>WBNH01003372.1:0-63438 GCA_013401255.1 Urocolius indicus | reverse complement strand
ATCCCAGACCCACTACAATCGTAAGCATCCATGCAGAAGGAAGGATGGAAATGTAACATAACACAAGTATGAGAGGCAGGGAATCAGCACGTTTCTGGAGTACTGTACATCTCCCAGGACCATACAGAGTTTGAACAGTGGTTAAGACCTATAAATTCCAAAGCAGAGAAGACCTTTGACCATGTTACAAATGAAAACAGTGCCCTTTCAGGGTTTTCACTCACAAGCTTCACTGCTTTTAACTGGTAGCAGGAGATACTGCTCCTGGACCACTGTGCAGCAAGACAAAGCCAAGCTATTTGTGCCCAGGGACACGCTGCAACAATGCAGCTGCTGTGTTTAGTCTCCAGCTGCACCAGGGGTGCAGAGCCTGCACTGTGGCGCAGGCTGCGGGCAGAGGAAAGTGGAGCACAAATCCCTGTGAGACACCTTAGCATGTTATGATAAATGAGCCACTGGACTTGGGCTCAAACATATGGGTTTAAGTTTATTCACTCAAACACTATACCTTCCTTTCCCTTCCTACAGGCAGCTACTCCCTTTCTACCACAGCAACACACACAGACGAAGGCAGCCTTGCAGTAAGATGCTGCCCTGTGGATGCCAGTGCATGGGGTAAGGGCCGCACCCTACTCTGTTACAGGTGTGCTTGCTAAGCCCTGGCGAAGAAGGAAGATCAGCAAGCAGCAATGCCTCAGGCAAGCACCCACCTGGGTGTCAAGGACGGGCAGGAGGGCACAAGGAACTCTGCCGCAGCATGTGGAGAGCTGTGACTTTTGCTGGATGAGGTGACTGTTCCCAGAGAGTCTGTCTGCAGCTAGAAAGCCAAGCTTTGAATATAGGTACATGTAAAGGCTTTCCTGCAATTGCATCTGTTGCCAGAGCAGAGGTTGGGGCTTTTGCCTGCCACAGTGTGAGACTATCAGAAAGTCATAAATGCTATTGGAGGTCTCTTTGCTAATGGGAGCTGGTGTATGCTTTCTGTTGGCTTCTGCAAAAAACACTCAAGGTGCTATGAGAGTGACATGCTGGCATGTCTTTCTGCTCCTTAGAGCTCTGATAAGATGAAAATAGGCTAAAATAGTTGCACTAATTCTGCTTATATTCAAATTAACAGACTTTCTTGCAAAACTGTACATGCTATTCAATAAAAGTCTGAATAACCTTCACAAGGTCGAGATGTTTTCTCTGCAGCAATGATGCTAGGGTAATTGCATGCTCTTCTTCACATTTATAACACAGTAGAGTTGAAATGTAGGGCACCCAAGGTGCTGTATGACACTGCAGACAAGCCACAGCAGAGTGCAGAAAAACCAGCAGCACTTTCTTCACAGTCCATCTGACCTGCTGCCCTGAGTACCACATTAACTAGCTTCAACACCCAGCTAATTGCAGAGTTGCATCTTCTCCTCCTACTTTTCCTATTACACACACTCTCATCACAGAGAGGGTACTGGAGGAGAAGCAGCCCACAGCTGAGGAACAGGGGAGAGCAAGAGATGAACAGTACATGTACTGCTACCAGGAGTTTCTGGCTCAGTCCTAGTGGGGCTGAGAATAATTTCCCCCCTGTAAACTGAGGGATGACTTGTCACAGGGAAATTCTAACCTAGAATACCTGGCTGAGTTTATAAGCAATCAAATTTAAAGAAAATAAATCCTTTGAAGCAACTTCTCTAACACATTTGAATTTGTATGTGTTTGTGTGTTTTCCCCTAGAGACTTTTCTCTGCAAATTGATATATATGAAAAAGGGAAAAAAACCCTTCTATCCTAAACATAGTTAGCTTTAATATTCAGGAGCTAAAATTCTGTCCCCAGACAAATCTGTGAGACATTTTCAGCTTACCGAGCCCTCGCTCATACAGTGTATGGAGTGTAAAACCTGGGGCCAGTGAGTGTACAGCGTAGATCAGTGTTCCTCATATTTCTCCCTGCTGTCCCAGGTGACATCCTTGCCCCGCCTCATCCTTGTGCCTTTGCAGACATGCCTGACAAGCTCCTAAACCAACCCAGGACTGCTTGAGAGACAGAGAGACTATGTGGAGGCTAGAGGTAGGCATTCAGTTAAACAGCTTTGGAAGTGAGACTTGCAGGCTCAATTCAATTTCTCCTTTGGTTTACACCTCTTGGTATACTGATGAGATGTCCAAACCCTATGAAGGCTGCTAGAAGACAACATGCTACTCTCATACATGTCATTAGTACAGTCCAGTGCTGTCAACCCACTCCCATGCCTGCCTGAAGGAACCCCAGCCCCAGGCAGAGATGAGGGATGCTCTCTCTGTCTGGCAGCACAGCCTGGCACACTTCTGTGTTATGACCAAGCATGGCCCTGCTGCAGGTGTCTTGGTTGCTAGTTCATGAGTCAGTGAAGCATTTCTCAAGCAGTGTGTGAAAAGAGGCAGAGCTGTTTTTTCAAAGGAAGGAAATTATGGAAAGCCATCAATAATTTGGTGCTTTGACCCAGCACCTACCATGAGTCGTTCTGACTCCCAATGTTCGGAAGTAAAAGATTAAAAAGTTTTCTGTCAGAGGTTCCAGTGTAATTGCAAAAAGAAGAGCTTTTCTGCTGGCTTCAAGCAGATGGGAAGGTGTCCATGCCTTGGCTGCTGTTCCCTTGCTACGGCATCCAGCCAGGCAGCCCCATCTGGAAGCTAGTCAGACGGAAAGGACCTGAAAGCACTGGGTGTGTGTCTGGCAAAGAGAGTCATCTCCCTGACTGTTGCTGCAAGTGCTGTTCAAATGGAATAATGGTACCCTTTAACTTCCTCCTCTTGACACAAGGTCATCTCCAGGACATGTCTCAAACCAAAGTATTATTTTTTTCAGGTACACAGTAGTAGTTTTTAATATGCTCATTTGTACTTTTACCCTTTTCTATTTGAAATTTAGCTGCAATGCTTTCACGTGCTGCTTTCACAATGCAGATACACAAAGGCTACAGCAGAAGATAGGAGTAAAAAAATAAAATCAGAAATCCAGTCTGAAATCACCTTTGTGGAACCAGACAACTAGATGAACAACATTTCCCACAGCAGTAAAAGTTATTAGATGGTTGCATTTAATGGAAGAGTGTTTTCATTCGGCCATTCAACACTAAATTCAATGGCAATAAAAACAGTCACTTAGAAAATATTTTCCTTCTGTACCTTTGGAAACAGATGAGCACACACATATCTATATGTATGTGTTGACTGTATGCGAATGCTTCACCATGCCATTACTTCATTTTCTTACTGTATTTGACTCACCTATTAGCTTGTTGCCTCATTTTCTAATTAGTAAGAATCTGTAAATGTCATGAGCATGTTATCTTTTCCAGGTCACTCATGCAGATATTAAATGAGATCCATCCCAAAAAGGATTCTTCCCTGTAAACCTTTACTATACCTTCCTTGACACAAGGACTATGAATTTACCAGGCAGATAGACGGCTGAACCTTCTCCATGGCCATTGCCTCTTTGGATATGACAAAGTAAAATTCTCCTACACTTCTTCCCTGAGCATCCTGGGCCCTCTGAACCCTCCTGAGGTTTTGTGGCAGAAACTTTTGACATAGCATTGGTCCTTTACATTTCTCTGAAGACAGAGAAGATTGCTTTACTGAGTGAGGGTGTAAAGTATATTGCAGCTACTCATGTAATTTGATTTCTCTAAAAGTCTCGTTTTGTGTGCTGACAGATACTCCTCCCAAACAAGACCATTTTTATATGGTCAGCAGTTATAGTCACAAGTAATAGGAAATGAAGTGGTCCTTTTAATAAGATTATCTAAATCATCACAAAATCTTGTGGGACTCACATGATTCTCCCGTGATACCTTCAAATTTCGCTACAGCTATACATCTAACAAGAAACTAAATGTAATTTGTATGATGAGCTAGATACTTTTGTTATTCTGTAACATTTTGTTTCCCTTTAGATCTTTTGTTTGGTTTTGACTATTGACAGATTGTCCTGAGATTGTCACTAAATTATCCTTCAAAATGCATTAGTATCTCTTCTGAATTGATGTACTCAGTGCAGCACCTATCAGCATTTGGAAACAGTTCAAATTGCATATATTTAATCTGACAACGTGTTGTTTGGTTTTCCACCTTTCTTCTATTCCCTCTGGAGTACACTCAGAATAGCTCAGTGTCACCTGCAAAGCTTGGAAATGAAACTCGATTTCAAAAGTGGAGAACGGTTTCTGGACCTTGATATATTCCAGCCCTCTTTTTTTTTAAAAAAAAACACCATTCATGTAATAATTAATTGAGAACAATACAGCTTCAGTTTTAAGCCAGCCTTTAGATGTTAATGACAAACTATGAGGGCATGCCCTACATAACTCTGCTATCCTCTCTGCCTCTGAAGCCTGGTCCCACCCAAAATATTTGAATGTTTCTGGAGTGGAGGCTATCTCCTGTGCTGATGGACAGGCTGCTGGCACTTCCTTGTTCCTGGAGTATAGTCTTCCTGTTGCACAAAACACTTTTAAAAATTTCAAAACCAGCTTAAGAAATATTTCTGTTACTTTTCTAATCCTTCAGCCAGAGGCCTAGGACTTTGCCTAAAATGCTGGTATCAGAGATCTCCTGAGGTCATGAGGAACACTTTGTAATCCTTTTGTTACGTAGATACTGGTTTTTCTTTCAGGCTGAGTTTTCAGAAACAGGCCAGAGGACAACTGCTTTTGCAGCTGGTCCCTAACCAGAGCTCTGCTGTGGTGGGGAAAGAACAGTGATGTCCTCAGAAGAGGCGATGGCTAGGAATAGCACCTTGCCATAGCGCTGCAGCCCCTTTCCATGGGTACTGCGTGCTGCATGCTAAGTGTTTCTGTCCTAAAGACAAAATATCCCTGAATCAGCACATTTTAGTGACTGTCACAAAAAAACAAACAAACAAACAAAAAAGCAACTCAGATCTATGTGAAAATGCCAGGTAAATGAGGACTTCTTGTCACAGGCAAAACAGTCTTGACTTGGGGAATTTAGTTTAGTTTAATTCACTGCCAGTTAACAGAAACTTAAAATAATTGATTTGGCTGTTGAAGGGAAAAATAAGACGTGAAGTGATAAAACAAATGCTGAGGACAATGTGTTTCCTCCTTGTCATGGGCTTGTGGGGAGCCACTTGGTAATAGTGAGAGGGGTTTGCAGTGCAGACCTTTTAGAGAGTCCTTGGACTTTCCCCTGGCCCTGTGGTTTGGACCCACCTCCAGTGTGTCCAGGCCAATCTGGTGCCTCTGCCATCACTATTTAAGAAAGGAAATCTCCAGTGGAAGAGGAGGTGGAGGAATGGTACAAGATGAAAGTGACCATGCAGACGCCACAGTCAAAGAAAGAGGAAGGAAGGAGGAACTCCAGACCAAAAACTCCTCTGCAACCTATGACGAGAACACAGGCTGTGACCCTGCAACCCATGGAGGGCAATGGCAGGACTGAGAGCCAGCAGCAGCTCCAGGTGAGTGTGCCCGGATGGGCGAGAGACTGTGTGAGGAGGCAGCCATGGCATATGCGTGCTGGAGAGCCTGCAGGCCACAGAACAGATCCACACGAGAGGCAGAGAGGAGCTGCAGCCATTGGGATGAACACACGTCGGGACAGTCTGTACAGGGCTGCCGTGTGTGTGAGGGACTCTGCGCTGGAGCAGGGAGGACAGGTGAGGAGCCTGCCTGCCTTGAGGAGAGACAAACGGCAGAAGCCATTGGGAAAGGATTGGCTGAAACCCCCATTCCTTACCCCTCTGAGCCATTCAAGGGAGGAAGAGGTAAAGATACCATGATATCTGAGCCTGGGAAGAAGGGAGGGATGAGGGGAAGGTGGTCTTAAAGGGCCAGTTGTGCTCTTCATCATTGTACCACTCTGTTGTTTTCTGTTTATGGGGTGTTGTTGGTGAATTAAATTATTTTCTGTTTTCTTCTCCAAGCTGAGTAACTTTGTCTGTTTTGTCCAGGACCATAAGCAGTAAGCATAAACTCCCCATCCTTCAGGAGTTCCAAAGTCTGTGGTACTCAAGTCTGATTGTGGTCTTTTATCCCTGGTTGGGCCTAAACCATGACACTCCCTCTTCCCCAGCCTCAGCTTCAGTCCAACACTTCTCCTCTTCCTTTCCTAATCTCCGCTTCCTTATTTTCACTACATGTTGTACTTCGTCACTCCCCATCCCTTAGGTGACAGGTGACAAAGGAGGTTGGGGTCAGTGCACAGAAGTTTTTTTTTGCTGATCAGTGCCACACGCTTCTCCTCTGGATGGTGTGGGTCCGTCAGGGGCTGCAATCCCTCTAGTGGAGTTCCAAAGGGATCAGTTCTGGGGCCAGCCTTGTTCAACATCTTGATCAATGACCTGGATGAGGGGACAGAGTGTACCCTCAGCAAGTTGGCTGAGGACTGGCTGATTCCCCAGCAGGCTGTGCTCCCATTCAGTGGGATCTCAACCAGCTTGAGAGTTGGGCAGAGAGGAACCTCATGAGGTTCAACAAGGACAAGTGCAGAGACCTGCATCTGGGAAGGAACAACCACATGCACCAGTACAGGCTGGAGATTGACCTGCTGGAGAGCAGCTCTGCAGAGAGAGACCTGGGAGTCTTGGCTGATAATAAACTGAACATGAGCCAGTAATATGCCCTCGTGGCCAAGAAGGCCAATGGCATCCTGGGATGCATCAAAAAAGAGTGTGGCCAGCAGGTCAAGGGAGGTTCTGCTCCCCCTCTGCCCTGGTGAGGATTCATCTGGAGTCCTGTGTCCACTTCTGGGCTCCTCAGCTCAAGAGGGACAGAGAACTCATGGAGAGAGTCCAGCACAGGGCCACCAAGATGATCGGGGGACTGGAACATTTTCCTGATGAGGAAAGGCTGCGGGCACTGGGGCTGTTTAATCTAGAGGAGACTGAGGGGGGATCTTATTAACATTTACAAATGTCTAAGTGGTGGGTGTCAGGACGTTGGGGCATCCCTTTTTTTTTATTGTAGCTAGCAACAGGACAAGGGGTAATGGGATGAAGCTGGAACATAAAAAGTGCCATTTAAATACAAGAAAAAGCTATTTTAGTGTGAGGGTGATGGAGCATTGCCACAGGCTGCCCAGAGAGGTTGTGGAATCTCTTTCATTGGAGGTCTTCAAGATCCGCCTGGACATGTTCATATATGACCTGATCTAGGTGAACCTGCTTCTGCAGGGGAGGTGGGCTAGATCTCTAAAGATCCCTTCCAACCCCTACCATTCTATGATTCTATGAAATATCCTTACTTGACTGAAGCTAAATGTACATGCATGGTCAATGCAAGAACATGTCAGAATGAACTAATTACCATCCTTATGGTGGTTCTGCTGTGACATGGAGAATTGAGGAGGCTGATGTAGGGCTGCCAGTTTTATATATGAGCTCTTTCGAAATAACTCCCTTGTGTTGGACAGCCCAGTAGGCAAGGTCATTGTCACTTCAGCGGGTTTCTGAAATGCCTTTTCATATCATTGCTCTCAGTTGTCCTGGTGGAAAAGACCTGTGTCTCCTTCTGATACAGTTAGCTGTTCTCAGAGGGGGAAAAAGAGACAGAAAATGGTGGACAGTCTGCACTTTATATACATTGGCTATGAAGACATGGGCACAAGGCACTTACACAGGAGATGCCCTGCAAAACCTTCAACAACCGCTTTCTGGTTGTTGCATGGCCCTGGAATACAAGCTGCCTGCTGGAGGGTGACAGGAGGCAACCCTTGCTCACTCCTCTGCAGTACCACCATTCCACCTATAAAATCTCATGCTTTCTTGGACTGTTCAGCAGGGGCTGCTCACAGGCAGCTAACCCAGCCTGTGCCAGCCATCTCCTGTGCTGCTCTTGGTTCTGAGTGCTCACAGCAGCACCATGATCTCAGCAAGTGTGTAGCCCCTGAATCTCTGAGTTATGCTCAGCTACCAAGAGCTGGATATTCACTTATCTAACCTCAAGCTTGCTTTCTGAGACTTATCTTTATTAAAACATGACTTCTATATTAGGCTCCTGTTTGATTTAATTTGTAATGTTTTGGGAAGGGCTGGGCTAGTCCTGCATTGCTCTCTGTTACTTTAGTGAAGTGCTGGTTGCTGTAGCCTGATTTTTCTGGATAGGCCAGGAAAAGATGGTAGTAGGCCTTACAAAATCTATCTTCTTTGGCTTCCTCTCCTGAGGATTAAATCACAGGGAAGCCCTAAAATATAGAGAGCAGAAGCCCAGCCTGTACAATATGTCTGTAGAGGCACAGTCGTGAATCCTTTTTCAGCTGAAAAACATATATAAAATATGGGAAAAAAAAAAAAAAAAGCCCCTCTACACATTTTCTCAGCTGTATGTTAACCTCTGAGCTGTTTACTTAAATGCACAATAGCTTGGGGACCTGACTGTGCTGCAGTCATTGAACTTCATCTTAGGGATGAAATGAAAGTTGTTTTCATGAAAAATTTCTTTGACCCATCTACAGACAAAGTCACTGCTGGCCTTTTTATCTTGTCTTCACATCCTGCTGAGATAGCAGCGCTAAAGCCAGAAGCTGTTGAAATGAAAGGCTTTGCTGTCTGTTCGGTCACAGTAAATGAGTTGTGGAAAGGAAACATTTGAGGATGTTGACTCCAAGAAGTCATTCCAACATTAGCTTCCAACGCTGGAGTACCAGCCATCTCTTAAAATCAGCTCCATAGCTCTTGGGGATGGTATTTATGGCAGACAGAGCCAATTCCAACTTCTATGTTCTTTGCTAGCTATATAAATACTTATTTTCTGTAAACTTTTGTGTAACTTTTTGGAATAAGTTTACAGGGAGCAAATAACTGAGAAATGTTTAATATTATATAACAAGTTGAGATGGATGTAGCTCTTTGCTGCTGGTTCTGCTCTTTCAGCTGCACAAGCTGTGGGAATAAAACAATTGTCTTTTGAAGAGTAACATGCTCCTGGCCCTTAGATGTATAGAAAAGCCTTTTAAATACAAAGTGCACCTTGAGAACTGCTTGAGAGCACAAGTAGCAAAAAGTAGCACAGACTGGTGTGAAACATTACATTCCTTATACCAGGGAATGCAAGTGAAGCAACATTACTTCTTATTAGAATTAACTAATGCTGGCAGCTGAAGCAAAAATAAAATTATCACCTACCACAGGAATATCTGAGATCTTAAAACATGATGTGTGTTGACTTCTTTGGAGTCATTTCTATCTGTCGAGCATTTTAAAGAACAGAGCTTCTTCATAAAGAAGAGGGGGGTTGGGCACATATCTATTGTTCCTCCCCAGCAATTGCTATGTGTCATCAATTACACATCAAGGGCTGGTTTTGTAACTAGTGCAAACTAACGCTAACTCCCTCAACATTGCTGGAAATAAGAAGATCATTGTGATTTATGCCAGCGGGCTTTTATTATGCCCATTTCCGCTAGATGAGCTAGTTTGTAGATGCGTGTGGGGAACCTTAACTTTGAAGGATTGTCATGACACAAGCCATGAAGCCATCCCAGTTAGTGCTGCCAGAGGAGTACCTTAGCCTGGGCAGCAAACTACACTCTTATGACTACCCCACTGCCATACCTCAGCTGTTGCCACACAGACTGCATTGTGCCATAGAAATACAACAGCAGAAATAGCATGTTCTTTGCCCAGACACTGGTGGTTTACCAGGTTATAAATACAAACTGACCATAGTCCCATATTAATAACGACAGCCAGCTGAACAGCTCTCAGCTGTGCCAGGAGAGTGAGCCAAACCAGCTGTGTAGGTAAGGATACAAAACCAGGAGGAAAGTGGTCCTGGGGAACACCAGATCGGTCAAACTCCCCCCAAAAACTGACTCCATTGACAATGTGAAGGGCAGAATTCCTAAAATATGAAAGAGATGACTCATTCTACCATCATTAGTGGCTGAAAGCAAACACTTGTAAGACTGAATTAACAGAGCTACTACATTTATAATGCTACAGTTGAAGACTCTCCAAGGGAAGACACTGACTCATAAGGCTCCTGTCCTATGCAGCTGAGCAGGAGAACAACACGTGTAGAGGTATGACACATACTGCGTTTGAATTGTGAGCAAGTGGGGGAGGTTTCAGATACTGACCTCTGTGTCAGTAGCAAATTGATATGCTGCTCTGTTCCAGGACTTTGAATGGGAATGTTTGCATTAGTCAAATAAGCGGCCTCATTTTGCATGAATTTTGAAATTCTTATCATTTCACCTTTTATTAAGAAAAAGGAATTAAAGTTTGGAAGCGAAGCTGGCAAGGAAGCTGGTAGGAGTAGGAGGTAGAATTGACGGCTGAACCAAAAATTTGGAAGGGCAAACAATTACCTTCCAGTTGGGGTTTTTTTGGGGTGGGGAGTGGTGGGGGTGGTTTTGGTTGTTTGAGGTTTTTTACTTTTAAAATGAAGGAGAAAAAAAACCCCAACACCTACTTGAATCCAAAGAAGTCCTGTTGTATGGAACCTGCTCTGTGAAGTTTTAAGGTTATTATCTATTTTGTGGACTTGTTTTCACAACCTATGTTAAAAAATGCTGTGCATAGTTAAAAGTATGAAAGGGCTAAGTAAAAATGTTTACTGAGAAAACCAAGTCAAAATGTCTTAATCCTTCCACTAACCTCCTTGGTTTTGGCAAAATATGTTTGATTTGCTCTGGATTTTTCAGTTGTTTTGGTAGTGCATTGTGTTCCTGGTTGATTTTATTATATCTCCACATCAATGCAGCCAATGTCTGGTACTACAGAAAAGTAAGGATCTATTTTCATAACTCAGAATAATTTTCTAGAAACTTGTCCCTGTCCTTTCCAGTTAATTGAATTTTCCTTCCCTTGACTCACTATAGTCAAGGACAAAACCAAAGGGCATATTCTGGGCTCAGTTCCCATGCAGGAATGTGCACAGTGGTTGCTGTCTGGGAGTGTATTTCCTAAAGACCTCTCCTGGCTTCTTTTCAAATATTATTGAGATTTTTGTTATTGTTTTTTAATCAACTGTTTTCTCATTGGTTTTATTTGTGCAATTTAAGTAAATCCACAAATAGCAATATTTAAACTTGAACAGTGAAACTACTACATAGTCAAATTTGCCCTGGAAAATGTTTCCTAGTTCAATTAAGTCTACTATAAATCCAATTTTATTTTAAAACTAGCAGAAAATATTCTTATTTGGAGGGAAAGATTTAGGTGAAAATACAATGGATGTAACATCATCCTCTATTCCCCTCATATTTTCAGCTGATACCTTCCAATGATGAGAAATGCACTAGTATGTGCATTACTTACTGAGATTCTCAGTTTCTGGATGTAATTTTTGACGTAAATGTTCCTTCGGTAAGCCATGTTTAGCTCTATTTTTATCATGAACCCAATGTCAAGAGAATTTAAGTCCCCAGTTAATGAAAAGTTCCTGCTTTAACCTCTGCTTGAGAAAGAAACTGAAAGCAATGTGATATATATATATAAAATACACTTTCTTTACTGTTTAATGTAGAGACTCTGTTGTAATCCACAAGCTTTTCCTTTGAACCTTCTCTTAAAACTAAAAATAACTTTGCAGTCAGAGCAGATGTTACAATTTTTATCCTTGTGTACATCTCTCCATAGCTTAATGAGACACTGCCTACTTACATATGAAAACCCAGGTTATCATTTGGCCCAGGTGGTTGTATTCATTTGACTTAGGTCGATACTGACATGAAACCTTGTAATGAAAATATACCCTGCAGAGAACTGAAAGGAAACTAAAGCTGAGCTAATCTAACACACTCTGCTTAATAAGGGGCATCACTTCTCAGGAGCAATGACATCTGTGTACTGCAGGGTCACTTTTATTCCCAGGCAAATCTTCAATAGCCAGAACAACAGAAGTGCCTGCATGGCAGTGCAGTCAGTCTAGGAAATACATCTGACCTGCCTCTGCATCCTGCCCTGCAACGTACCCAGAGAGACGTTCCCAATTTGCTTTGTTTGCTTTTGGCCAGTACACATTAGAAGCCACCACACTGTGAGGGGCAGGGACGGAGTGGGGATGGGGGGGACAGGTGAATCTCAGCCACATATGCTGCAGGGCAACCAGCCCTGAGCTATGCTAAGACCAGGGATGCACCATCATCATCTTCTCAGTTGTCCCTCAGCACCTCCAGAGGGGCTCAGCAGCTTCCTTGCTCCAAGCAGATGACACATTCACGCCTCTTAGTGATGGGGGTTTGCTTTTAACACTTTAGCCCTAAACAGCTGCTTGCACTTTTGGTGTGTTTTTTTGTTTTTCACAATATTGTTGGGGGGGAGGGGAGTGAAGAAAATCAAAACAATCAGGAAATACTATTTTGATGTTTCACATTTTGTGACAACATTTACATAATTTTCCATCTCACTTTTATTTTATTTTTTTTTAAGTTCTGCAAATTCATATTGCCTGAATGTAAACTCCCAACTTTTTTCCCCTGGAGAAAAAGGATATGTTTTTCAAGATATTTTGCAGTCTTTTCTTAATGTCTTTCTCTTATGCAATCCAATATAACCAGTCTTTTAGTTATGGATTGTCACTTCTCCTCTGTTACCATCCTCTTTGGAACAAAAAGAAAAAATGGGAGACAAACTGAGGAGAAATAAAGAAGAAAAGTCTCTCCCAGGGATAAGAAGTTTGTACTTTGAAATCAGTACATTTGCGAACCTTCAAAAAGGAAATGTTAAAGTATGTAATTTCCCATATCCCTTCTCCTGACAGTCTCTAATGATTTGTTTTCAATAGCACTTTAAATTCAACCTATATTGTATTGGAAAAAAAGATAATTATCATTCTGAGGTTTTAAATTGCTTCACAGAAAGATCCAAGGGGGAATTCCAGACAGATCGTGCTTGTCTCTTTAGGGGCTAGTGGAGGATAGCAATCAGATTTTGCAAAAGCTCTTGCCCTTTTTCAGCTGGTTTTGCATTAGGGTGTGTTTCTAAAAACCTGAAGTGTAGCAGGGGCAGTGGAAAGGTGTTCGTCTGGTGTGCTCTGGGTTAAACATGGATTCGGACCCTGAATCACTGTGATTTAGGTGGTTTAGTGACTTGAGCCCAAATGTATCCTTTGGACTTTCTTTTAATAATTTCATATTATGATGGTAGACAATGTGAACTGCTTTGGACAGTGCCCTGTACTATGGGGATGAGATTTAAACTTTTCTTAAGTCCATTTGGATTTACTCAAGTGCATGTATTAACTGTAACAGGATTGTGTTCACGAAGATCATCTGTAGAAACAGAGAAGGCAAGATGAGTAACGTTCACTCTGTATTTCATTTTCGTGTGTGCATGTGTAAGAAGGCTAAGAATACTGGCAATTCTCTGTATTCACTCATAGATGGCACTAGAAATTCTTGGAATTCCTTTCTTTAGAAAGTAAGTAAAAACGTTTTTACTTTTCCACCAATAGGTGGAACTAGCAGTGTCTTCCTTACTTATGGCTTGACAAAAGGAGTGATGCTTTCCTCCTCCTAGCTCCATTTAATTAAAAAGCAAAATACAAACAAATAATTCCCCACATCCCAATTTTTCCACCAACGTGTCTCAAAGAGCAACCCTCTACCCTAAAACAAGAAACAATATTGAGTTTGTTTCAACATCCTTCCAGAGCAGGCTAGCAGAGGCAGAAGAAGAAATCAGGGGGATTTGGAAGGTGGGATGCTATAATCTTCCCTTTCCTATCTGAACAAGCTGGAGATCCAGATAGCTTACTCTCATCTCTCGTTTTTGTAAACCTAGCTTTCCACTTGAAAGCAAACTTTGTCTGTAGTGCAACACAGTAACTGTGCTGCCTGTCAGCTTCTCTCAAGTGTTCACTCTGTTCTTACCATATTCCTGAGGTAATGTTAAGTGCATGAAAATTAGGGCAAATGGTCTAATTTCATCACATTTAAATTAGGTTATGTTCACCTCTGATAGCTAAATTTAGGTATTGGCCTCCTTAGTATTCCACCATTTTTATTTCCTATACAATGCAGATGTTTCTATTTTAATTGGAAATTATCAAGTATGCAGGGCTGATGGCCTCCTAGATTGATATGACTGGTATGATGCACTTCAGGAGCAGGTGAATGAGGCAGTGTACAAAGTGAAAGGATGTACTGAGAGCTCCTGAAAGGGTGAATACATCTCTTATTAATGTACAGCAAGGATGCCAGGATGAATGGAGCTGTGTGTGTATCTCCTTGCCTTTTAATGGTCTGAATGAATTAGGCAGACTCAAAGGTTTATCAGTTCCCTTTCTTGGCTGTGTGAGTTTTTCCTTTGACAAAATAAGGGAAAAGACCCAAAAGTCATCAGCTGTATTTTTCTTACCTCACATCTCTTGGTTGCCTTTCAATGATGATATTTCCATGAGGAGAAGAAAAAAAAAAAAAAAAAAAAGGGTGAAATCTGAAACAGTTGGAAAATAACTCCTATTTGTAAGAACTAGCAGAGCAACTCAGCAAGCCAGCACAGTCTCAGATACTCAGCAGCACTGAAAACAAACTCCTATCCAGCTGTGTTCCTATAATATATGTTAGTGATGTTAAAACACTGAAAAGAGTGGCCTTATACACAGGACAACTTATAGATTGCCCACTGCTCCCTGATACATGTTCTTTTCTGTCTCCCAAGAGTCATGAATAGAGCCAAAAACAAGGCTTTTTTTCATCTGTCTGCTTTACTTTGTAAGCAGGGCACATAGGGATTTCCCAAGTTACTCTCCAGTTAGAAAAGCATTACAAAAGTGAAACTGCTTACTTGCACCTGCCTTGGCAAGCCCTCCTGTAGGGCCATACCTGGGAGAAATGCCTTCCAGCAGTGTGAATGTTTCACTCTATGCCAAAACTGTCCAGACCAGTCTTCTCTAATAGTTCATGCTTCATTCAGCCCCCAACATATGCACCAGTGGGGAGAAGAAAGTAGGGAGGAAAAAGCTCTTTTCCACGTAACTTTGGCATAGGCAAATTGATCAGTTTTTATTTTGTAATACTCATACTGCCTTTCGTAAGATTATTTTTTTCCTTGACAGCTTTTTTACAAACTACATTTTCTGTATTACCTTGACTTTTAACACTATCCCCGTACCTGACACATAATAATCATTTGCCCATTTTCATTGCCTATAGCAAGAAGAAGAAAAGGAATTAAGGGTAGAGTTAATAATATTGAGAAATAACTACAGAATTGCTTGTTTCTATGGCTAGTAAAGCTAGTAGACCAAAATACGCCAATATACTCAACAAAAGAACAAGTTCTGTGGTTCTAAGGGCCACAATTTGTTGACTTTATGAAGCTCAATAGCCTAACACTAGGTTATTTGACTGCTGGTTTTATTTGTTTGTTTGTTTGTTTCATTCTTCTCCAGTCTGGGTTTCTCTGCAGAGCTGCTCCAGAACTTTGCCTTTTTCATAGTTAGAAACCTTTACTTTCCATTATGCTAATTTATGGCTCCTTTATTCTTGTCATAACCATTTTTAACTGCCTATCTCCCCCTGGAACCTGTTTACTTTTCAGTGCAAAGCTGATGTCCGTTTGCACTCTGAAGTTGTGTATGGGTTATAAAGTTATGTTTACCACATTACCTTCAAAAAAGCTTTATTTTCACATAGAGAGGAGGAGAGGGGAGGAAAAAAAAGCTTGTTCAGGCAATGGAGAGGAGTTACATGGTGAGAAGGCACATCCTCAGGCAGCACATCGGTACTTCTCAGCATGAGCCTGTCTAGTCTACTGGATACCCTAATGCTTATGCTGCTCAGAGGACCAGCATTCCCAAGCTATCTTCATCACAGTCATACTAGCAATGCAGTAGATCACCTGAGAAGAAATTTTCTGCTGTAGATCTTGGATGAGTAAAGACTACTTCACTCCAGGAAAATGAGCTATATTAATTTCAATACATTTCCTGCACATTCCTGTTGTAGAACACAGGACATTTTTGCTACAAAAAATGAGAATGTTTCTTGACCCAAAACAGCCAACTACCTAGTGGTTAGCAAACTCATCTAAAAGGAAAATATCCGGGCTCAATTCTCTACTCTGTCCTGCTACATTGTCAGACCTAAACCCATGTCACTCATTCACTGTCATTCAGTGAACAATTACTTGGTAGTTCAAGTAGCATCCATCTGTTGCATTGATTGTGCTCAGCAGTCTCACTCTAAGTGTGAATAATTTTGCTGTGAAGCATTTCCATTTGGAGGAATCATCATGAATAACTATGTTGTCAAAACAATCTCTGCTGGTGCCTGACAAGAGACCAAAGAGCTCTTATATGAATATACGAAGGAGTGTGCACGAGGTAGAGACCTTATTAGGTGCTGATAAACATTTTCTCTTGTAAGAAACAAGGAAAGTCTGCAGTGCATGGAGCGCCCTCAGCTTCTTCTGAAGTCAAAGATAAATAGGACCCACCTCCTGCGTCCCCAGTAGGGAAACACCAGCCAGTGACAACTTATTGGTGCTCTTTGCAAAAAAAACCAACATAATAATCCAGAAAAACCTCAAACAAACAAACAAACAAAAACTCACTACAAGACAGGAGCTGCAAGAAAGGTCAAGGAGTGCCTATGGCCACGCAAACCTTTAGCCAGACCCACATGCTCTCCTTAGCCACAGATTCACCTGAAAGCAGTCAGAGCCTTTCCTGAGGAAGAGTTAAGAACAAGATCATGTCCTGACAACTTAGTATTGCTGTCTTCACACTGACAATATTTCTTTTTTCCCCCACAGAAATGCCAGACTAAATAGCAATGCAAAGGAAAAATCCCTTCTGAATGAGGCAAGGGGACAATGGCTGGACTTTTTAGGTTTTATTTTTTCAAAAAGGTATGTGATTCTGGGACAGAGGGTTTGTGTGATTAGCTGTTGTGTGAAGTGCATTTTGACACCGACTCATTAGTACTTATGTGAAAATATAATTCTGTATGCAATGTTTCAGAGACACAGCTTAAACTCCCAGGTTTACTAATCTTTCCCTTTTTAAAAAAGAAAACAAACCCACATTTATTACTGCAAGTAGCTTTCAGCTTTTCATATTATTTCGTCTTGTGAAAAAAATTCCAATTTTCATCTCACCACAGTAGAGGAGAAAAAACGTATTTTGAGAATGGCAAAACTCAGCTGGCACCACAACAGACAAAGAAGAGGCAGATGCTTCCCAAACTCATTCCTCAGACTTTAATTTTATGTTAACTATACACTTAAGAGAAACAAAAGTTCATTTATTCCTCTACTAACTCTGCTGAACACCTATAATGCAGCTAGAACAAATATGTAACCTGACCTGCTATCTTGTACGCATAAAAGCAACCCCGAGGTTATATAGTCTAAAGACAAGCCAAGACGTTGTCCAGAGTGTGGGTATTACTGCCCTGGTAAATAGAAACCGAGACTTTTGGTAACCAAGAATCTTGCTGAAGTAATAAAAGTTCATGGAAGCTTCAACCAGAGAGAATTTAGATACAGAATAATTAACCGTGAAATTATGATCTCAGACAAGAAAGAAGTGCCAAGGTTCATTCAACTAATTTCAGAGGGTTTTTTTCATGGCCATTAAAAAGGCAGATAGGAGAAAAAAGATCTTATCTTTCATTCCTCCTCCTACTGTGCAAGGGCGTGATTGTCATCACTTTCTGAGACAAATTCTCTCAATACATTCATTGGTAAAAAGATAAGACAGTTTAGAGTACAAAACTGAAGTAGCAAGCCTGATTCGTTGGTGTTGACTGTTCACAGCATTATCACAGTGTATTGGTGCATAAAGATCAAAGACTGAAAAGCCCTGGCAGCTGATGATAGGGAGGTAGGTTCAACAACACACCCCTGTGACAGCACTCATCCTGTGGTCAAGCCTGACTCCTCTTCCACAGAACCACTCGCAAATTTTCAGGACTTTGAATCAACCATGATTTTTAATCTTCCTTTATTTTTTCCCATCTAGGTTGATCTGAAAATCACTCTGCAAAAAGGACTCTGTGATTAGACCTGTGGAAGTTGAGCTTGTGTGTGGGTGCCTCAAACTATTCACAGTGGCCGTGGGCTGGAATACAAGAGTGGGTGAATTTTTTGCCGCAGAGGAAAAAGCATTTTAAAAATGGCAAATAACTTAAATAGAGACCATCTTTGGACATTTTTTTTGTTTGTTTCCTGAGAAATGCACTTCAGCTTTTTATTTTGTGAAATGTCTGTATTCCAGACCATGCTGTAAAATGCTTTTTCATGGCTGAATCATGTAAAGTTAAAATTAGATCTAATAACACAGAAATTAAAAAGGTGGACCAGATGGGAGAGCTGAGGAGGCACAAAAGCACTGTGCAGTTGACAAGAGTTAACAAAAAACCCCACCCCACTTGACCCAGAATCAACATGTCTAAATGCAGGAACAGAGATGAAGCCTGATCTAGATCACAAAAAAAAGAGATAAAGTCTGGGGGTGATCTGTAGTCACTCCATGAAGAGGCTGCAGAGAGTTTGGAGATGAATCTTAAAATAAATGTAGAAGTATTCAAGACTGAGAGCAATGTGAAAGTGCTTCTTATTGAGAGCAGAAGATACAAGTATAGATAGACTTTAATTTTTTTTCTGGAACATGATGATTCAGAACATGTTTTTTCTTACAAGATCATGACAAATCGTGATTAATAAACACAGTCTCATTTGCAGTTAAATTCTGCCTTCAATTTGAAAGAAAAGGCAGTGACTTTCCAGCTGTTAGGGAATTTCTAAACAGAAAAGGAAGAAAACTACTTGCAGCTTCGGAATGCTGTGTGTGTTTGTCAAAACTCTAAGGCATTTCTATTTTAATAAGCGACAATGGAAGGAACATGAATAACAAAACATCTGTAAAGCAGACTTTGCTGTGAGCAGAGTGTTTTCCAACTCTTTTTTTACAATTCACGGGGAAAAGTATAGCAAAATAAAAATAAAAGAAAGAAAAATAAAAAAAAGGGAGACCATGAGTAATGTGTTTGACACAGTAGCCTTGGTTCACATATCACAGAATCATGGAATGGTAGGGTTGGAAAGGACCTCTAGAGACAGTCTAGTCTAACTCCTCTGCTAAAGGAGGTCAAATCTAGATCAGGTCACACAGGAATGTGTCCAGGTGAGATTCGAAAACCTCCAAGGAAGGAGACTCCACACCTTCCCTGGGCAGCCTGTGCCAGGGCTCCCTCACCCTCACAGTGAAGCAGATTTTCCTAACGTTTAAGTAGAACTTTTTGTGTTTTGCTCCCTGGATGACATGCCTGATCATCTCTGGAGGCCTGATGTTTGAAAGAACTCTTCCAATATGCAGCTTGTCTTGGGCAAAATTTGAGCTTGGTACTCAGTGGGCAAAGCCCTGTGCAATGATGAGAAGCCCTGGGCTGAACTCCTCTGGACACAAAACTCCCCCAGACTCATTTTGTCACGCCTAGGGTGAAAGGGGCTAGCCCAAAAGCCCAGTGAGATGCCTCTGTGCTCACCAGGGCAGGGAGCCCGCAACCAGCAAGACAAAGACGAGTTCTGCTCCAGAGTTATGAAATCGATGTGGGGCCCTTCCCTCAGGCAGAAGCTTTGCCTTCACATGGCATAGTTCTCCTGTAGCCTGGATGGGATGGAGCCTGCAGGAGACTGCTGCTGCACACGACGTCCAAGTGCAGCTGCCTACAGAGAGGAAAGGCCAAAAGGAACAAAGGAGAATAAAATATTAATTTAAATGTATTTGATAAATTTTTAATACGACGAGACCAATGAATTGAAGGCCAAAGCTACTTTCATTAGTGAAAGGGAATTACGATGTTTTGTGAAATGGAACCGCAGCTGAGATTTGTGAAGAGCACGGTTCTGTGCTCTACTCCAGCAGCAATACTATGAGTCACTCCTTTCAGGGAATAATAGCCCAGTGTTCCACTCCTTGGCACTTTCACGTAATTTACATTAATTTGTGAATGCAGCTCTCTTGTACTGGATAAGCTGCTTACCAAGGTGACATACAGCCATTGTAGCCTCACGTGGAATCTGTGACACTTAGAAGATTTTTTCTGTTTTACCCATTTCCATTCTGGAGATGCTAAATATGGCAAATCAAGACAAAATATTGACCTGTCTGTGAAACTGAATGTGATTCCATTTGAAGAACAAGATGGTCTTCTGACATGAAGAACGTGACATCCTTTTTTTTTGCCAGTGTTTTGCAGGCCTAAGGTTAAGACGCAGTCAGAATTTGTTCATGCTGACAAGGGGCTTATCAAGGTACAATGTTTTTTCCTTCAGAGACAGAAGCAAATCATATCTTTTCCTTCAAACTGTAAGGTATGCTTTGAAATAAATAAGTCTTTTCACCTCTCTTACACTGTTTTAGGAAGAGAGAAAGCAGTAAGTTGGAAGACGTGATATTCTTGTTGTAATTGTTAATTTTTGTTGTTGAATTTCTACTCAGTTGGTTAGAACTACGCAAGTCGGACAAACAGACTAAATTAGAATATATCTTTTTTACTACATGCCATCTGCAAGACAGAAATCTGATTTATTCCAGTCTTACAGGTAACAGTTTAAATGTTATGCTACAAAAAACCCAAAAATTACAAAACACCCTGAAGACTTTTTGTTTGACTTGTGTTCCAAAACCAGGCAAAAAGCTTTTATTACACAACCCTTACAGAAACCACCAAGGTTCAAATGCTGACTTTGATAACAAGAGGAAAGAACACTTAGACCACAGTTTGAATTTTCTGATATACAGTGATGTTTTTGCCAAACTCCAAAAGACAGTGCTTTTTTAGTGATTTTTGGTGATTATTACCATCATCCTCTAAATGTAGCTCGATTTTCTTAAAAACTGCTGAGAATAAATGGGGTGTCCCTTCCAACCCTACCATTCTATGATTCTATGATTATATGATCCTGAAATTAACTCATCTGGGAGCTGCACAGTAGCGATGAAGGAACATGGGTACAGGCTTCCACAAGTACCCAAGAGTAACAGTTCATGAAATTTCCACAAACCTGTGGCAAGTCAGGCATGATCATCTACTCTTTGTCTTATTCTGCACTGATGAACTCCCTACTTTGTTTCATCTTTTAATTTGAACAAGAAATAATCACATGCAGAATTATGTATGCCTGGTGTCTTAGATTCCGCCAAGCAAGCTGCTGCTGACATATTCCCTGCAAACGGCAGGTTCCTGGGAGCTGCTGCCTCTGTCATTCTTGCCCTCCCCTCCCTGCCCCCATAGGCAGTGTACCCTGTGCCAGCAGTGGCTGCTGAGATTGGAGAGATGGCTGGAAATGCTGGGTCACAGGTTGGGAGAGTGTTTTTTACAGCTTTAAAAATATTGTATTGTCTTTTGATGTCTGTGAGGGTACAGAGGGGCTCGTTCAAGCACCCAAACCCACTCCAGCTTGTTTGTGGTTTGTTATTTATGTTTTACGTTTTCTCAGGCTGCAGTTTTATGGGCCTCACCTAGAGTCTTGGGCTGGCTGCATTGTTTACTCATTTACCATGAAGCTCTTTATTGCAGCAGAGAGTTTGGCTGCTGAGACTCCAACAAGGCACTGTAGTTCTGAGAAGCACTAACTATGCTCCTTGATATTCAGGACAAACATGATTTTTCTAAAGGTAATCTTTTGTTCTGCAATTTTTCCAGCTAAATATTTTACTTGGTAGTTAAAATGCATGGGACATCCAAGAGGCATTGATAGCTTTGGAAACAGAAAAAAAAAAAACTAGAAGACTAGTAATTTATTTTTAATTCAATTGGGACTTTGGCTCTAAAGTATTGCTAACATTGTATTGGTTCTGCCTACCTTTTAACTTCCTTTGCTATTGCTTTAAAACTGTTGCAACCAGCAGCAGGATCAGATCTGAACTACTGAGCAGCTGTCCAGTTCTTTTACAGACTCTCAGGGCTATAGTTTGCCAAAGCCTCTGGGGTACTGGTACCAAACCCAGCACCCAGTCACTTTACAGCAGTTGAAAGTCTTGCAGATCCGTTGTTGTGGACCTCAGCAGACTTCAATTATCTCCTGTGAGCATCGTCCCCACTCCTTTCTCCCATTCCTGCCTCCCACACAGGGCTTAAGAGCTGCCCAAAGACAAGACTTGGCTTAATACTCTGGAGCAGTATCTGTGTGTTGCTGACTGCTCAGAGGATTAGACAACCTCCATGTCTCAGGAGCTCCTCCAGCCACTAAACAGTCTGCAGCACATGTGATGCCTTGTGCCTCTGTGTATAGGGGGTACCTGAAACCAGGGCACACAAAAAATATTTTGTCCCAACACAGCTGCTTGTGCAGTTGGGAACCTGGCTACAAAGTATTACCACTTACATTTTTTTCAGGAACTTATGAGTAAATTTTCCATATTTATTTTCTATCTTGATTTCTTGTTGTATCCAGGCAGCTGATCTGTGTTTTAGTTTTTGTACTCCACCTGGCAGGGCTTTTCTTTGATACTGCTGTTAATTCTACTGGATTGAAAAGTGCTCATTTGAAGGATGCTGTCTGAAAGAGAAGTATTGTTATTTATCAGTGCACACACATTTACACACTTATCGTGGAGGACAAGATGACTTCTGTCAAAGTCGGGAAAAGGTAACACGGGTATCATTTATTCAGGCAGAGAGTAACCTTGAAACAGACAAGAGGGAATGAAGTTGAAGTTGCCTCACTGGATGGGGAATAGCAAGGAAATTTACTGTATTGAGCAAGAGTGAGTAGTATTTGGAGAACATTAATGGAGAGGAGCATAGCTTTCTGTTTTAAGGCCATATTCTGGTTGTATACTATCTCTGCTTTCAAAGCATCATCCTCTGCTACAAATAGTTAGCATATATATACTCTTTTTGTATAAACACATTCAGTATGACTGATGTAAGAGTTTTGTATCTAGACATGTATTTGTATGACTATTATAAATATGTGTGCTCAGTATTTATAGCATTCTACATGTCTGTGTACATATTATTGTACCTATGTGTACACCACATCACTACGCATTTGCAAATTATTTATTTATTATTACAAATCTATGCTAGAACATGGTTGCAGTAGTTTAGATATTAACAGGCAAATTCCTGCTATTAGGAGAATAAATCTCCTGCCCATTTGACAGTAAGGTGGTACTTAGAGTGCAGATGTAGGACATCTTGTTATTTTGCATCTCTTTGTAGTTTGTCAAAACTTTCCTGAATGCAGACTTTTTTCCTTCAGAGGTACTGATTCGGCTAAGCTGAAGCCTCTTGGTTGAACTGAAACAATTTGTTTTCTTGCCATTGAAAGATCTGAGTTTAAAAAAACTGGTGGAAATGTAGAGGGTTTGATGAAACTGGAATGAATTATGGCAGCTTTACATTTACTGTAGAATGACATAATCATTTAATTTTTGGGTTCCATTCTATTCACTCCATCAGTTTGAAGTCTAATTTTTGTTCAGTCTCACAGAGAATACCAGCATGTCTATTTTTTTGTCCTAGTTCTAACGAAGCAGATATAATCTGGAGAAATCAAAGTTTCCTAATCATGTGAGAAGTGAGTTTCACTGACCTTAATTCTCATATACTGAGGTTTGATTTGATGGGAACATGATTAATGTTTCTCTTCATTTCTGTGGGTTTTGCATCCAACATGGTGAGTGCTGCACTCCTGTCCTTTGACACAAAATAAGTACAGAATGAGACTGACTCAAAAGGGGAGTGGATGGACATGAGCAACTCTTCAGAGTAGAGGAGAGGCAGGCCTGAAGATATATGCCTAGAATCACAAATGAGGAGTCTGTACTGGATCAAAACACCAGAATTCCTGCTCCTTCCTCTCTTCTCAGGTCCCAAGGCTGAGAAAGGTATGTTTGCAGCCATCCATACAGATAGGGGAAAGAATTCTGACCACTGGCTGCAGTAGGTCACTTGTAAGACAGAAATATAGAAAAGCTTGCCTGGAATTCCACCTCCCCCCACCTCCCGCCCCCTCCTAATTTGGTGATTTGTGACTGTATTCTTATAAGTAACCTTGTTAATGCATCTATAACCATTCTCATTAGGTTCTGCATTATCCTTGGGATTTGCTTAATGATTGCACACTAGCCCTCACTGGCAGTAAACTTTCCAGTGAGAACATTATCTAAATGGGACTGGCAGGAGGAGGAGAAATAGGCTATGTGAAATAGACGCATTCATTGATCCCCATTACATATTTTCAGATACTTTAATTCATCAATGATGGCAAAAGGCAGAGCGTTTCATAGAATCATAGAATTGTAGGATTGGAAGGGACCTTTAGAGATCATCTCGACCAACCTCTCTGCAGAAGCAGATCAACCTAGATAAAGTCACATAGGAACATGTCCAGGCAGGTCTTGAAGACCTCCAAGGAAGGAGACTCCACAACCCCTCTGGGCAGTCTGTGCCAGGGCACCCTCACCCTCATAGTATCCTTCATGCTGAAAATTAAGCCCTGCTACGGGTCACAGTAACCATGCAGGCAAGCAGGAGGGATGGGCTACAGCTGGGAGGTGTCTGTTGCACACTGCAAATGTTATTATGACTGTAATTATTTTAAATCTTATTTTTTGGACTATCTATTTTTTAGAAGCATTAGCTTTCAACAAACAGGGGAAAAAAACCCAAAACAACAACCCACAAAAATCCAAACCACTCTAATTCCATTAGAGCAAATAGTTGGAAAATGAGCCACAGAGTATCATGAGCCATCAAGTATTTTGTTTCCTTAAAGTAGAACAGAAATTAGAATTCTAAAGGCTATTTGATGAAAAGGAGAAAGACCTGAGGGAAACTGAATCACATATGAGACAGAAAGAGATTTTTTTTTTTTTTTTTACTTTAGCTCTGCTGTAGTCCTCAGTAGTCATTAAAATGATGGATAAAATCTGCCAGATCAGACAGGGTTCATTTTATACAGTGTANAGATACTTTAATTCATCAATGATGGCAAAAGGCAGAGCGTTTCATAGAATCATAGAATTGTAGGATTGGAAGGGACCTTTAGAGATCATCTCGACCAACCTCTCTGCAGAAGCAGATCAACCTAGATAAAGTCACATAGGAACATGTCCAGGCAGGTCTTGAAGACCTCCAAGGAAGGAGACTCCACAACCCCTCTGGGCAGTCTGTGCCAGGGCACCCTCACCCTCATAGTATCCTTCATGCTGAAAATTAAGCCCTGCTACGGGTCACAGTAACCATGCAGGCAAGCAGGAGGGATGGGCTACAGCTGGGAGGTGTCTGTTGCACACTGCAAATGTTATTATGACTGTAATTATTTTAAATCTTATTTTTTGGACTATCTATTTTTTAGAAGCATTAGCTTTCAACAAACAGGGGAAAAAAACCCAAAACAACAACCCACAAAAATCCAAACCACTCTAATTCCATTAGAGCAAATAGTTGGAAAATGAGCCACAGAGTATCATGAGCCATCAAGTATTTTGTTTCCTTAAAGTAGAACAGAAATTAGAATTCTAAAGGCTATTTGATGAAAAGGAGAAAGACCTGAGGGAAACTGAATCACATATGAGACAGAAAGAGATTTTTTATTTTTTTTACTTTAGCTCTGCTGTAGTCCTCAGTAGTCATTAAAATGATGGATAAAATCTGCCAGATCAGACAGGGTTCATTTTATACAGTGTAAAAGATGCCACAATGTATAAACTAGTAGAGAACATCTCTGTGTTACCCATGTACAACAGTTTCCGTATTTGCAGCCCCAGCTGTGACTGAAATTTCTAATGAACCAATCTGGAGTAGGTCTAAATAGTATCTTGTAGGCATAAGGCCCTTTTATGACATGTAAAGACTTTTAGCCTGGATTTGGTGATACTTCAGTTTGGTGGCACTTCATCAAGGTGAGTTATTGTTCCTGTGCTTACAAAGTATCACAGAAACATTCTCTCAGCCTCGCAACATGTTGTGCTTGACCATCAAGCTATTCTTGGATGTTTCTCACCAGTAATGCGTTACTCTGGTCCTCAGCCATCTTCTCCCAGCCTTTCTTGCAGCCTTGCCTTGGGAAAGTCGGGAGCAGTAATGCCAGCTCTATACTGTGAAGCTCACAGGCAGTAACAAAGTCACCACTGGATGCCAGACTTCTTGTCTTCTCCTGGGCATCATTCTCAAAATGCTAAACTGTTTGACTTGTCACATCACTCACTATGCAGACAGCATGACAACCTTTCCATTAATGACAGCTTCTGCTATTTGCTTCAAAGTTGAGAAAACTGCTGTTCTCCGTGAGTCTAGTACACCCAGGCAATTCCTGGGTATATTATTGAATACAACTCTAATTTTGTGAATCCTTCCCAGTGACAAGCAGCAGGCCTTCAAGTCACAAGGGCACATGGGGATGGAGGAGATCTTCTGTGGCATGAGACAAGGTTAGAAGTGATGGCAAGGCAGCTCAGCCTTGAATTAATGAAAGTGTACTTGATTGTGTGATCTGCTGACAAGCTACTGCTAGCCCAGAGTGAAAGCAAGACCTGGAATGGGCACATGTTGCTGAAGGAAGCTCATTTGCAAGCTGAGGTCTGTGGAGGGGGAAGTGAAAAAAAAACATTTATGTCTGGAAATGTTTCTCATTTCCCCCCTTTTTCTCTCTTTCCTTCCATGATGAACCTGCAACTGGCAAACGTCAGTGGAAACAGCACACCACATTTCACTCAGAGCCCTGAAAGTGGTTGAAACAGCACTGTATGCTTAGGTCTCCTCATTCTTACTATGCAAATTGCCTTCTTTCTTTTGCTTTGGGTAGCTTCACGTTCAGTTTGGCCCAGGAGAGAAAGTTAAGGCTTGCATTATGAATACATTAGCTGTATCCTCTTCCTCTATGTGTTGGTTTTGTCTCTTCGTCATCAGATTCCCCCACCCTTTTCAGAACTGAACTCTAAATATATTCTCATCTAGTAATAAAAAAAAAAAAAAAAATCTGCAAATGCTGAGGCTATTCTCTCTCCTTCTGTAGTTCCTGAACAGAAGTGCTCCAAGACTTGAACTACTTTTCAAGTGATACATCCCAGTTCTGGGACTGAGGGCTGTGGGAAGAAGCCCTCTCACCCTGCCTTGTGGAAATACTTTGCCTTTGAACCTTGCATTCAGACTTTGGAGGGCTAGCTCCTAGCTACTTTTTGCTAGCTGCTTTCCCCTAAGCTGACACACAAAGAGCAGATAGAAAAGCAAATTGCATCAAGTGTGAACAAATACGGAGCAGGACCACTCCAAGCATCCCAGAGGTACAGTCGGTTCTTTATATGCAGTCAACTTGCTCAGGGATTATGGTCAAGCCAGGGTGCAACCAGCAGGTTAAGTGTTGGCCACCTTGTATGATACCTCCAGAGAGAAATCTGAGGGACTAAATGTACTATCAGGCTGTAGCAAATGAGAGTTATTACTGTGTCAACCATGTGACCACAATTCATTCAGCTCCTCTGTTGTTTTGAGTGGGCAGTTTACAAGCTAAGGTCCTCCTGTCACTGGTGGGAATTCATTGCCTGTTGAGACTTCATATGCAGAGAAGAAAGCAGGCTCCAAAGTGCTCCAGGACCCATTATTCTGTATTGTGCTTAAATTGGATTGTGATTTCTCTGTATCTTTTACAACCTGGTTAGAGGCATTTACAGTTGTACGTCCTCCATTACACTTTCTATGTTTCTGTCTTTTGTGTGCTGTAGGGAGCAGAGGAAGAGGAGAAGCAGCAAAAGCACAGCAGCACTGAGGAACACAGCAGTGTCAGTGCCAGCAGGCAGAGAGAGGCCGACATGCAGAGAGAACAATTTAGCTGTGCTGAGCCAAGGGCTCACTTCGGCTGAACAGATCCAGATATAAACTTAAGTGCCTTCACGTTATGCTTTCATAGCAGCTAAATAAGGGTACTCTGGCAGAACCATTAAAGCTGGGGAGGTTTATGACTCTCAGCAGGATTGCACACAGCTTTGACTGAAAATGTGTCCTTTGGCTATGATCTTAAAACCAATTGAATACACGAGAAGAGATATTATTACCTTTTCTCTTTTTTTAATGTATTGCGGAACTGATAAACAGAGGCACACAGACAGCTATGGGGCTGAATCCCATCAAAAGAAGTGGAACATGGTACTCAAATAAATGGCTTAAACAAAGAACTGCGGTGATCTTGCCTGTAAGGTGTTAATAAGGATTCTCTAAATCGTTTTAAATTGTCAATCTTGTGTAGGAATGGTATAACTCTATGGTGTCAGTACAATACTGAGTGCACACAAAAGAAGACCTGGAAATGAACACTGATTTAAAGTGAGCAGGTACTATAGAAGACATGCTTTTTTAAAATAGAACTGCATTTGCTTTAGTAGGTGCAGCAGTAATGAGGCCAGGGGAGTTCTGCTTGCTTGATCTGTTCTACTTAGTTTGTGGGCTGAGAAATAACTTAAAAGGGATTTGGGACCTACACTATTGTTGTGGTGATTTTAAAAAATCAGTGTTATTTGATATATCTAAAAGTGTCAGGAGGTTGGGGCATCCCTTTTTTCTATGGTATCTAGCAACCAGACAAAGGGTAATGGATGAAACTGGAACACATAAAGTTCCATTTAAACATAAGAAAAAACTATTTCACTGTGAAGGTGAGGAAGCCCTGACACAGGCTGCCCAGGGAGAGTGTGGAGTCTCCTTCCTTGGAGGTCTTCAAGATTCAAGACCTACCTGGACGTGTTCCTGTGTGACCTGATCTAGGTTGACCTGCTTCTGCAGGGGGGTTGGACTAGATGATCTCTCCCTTCCAACCCCTACCATTCTATGATTCTATGATTTTAGCCTGGATATAGTTCTGCTCTCTCAGTCCTCCTCTGTAATGCAGGTATAGCTGTGTGTGCCAGCCTACTGAAATTTTATGGGAGCTATACATGTGTCTGCTTTTTTCCACTGTTCTCAACAAACAAGTTGTATTTGACCAATGGAAATACTATTCCTCATGCTATGGCAAAGCAAAGTTATATCCCAAAGATATGCTCATGATATTGTATCTGCAGATTTTTCCATTGAGTAGGTAACTTTGGCATGAATTTGCAAAGATCGTTGCATCTTAGCCAAAAAAAACCAGAATTCTCAAATCATACTTTCAATTCCTATTAGAATTTACAAAAGAACAACATGCATGTGGAGTTTCTTCTAGCAATTGCTGCTTTTTTTTTTCTAAGAAAAAGGGATTCTGCATTTTCTACACACATTTTTTTCTTATTTAAGGGACAAAAGACATATTAGCAGCACTCCATTTCTTCATTCTCCTGTCTTCTAAAAAAAATAATACTTTTGCCTCAGCATTTCCTCTAAAACTACTGGGTTAAGGAGCATTTAATAGCTTTACCTTTTATAGTTAATTCCCCATGATTTAGATAATTCCCAGTCTGACAGTGCCTTGGACTTTTTACAGCGCTGCTCCTCAGAGGGTCTCAGAGCTCTTTACCGTTAAGTCTAAATACAAGTTCACATTACTTTGTGTAAAGAAAGGGAAAGTAAGAAAAATCTGGATGTCGGGGAAAACATAGTGACAGTGTGTTCTGGGTTTGGTGGGATGCTAAGAGGAGTTCTATACCAATCACTTCTGAGGCAACTTGAACTCCTTCATATGCTGCCAATATCTCCTTCTCAGTTGGAATGTATCGGGTCTCGGATCCTTTGTATCCCTGACTCCAGAATCTGAGGTGTTGGTCTTGAGTGTCACCAAGTGTTTTTTGCCAGGAGCTCCAGGGAAGGCCATTCTTTGCTGCTGCAGTGTAAAGTATATTTTTCACACTTGGTCCTGTTTGAAATGGGCCAAGGGCTATGGCCTGAACAATTTCTTGTTTTATCAGTTGAACGCCTTGCTGTTGTTCAGGTCCCCATTTAAAGTAATTTTTCTTCCAGGTTACTTGATAGAGAGCGTTTACAATCATACTATAGTTACATTAGCAATGTCGATGGTGGCATACCATTTGGCTGCCTTGGACTCCAGTTCGTATTGCAGTTCCAGCATGTCCAGCACAGCTGCACTCAGCAGTGGCGTGACTTCATTCAAGCCACAATACTGTCAGTCTCCATTCCCCACTGGACTTTTGTACTGGCCATATGGGGCTGTTAAAGGGTGATCAGGTCCTGCTGATCACCCCTTGGCTCTCCAATTGATGATTCAGTTTGTAGATTGGAATCAGAGGGTCACGGTTAATGTGGTATTGCCACTGGTGCTCTGTTGTGGTTGCGACTGTTGGTCTTCAACTCCCAGCAACCTCACAGCAGGCCAGTTCAGTTTCCTTTTTCTTCAAGGCAGCCACACCAAAAGCTCACCAATATCCTTTTGGGTCCTTGAAATACTCTTTCTTCAGGTAATCTATTCCCAGGAAGCAAATCTGAGGGAGATCCATTAACTTTCACCTGCCATAATAATCATCCAAATGAGGAAAACGGATCAGAGGCAGGTGTGGGATCTCTGTACCTATTAGTTATAAACACAAGAACCAAGAGTCCCTGAGCACTGGATTGTAAATGCACCATGAACTCAAGTCTCAGACCTGAACTTGGGCAACCCTTTTCATGCAATATGAACCTTCTGAACAGAATAGCTCTGTAAATATCCCTTAGGAACATCTAAGATACAGTCTGGAAAAATTTCCCTCTTCTGAAGCATGAAGTCCTGGAGGCCACCAGCAGCTCTGCCTGATCCTGATAGAATACTGAGGCACATCCTCAACAAAGCTGTGAAAGAGATGTTCAACAATGCTAGCTCACTGCAGCCTGTCTGTGTAATAAGTAATTCTTCTTACAAGTTCATTGATAAAGCATTTGTAAATTAAATCGGACTCTTAAGCACTAACTCATCCTAAAATTGAAACTGACATTTGAGTTGAAGACCAATGTGTTGGGACGGAACGTAACACAGAAGTCAAATCCAAGATCAGCCTGTCTGCAATTCTAATGGTTTAATCTAGGGCCCAAACAAGATAACTGAAAGACTTTCCCTGCCCCTTAATCCCAAATAAAACCATTATTGGATAGAGTGAAATTAGAGCATACAGTGATATCCAGAAGCCTGTATTTATTGGAGCAAACCAGAAATAATACAGAGGATAATAAACTATTTGTGGCAATCCACTATGTATTGTTGGTGAATGAAGGCAAGTAGTCCTTTCAGCTCGGTATCAAAAAAGTTATGAAAGCTGACTTACTTGCCAGGTAACAGAAAACTCAATTGGACGTGGGATTATAGTCTCTGCCTTGTTTTATGTCTGTGTCCTCTTTAATTAGGAGTATGTGGTGAATTTTTAGAAATTCACAGAGGAATAACTAATATGCTAATGTTGTTGGTAATAATCTACATAAAAGCTTTATAGAAATTTTGGTGGCTTAGCCTGGCCAGAACGATAAAAAAGCCTCAAATAATCAGTTCCTTCTCTTCAGGAAAAGACATCTCTAATATCAGCGACACAATAAATGAGTCAGTATTAGCAGCAGCAATAAAACATTGAAGGACATCAAATTAGTAAAATTCAATAGGAGTGTAGTTGTGTTTTGTTTTATAACACTGGAAAGCATGTGTAAGCAGAGGAGAAATAGCACAACACACGTGATAAGCAGTGTAAAAATCCTGCAGGTGGGAGAACATCTTCTCCGACTTCTGCAAGACCCATTTCCTAAGGACCAGAGCGTGAGTATCTACAGTCAGGCCTGGAGGTGATGCTTCCTCTGCACTCCTTACACAGAAGGGACTTAGCCTGAATCAGGCAGAGTTGTTCTAGAAGCAAGATTCTCCCATGTTGCCCTGTTTGATTGCAACCCAAAGCCATAGTATCCTGTACCAAATGTCTAGAGCTTCTATTTCTTTAAATAGATGTTAGATTGTGTGTTTCAGCAGGAACGAGGACTTTCTTTCTAAAATACTTTTCCAGTTATTGGAAGCCCAGACAATGTTACACAGAACCTATCCCTGATCAAATGATGGTACTTGTGAAAGTTCAGAGGAGCCAGAAAACACAGCTATTCCAGAAGGACAGAGGAAACTCTATATCCTTCGAGTTTGACTTCTAAAGTCTACACGCAAGGAAAAAAATGGGTGCACTTGTGAACGTGAGTTAGAAAGTGGAGAGAAGGATGTAGCCGAAAGGAAAAAAATCATATTACCCTAGGATTGAGTAATGTTGTCCCACAAGCTCTTCCAAGAGTAGAGCTATACATTTTGTGAAGAAACAAAATGTACTTCCACACCATAAGTACTCAGCTTGCAACATATAATGTAATATATTTACTCCCTATGCAGAAAGCAGAATGTTAAAAGCAGTGACAAGCTGCAGTTGAGCAGTTGCTGTTCACTCCTCTGGAGGCAGATGAGTATTTCCAACCCAGTTTTGTAAATCAAAACCACTCAGGCATAGTCCTGACTACATTTACCCATGTGTCTCAATGCTAATCCAGCCAAGTTTCTGGCCTCCTTTGGGGTTATAGGGAGGGGAGGTCCCTAGGGATAAGCTGTAGAGACTGCAAATGAAACATGCTTGGAACTCGTTAGAGAGAAATCTTTGCATCCATGCAAACCTATTTATAATGACAGGTGTTCATTTCCTACTTGAGACAGGTTTATGTTAAAAAATTGTATAGCCAGATGCTGTAAATATAAACCAGTACATAAGTGCTTATTTAAGAAAAAATAAATGGTTGCAAATATTCTACAGGGAAAGCTGAAGTATATTTTTCCAGATCCTTAAGGCAAAGAAATTCTCATCTGCTTCATTTATTTGTTTTTGCTTTAGGAAATGGAGGCACTAAATCAAAAGGGAGTTAGGACAACTCCATCTTGAAAGACTCATGGGGATTCTGCATATGTTGCACATAATAAACTCAAATTCAGCACTTTGTAGTGTTGTTTTCCAGGTTTTTTTTTTTTTCCTATCTGTATCCTGCCTTGGTCGAGACATGGCTACCTCTTCAAATGGCACTTTGGATTCTGTGCCAGGGAGCAGTAATGATAATGACGGGTTGCATTGCAAAGACACAGTAAGGTTAATCAAAAAGCAGATTACAAGATCCTTAACTATTTTTAAGCTGAGTTGTGTAAATAGTGGTATGAAGCAGCTGAATGACTGTTTTGCATTGTGGCTATTAATGACAATGAACATCAGCAAGGGAGAATAAGCTGGTATTCTCCATACAGGGTGTCCTAGAACAAAGTGTTAGAACAAATCCCTACTTCTTTCCACTTACCACTTTGTAAAATTTATGTTTAGCTGTTGCAAATATTAAGTAAAACCAGCTGCAGTGCATCTTGGGTGTGGTGGCAAGGTGTTGCCAGTGCTGGAGCCTATTATGTGATGATAGCCTTCTTAAAAACTCTTCTTAAGAAGAGGGCAGTGGTTGCTCTATGTCAGATAGCTGGTTTCAGCCATCTCTGTAAAAGACCTGCTGCAGGACACAGCTGAGCCCATCAGTCATGGGGCAGCATACTGGGGACAGAACAACTCCTTGTGCTGCCTGAGTTGGTACATGGAGGAGTTGGGCATGAAGGATTGAAGTTGAGCCTGGGAAAAAACAGAGGTGAGGGTATGGGAAAATGTTGGGTTTGGTTTTTTTCCTTTGTTTCTCACTACCCACATCTGTTTTAATTGGCAACAAGTTAATTATCTCCAAGTTTGCTTTGCCTGTTAAATGATCACACAAAATCACAGAATCTTAAGGACTAGTAAGGGATCCCAAAAGATTATCCAGTCCAACACCCCTGCGAGAGCAGGACTACCTAATCTCTTTATCTCAAAGCCCTAACTTTTTCATCCTGTTTTCTTCCTCTGCCCCTGTTATTTACCATTGACACAAATAAATATCAAATAAGTTAATTTACCGGGTCTTTTCTCTTATATCTGACACTGGTTACTTTCCTACTCTGTGTTTTACCCTTGTTTCACTGCCAGTTTTTCAACACCACTGCCTCTGAGCTAGGAAGAGCTGGATTTGTCAGAACTGTATGGGAGGAAGGAATAATGTGGTCTGCCTGTGACTAGGATGGGATTCAGGAAAGACCTGCTGAAAGATGACACGTGGAACATAAAGTAATACAGTATACACATCAACTAGGGAAGAGGTTTTCTGTGTCACTGGCACAGAAACAAGTGCCTGCTATCAGATGGCTTCAAGTCTACGTTCCCACTTACTGCTAGTGTAGTGGATGCACAATCAATCCTTATTGACACAACACTGTATTTTTTGTCTAAATACTTATTGCAGTATGGGAACATACATGTGTTTAAAAAATACAGGAATATAATTTTTATTCAGCTGCTTATCTGCTTGGTATTACTATAATAAGTATTTGTTATTATTATTTATTATTATTATTTTTACAATTCCATACATTACTTTCATAAAGACCTATCCAGTTTTTATGTATGGAATTTGTGGGTTCGTTTGTTCCACATGGCAACAAGTTTGCACATGTTACAGCTGTTGTTTTTTTTCTTTTTCTGTAAGATATCGTGTTTCTGCGTGCTAGCTTTTCAAGTGCACTTGCCAATACAGTATTTATCAATATAGTAAATCAAGACATACGCTGAGACAATTATACCAAGTAACTGACAGACTCGTTTTCCTGAGAGGACCTTGTTGGAAGGAGTTTATTGCTGGAAATTTGCTTTTTTTTTTTTTTTTTTTTTTTTTTTTTTGACAAATGTTGCAGGCATCCTGCTGCAGAGAAAACTGAGAGCTAGTTTCTATGGCCAGGAAGCTTATTGTGAACATTTGCAGTTGAGCAGATAGTTGCTCTTTGAGTGGAAATTTCTTGCCAAAACCAGCTATTGACCATCAGCTTTTATTTTTAAAGAAGGTTTTCACCATGACTGTATCAGGCAGATTTTTTGCTTGCTGAGGGTGATATCAGGATGTACTCATCCAGGAAGCAAAGAGGGAGTAGGACAAAGCTTGGATTAATATTTGCCTCAAGGAACGATTAATTAAGTTACTAGATAAAAAAGAGGGCTTATATATTGAGTTTCTTTCTACTAAATCCAAAAAGGAGTGAGGCATATCTGTTAGTGTGTGAGCACCAAGGTAATTTCATCTCTTCCTTTGCATACTAGCATAAACTTTTTATGATTAAAAGTTAGTGGCAAATGAATTATAAAGCTGAGCAGATGGTTATTCTAGGCAGGTAACTAAATGAATTGAGCCACATTCAGTGTTTTATCATACCCAATTCACTTGGCAGATACTATAAAAATATCCTCTCCCACAAATAACCTGACACTGTGAAGTGCTTCCACCTCTGACCATGTTGTAAATGTTTTCTTCTCTACTACATCTTTGGAGATTCTGAACCTTCACTGAAGTGGATGATGTCTCACCACACACAGAGTTTTTCCTACTCTTCTTTGGGAATGTTCTGTTTGGTGTTAGACCTCCCTACCCTGCAGTTGAGAGTCTGCTGTGGAGCCAGAGTCTACAGAAGCACAGTTGGCTTTTTGCACAGGTAAAATCACAGACAGGTCTGTAACACATGCAGCCTTCTATCCTACCACCTGTCATAAATGCAACAATCCAGATCACTCAAATTTAGACTCATTTGAAAGGAAAAAAAAATTAGGATGGAGAGATTAGGGAGGTAGATGGGGAAGATAAATTAAAATCTACATATTGAGATGACTCAAAGTCTTACCAAAACTGATCATCCAAAGCCACTTAGTGTGAGTGGTTCTTAAAATATAGTGTGTAGTTTTTAACTGTAGCCATTGTATGAAATGGAATATATTTGGCAAAATACTTTCATTCTTTCTTTTCAGAATTGGTGTATTGTGAGTAATCATATAATCTTAACTTTTATTCCTATTTTAACAATGATTATTTGATGATTACTTGGGACGTTTTTCTTTACTAACTTTGAGAATTATCTAGCAGATAGATATCAATAGTGCTCATCAAGCTTTCCTCGGGATTTAAAGACAGGCCAAAAGACTTTCTGAGATTGCTATGTGCATTGCAGTGCTGTGGCAGGGTGACAATGTTACGATGGAAGAGTTCCTTGTAAGCATAAAACACAAACTACTATTCAATTAAAATGCCTAAACGACCAAGGTAAGAGCATCTTACCATGCTGAAGTACAAGGCCTCACTTTTAGAGCTGAGGGGTCCAACTGATTCATATAGCTTCTTATAATACAGGAAGGTTATGACTTTGGATATGCATTCAGATGGCACCTGTGCGTTAGCAGGGCTGCCACGCCTGGCTGGACCTGCCTCCCTGGCCAACAACAAACAGCAGCAATACTTAGTCATTCATCATATTTTGACAGTGAATCTGAGCCATGTATCTCTTCAAAACAGCTCCCAGAATGCTATGTTGTTCAGGAGCTTCTGACAATTCTGCGTGCTAGTAAATAAAAAACAAAACAAAACATGGAATCTTAAAAGCTGCCCAACCCTCTGTATATCTTATGTCACTTTCTGACAGCCTGGAAAACCTTAAAATCACAAGAAGTATGACAGAATAACTACTTTAAATAAATTGCCATCAATGCTGCTCATTAAAAGTAATTTGCATCTCAAGAAATAGAAAGTAGGTGCTTATTTTGAATGAGGTTTTTAAATTAAGTTCTTCATATCATTCCTGGAATCTAAGACCAAATTTTCTCATCCTCATTCAAGGTCTAATCAAAACCTGAAGAGATAGCATTGTGTTATTTGTGTTAGTAGAGATGTGAATGCACCTCTCTTACCTAATGGGCTGGATGGTTTTACATTGATATATCTAAATTTGCTATTAGTGGTTATAATGAAGTTATCAAGGCAACGGATTAAAGAACTGTGAACTTCACCAAAGTATAAGTAGAGGACTTATATTGCCTTTGAAATGTGAGGCTTTTGTTGCGTTTTGTAGAAACACTAGTACTTAGTATAAAAGCGGAGCACAGAAGATTTTACTTTTCATATTTGTCTTAGTCAAACTGAGTGACACTTCTATTAAACTTCTTGAAGTCCAAGTAAATCTTCTGGATTTTTCCTGCAGTTAGTGAAGAATGGCAGACAGTTTCACACAAGCAGTGCCTATCTTTGCTCTTGGACTTAGAGCTAAGTGCTTATTTTTTAAGACATCTAAGTCAAAGTGAGATTAATTGTAGTTCAAAATGAAGGGCTTCTGAAATAAAATTGCTGTATACAAACATGCTTTGTAGTAACATACTTTGTAGACAATGCTGTAGAAAGCATTGCCTACTGCAGTTGGAAATTACTTCTAGAAACAAACAAAACAAAAACTAAAAAGCTCTATATAGTGCAGAACACAAGGCTTGGTCCTATTCTCCACACACAGACATCCTGTATCTTTTTAACTACTACAAACCTCCTGGCCTTCGGCTATTCTCCCAAAAGTGTGGGAAGGGAGTTTTGAGTATTATCTTGCTACTCTTGTCCCTGCTTAGATGGATAGTCCTGTCCCTATCCAAGATGCTTCGCAACTTCTCAAAAGGCAATAGAAGCCTGTGTTTAAGTAATTGAGTCCTCTCCACTGTATAGTCTATCAAGAAGCTACTCCTTATTCAATAGCCTCAGCCCGGGGAGTCTTTACAGGCACGGAACAGAAGGAGGTATCCCAACAGTGTTTGAAACAAAGACCCAGGCGAGGCTTACAATGACGGAGAATGGCATATTTTGAAAGCTTCTATTATTCTGGCACTTCAAGTAAGCGGCAAACCTTTTTTTTTTTTTTTTTTTTTTCTTCCCCTAGACACAGAGAGTTTCTCTTTTGTTTCTATGTCAATAGATTTCTCCACAATAGTATTTGAAATCCTAGATATAGCTGCAGTTTGTATTCGTGTTTAGGAAGGGACTGAAAAGCGGAACTGTGCGTAAGTGCGTCTCTCATCTGTCAGAAAAAGCCAAGTTGCAGCAGGATACTGAAAATGGTACACAGTGAATGAAGGGATTTTGGGGTTTTGTCTTTCATAGCTTGCTTTTTTGCAGGACAAACTAGTTTAGATTCTTTCAAAGAAGTTGACATTTAGTGAGACAGGGAACTGAAAGGAAGGTAAAAGGAAAACAAAAATTATGAGAGAGTTAAAAAGTGGAGAAAGAAGCAGCTTTGGAAGTTCATCCTTTCTTTGAAGCCAATTTGGTTATATCAGTATAAAGACATAGGCACAGACTCACATTCCCAGTCTACTGAGTTGAGATGTGAGCAGTAAAAGCAAGCAAGAAGCCTTAGAGAGATTTGTTATTCAAAACACTAGTATTTGAGCAAATGGCACAAAGACACTCATGAAAAAAATCAAACCAAAACCAGACCTGCTTTTCAAAATATTTATCAGAAAGAGCACAGTCAGGCAGGCTTGTCTTATAGAGATTGGCTGAAAATCAGAAAAGCTCTTGAGATGTGACATACTAGGTGTCATCTACTGGACCGTCATCTGTGTCAGTAAGGGCTTTTCCTCACTCATAGGCTTTGCAAATGCTGCTTCTCCAGTCTCCACCTACCTACCGGGGAATGGACACAGTTCCCTGTGAGGAGTAAACAGCAATTATCCTGTCCTGCAGCTGAGGAGGTCTTCAGAGGCAAGCAGTAAAATTGCAGCTCCTGATACTAGTCACCTGAGGGCATAAACACACATGCACACAAAGACACAATAAATCATTTCAGTTGCAGGTGATTCCAATGTCTGTTAGCTGGGATATCTTGAGCATGAGAAGGAAGCTGAATTTTGCATCCCTGCAAAGAACAAACCAAACTACAGATCTATTCATCCATTGCCAAGTGTAGATCCCCTAGAAATTTGCACTGTTTCTCTGTCCCTGTTTCCATTTCTCTTTTGTTTTGATGAAAAAAGAGCCTTCTTGCAATATTTATTCCTTCAGTGAGCCATACCATTTGCATGTCATGTGCGGAGCCAGAAAGTGGCAAAGTATGAGACAATTGTATGCAACAGGCAGTCCTAAAGGACCATGATACTCATGAAGTAAAGAACTACAGTGGTAGAAAGTGAGAGATTGTCAACTCCCCTGTGCTGATGACAAAACTCTTTGTTGCATGTCCACATAGTTTTATTTCCACGAGGCTCTGGCTGCTGCACAAAGCAGATGGTACCCGGTTTATGAGCAAATAGTCAATTTTTTGTTGTTCTTTTATTGTTTAATGGGCTATTTACCAAATGTTGTACAAGCTCGGTTCTGAAAAAATGAGTTATTCTTTGCTTTGTGGGCCTTTATTGTGGCATCTACGTCTACAATTCTCAACACTTGGCAAACATTGTTTTTGCCATGCTCCTTCAGATCATTCTCATTCCTATCAAGAGAAGCATGGCAGACAGATGCAACCTGAAATCTGTGTGAATGCTGGTGTCCCTCTGACCAGCAGTGCTGACACCTCCCTGTGCAAGGCTCCTGGTACTAGTGACTCCATAGTTCACAGCCATTGTAGAAGAGCTTGGCTGGCCACCTTCAATAGAGGCAGGAAGAGAAACCAGCCCTTAAGGACTTTGTCCAGCCACCTTGGACGCGAGATTGACTGGGGCACAGGTGGCCATTTTCCCACTGCTTGCAGCAGTTTCACGGACTGTCCATCTTCAGTGGGGAAAAAGACAAGAGTTCTTTGAAAAACATGGGAGATATGATAGAGACAATCAGCAAGCTACTTGATCATCACAAGGTAGGGAGGTGGAATAATTTAAAATTTCTTTGGTGATTCCAATGTTAACACAGTCAAGGTTTGGCATTTCACTTTGAAAGCTTATATTTTGATGTACAAGATGCATTGTAGTTTAGAATAGAGATTAGTCCCACTCTTTTATTTATTACCCAATTCCAAGTGATATATCATGTCTTAGGTCTTAAAAATACAAACATAAAAATGCAAAGCCCTTTCTCTTCCCCTTCACAAATGCTCCAGGACAAAACAAGGTGCTGCTCACATACATGATTCATTGAAATCGATGTGCTACAGTTCTGGGCATTAATTACAATGTCTTTGATCTAATTTAGCACCTGAAGTCAAGGAAATGCCTTTCTAGGAATGTGTAGGGTCATTACAGCTTTTTGTCTGAATCATCCTGCAGCAGGTCAGCAATAGGGTGGTTTAGCACCATAGTAGCACCTCAGCTGCAGGTAGGTACCTGTGAAACTTTCTATACAGAACCTTCCCATGCTGATCAGAGTAAAATCCCTGCAGAATAGGAGCTGTGAGATCTGAAGAGTGGCCCAGCTGATAAATCACTCCTAAATGTCATGGTCTGCTATTTTCCCCCTTTTCCTTCATTCAAGACATTTCCTTTCTCCCCCATTTAAAGCTACCTGGAATAACAAAAAAACATTTTGTAAACATTGTCATGTTAGACTTTACCTTTGCCCCGAATTTTGTAGTCTTTCATGGCCAGAAAAAATCAAACACTTCATTTTATTTCAACTGTTTCTAGTAATTCTGGCATGATTGTTATGACTTAAAAACAATATTTTGTTTCAGTGATTTTTTTTTTTCATGAAAAAAGTGTTATCATATTTTTTTTTCTGCTTTATCCCACTCAACGTGCAGTTCTTTTCCAGTCACCCTGACAACAACAATGCTAAATGCTGAGCATCAGAAGATTGCTTCTTTCACATGGTGTTATGAAAAGTCCCCTCAGCTAGCTGGAGTGATTGCTGTCAGGCTGATTATTGCCTGATGCTCAGATTTTTCTGCATTTAAAAAGAAGGTACATGTATTTTGCAGGCATTCTTCTTAATGAGTCTACTCAGGATGCAGTTGTCATTGATGATATTGTGTTATTATTGAAGGGATCTTACTTGTCAAGTTTTAAATACTTGGCTTTTTCTGAGGTTTTAGCTAGTTTTTCTTATTCCATGTGCTGTGGATACATATGCCAACTTCAGGCAAGGAAGCTTTTATTGACAATCCATGTTATATTCCCTGTATGTAACACATATTAGTCTAGATCTAAAAGAACTGGATTCAGCTGCTGGAGGTACGGTCAGATCAGGTTTTTTAGTCTGTGCCAAGACATCCACACAAATAGGAGTAAAACAGAAATTAAGCAGTTGGACTTCTGTAAATGAAAGCAGCTACAGAAATGGTAAATATTCATTATTGCAATATTGCTATTTAACATCTGTATATGTTTAAAGTTATAAAGCACTAAATGAGTTATGTAAACATAACACAACACCTGCAACATTCACAGGACTTCTTAAAGCCTCTTTGCTGTACGTAACAAGTAACAAGCTGTAGTAGTTTTGCCTGAGTCAGGTTATTGGTAGTACCAGGGTCTACAGGGGTGGCTTCTGTAGCTGATAGGGCTAATGCCAATCAATTCTAAGACAGACCTATCGCTGACTACTCAGTGATAGAGGTAATGTCAATAACGTGTTTGAGAAGGGGAAGAAGCTGCTGTGCAGTTGCTAAACTACAGCAAGTGGGTGAGAATGTGAGAACATCTCCACAGACACCAAGGTCAGTGGAGAAGGAGGTGCTTAGACTCCGGAAAAGAAAGACTCCCCTGTGACCTGTGGTGCAGCCCATGGTGAGGCAGCTGTGCCCCTGCAGCTCATCCAGGCCAGCAGGGTGCAGAGATCCACTCGCAGGTCGTGGAGGACCCCACGCCGGAGTGGGTGGATGTCTGAAGGAGGCTGTGACTCCATGGGAAGCCCATGTTGGAGCAAGTTCCTGACAAGACCTGGGAGTCTGTGGGCAGAGAGGAGCCCACGCCAGAGCAAGTTTGGTGTCAGGACTTGTGATCCTGTGAGGGGCTCAGACTTGAGCAGTCGGTATCTGAAGGACTGTTCTCCCAGTGGATGACCCACAGTTGGGACAGGGTGTGAGAAGCTACCCTCGTGGGAGGCTACATGCCAGAGCAGTTTATGAGGAGCTGTAGCCCATGGGAAGGGTCCACATTGGAGAAGTTTGTGGGGGACTGTCTGCCATGGGAGGGATCCCACAGTGTAGCAGTGGGAAGTGTGATGAGGCCTCCCCCTGAGAAGAAGCAGCAGCAAAGTCCATCTGTAATGAACTGACTGCAATTCCCATCCCCTGTGCCACTGGGGGAAGGAAGGAGAGTCCTAGGAAGAGGGAGGGGTGGGGGGAGATGTTTTAAGATTCAGTCTTAGTTCTCATTTCTCTGCTTTGTTTTGATTGTTCATTAATAAATCAAACCATTTCTCTCCATGTTGAGTCTGTTTTGCCCGTGACGATAATTGCTGAGTGATTTCCCTCTTCTCATCTCGACTAACAAACCTCCTTTTATATTCCTCTCTCCCCTGTCCAGTTTAGGAAAGGGAGTGATATTATGACTTGGTGGCCACCTGGCACCCAGCCAGGGCTAAACTACCACACAGGAGAAAGAGTAATCTGCAGAGAAACAATTTCCTATTTGATTTTATTTGTTTGTTTCTTTAACAAAGCTGTTCATTGTGATGAACAACGGATGCTATCAATGTATAGGAATGTAGCCAAGCATTCATTTAATTGTTGAAGCAGCAAAACTTACTTGTTTCTTACTAAGGAATATTATAAATGCTTATATGAGGTCAAATAATGGGCTTTGAGCATCTATTTTACATTATTAATATATGTGTGCAAACATGCACTCTGTGCGATTGCATTTCACAACCTTTCTAAAAATGAATCTTATTATTGGCCAGAATAATGTAGGTATTCCTAGGGAAATACCATTTCTGTAGAAAGCTAAGGCCCATCTGATTTCCAGCCACTCTGGGATGTACCTCCCTAGGGAGGACTCCAAAACATCAGCCTGCATCTCCTTCGTACCCAGGGCACAAGACTGTGAGTTGTTAGAGTGACAGACAGGGGTCCTCTGCCTTGCCAGGATGCAAGTCTGCCCTGGTATGGCAGTCAGAACAACACAGCTCCTGGGACCTCAGCCAGTTCCTGGACACAGGATGCCACTTTCAGGTTGTGTCTGCAATGCCTGGTCAGGGTGTCAGCTTGCTGGAGCACACTGGATGTAGGCTGGAGGGAGGTGGCAAGAAGGTGACAATTAGGTAACAAGTAGGCTACCTGAAACTGTGAACCATTGCCTAAGTAGGTCACTCAGGTCTCCCAGAGCCTCCTGAAGGCTTGGTCCACTTCAGTGCCACTCTGTATTCAGTGTCACAGCCTATTTAATGATAGTATCTAGAGAGGGACAGCCTTCTGCCTTGGTCTCTCTCTGACCAACCCTAGGCTGCTGACGTAGTTTTGGCAGTTGAGGAGCAGCAGGTGATTCACTGTGATGCCAGAGATGTCAAGGGAAACATGCCAGGGATACCTCAGGGTGATGGAATTTGTTCTCAGCAGCTCCTCTCTGTACCTCCAACAGTGAACCTCAGAAGCACGTCCCAGCTAGCCAGGGTGTTTTTATTACTGATGCTTTTATTTTTAGAGTTTTATCTATGACAAAGCAGCAAGTCCTAAGCCCCATAAACAATGTATGATTGATGTCCTGAGCAGAGCACTATAAAGTTTAAGACTGTGTTTTCAGTTTGAAGTTCCTAATTTAAGTGAATTAAATACTTGTCACTGCAATCCCTGGTACCCTCACCTGGACTGAGGCAGGGTAAGGAGGAGACAACAATAAACTCTTGAGGAAGCCAAAAAAGATGAGGGACTTTGAGAACAATTAAATGACTAAACAGAAGAAAAAAAAAAAAAAAAGGAAGGACATGGTGTAACACTCTTGCACACTGACTTTTTCTACTGCTGTCTTAAGGAGCTGCTGTCACAGCTATTCACAGAACTGAGCAAGACCAGGCTTTTATACATATACTAGAACAGAGGTCTGGTCAAGCATTAGCTTTTATTGCTGTTTCAAACACAAACCATTTCTTCAGCCTTTTCCTTGGTATTTCATTCTCTTAAACAAAACAGTTTGCTGTTGCAAGCAGCTGCCTCTGTTTTTCTCTCTCATCTTGGTACAAGTGTCTCCTGCTGTGTTGGGGGATGGGGTTAGGTGCATTTCCCTGGGGACTCTGGAACACAAATGTCTAATAGGGGGCCAGTTTGGATTATTTTTTAGTGTTTGTAACAAATGAGCAGAAGAACAAGAAGTATGTCTTCTAGAAGGTGCAGAACACATGAAGATCTAAAATGTTTCATGTGACTCCCAAAACTTAAACCCAGACCTCAGGAGGGAAAAAGAGAGTAAAGGTGAGCTGTGTAACGACACATTCTGTTTCCACAAAGAAAATGTTATATGTATTATGCATTCCCAAAGGAACAAAATGTGACTGTTTGGCAGCTTTCTGTTGTGATTTTAGTTTAGTTGTTCTGCTTTGCTTCATAATGGTGTGAGTATTTTCTATTGTCTATTTAAATACCCACTTAAACATGTACCAAGCAAACAAATAAGTGCATTGACATTAAAAGAGTGTTCTGTTGTATCAATTCTCTTGGGTTTTTTTTCTGTGAAAACTGTGAACATTAATGCTGACACAGCATTAATAAGCTACTGTCAGTGTAATTAATATGAAGAAGAGACACATTCCCTGAAGGAACACTGAACACTTTTCATTTCTGCTTATCACAGCAGGCTACTAGCAAACAAATCTCTGTTTATTTTACTCTGTGTAACCTGTGCACTGTTATTTTCAAAACAAGGCTGACTCTTGCAAAGGCTTGCTACAATAGCCACCAGGCTACCTATACTTAAGCAAAGGCTGTGCTCTCTTATCGTTTGCTTCTGTAGGAGGAAGCTGATCAGTGTAAACACAAAGGAGCAAAAGTCTTGATATCTTACATGACTGAAATAATAGACATTGTTTTAATATGGCAGATCACTTTAAGAAGTGAGAATAATATCAAGATACTTAATGATATTACTAGTAAATTTTGATAACCAAAAATTTGGTGAACAGAAATGTTTAACCTCAGTATTCAATATGATGATGTTTGCACCTTGTTGTCCTGGTGTAGGCCATTGGGTTTTGTACAGTTAAATAAAAAATGTGCACTGGGAAACGCCAGGGAACTGGTTTTTTACAACTTTCTGGGGACTTTCATGCTGTTGCAATAATTTCTGGAGCCAGAAGCACATATCAATCCAACCCAGCTTTTGCCTCAGTAGAGATAAGCTTAAGTTTAAGCAGCAAGGCTGGGAGGAGCCCTTCAGGTACCCTGAGGGTGCAAGAGTGGGTAATCCATGCTTACATGACTTGGTCCTCTGCCGCAGCCTCTGCTAGAGCAGCCCTGCCTGCCGTTTCCCTCAATTCAAGGGGTTAAGGATGTTCTCATTTCCATTTAATGGAAAATGAATGGTGTTTATCTGGGCATGGAATAATGGCCTTACTTATAAACACTGAAGCTGGCATGGAAAGTTATCAGCAATATATTAAAGGAAAGTTTAAATGCAGGCTGCTTAAGATGGATTTTTTTAATATTGAAAAGTTACTTTTATCAAAAAAATTGATCTGCCTGACAGTCACTCTAAAGCTATTCAAAATGCAATTATAAATATTTTACATTGAGATAGTGTTTGGTATTTCCAAAAAGCAATGCAGGGCAAAGAGCCAGTGAGTTGCAAGGTTTCTGTGAGGAGACAGTGCCTGTGACTAATGGAGGCTGATAGTCAAAGCTTTTGAAGTGCTGTTCTGCCCTGAAAAGAATCACTCTTGGCTTGACTGGGGATGTAACTTTTTCACCTCAAGTAATTTTACACCAAAATATCATCACAGTGATCTGCTCTAACAGATGGTGTCCTTCATTCAGGTGTTTCATTAAGGCTCTGCTATGTTGACATCACTGATATTAAAATTACACCCATTATTTAGTAATACTTCACTATGTCCTTTCCCAAAAGCCTGAATGTGATAGTGATGCGACGGTTAGTAGTAGACTTGATTCTGCATCTGCTAAAACCATCAGGAATCAGTAAGTAACTGCCTTGGCAGTACTGCTGCTGCCTAACTAAAACCAGTGCCTGTGGCATTACGAGCAAGCACCGCATATCTTCTTATCACTGTACACTGCAATCTCAGCTTATCTCATGGCTCTTGATCTACCAGAAAAACAGTCAAAAGCTAGAAGACTACGAAAGAGTTTGTTTCAGATGACTATATTTTTATTTTACCAGCCTGTCACACCCTGTACAAGTATATTTGTAATACCATCCAAGTACATTTGTAATACTTATTCCATCCACTGTCCAAAACATGATTCATTAAGGTTAATGATTCTTCTGTCTGCATGCATCAGTCATTTTAAACTGTATTAGTTCAATTTCAGTATATTTAAGAACTTATCATTAATTAAATACATCCTGTGCTGATATTTGTAAATGTAAAGTGCTCTCTAAAGACTATTAATAATTTTCAGTTCTTCTTGAAAAGAATAGAAGTGCTTCCATATTTGCCCCCCATTTGCCATGCTTGGGGCGAATACAATTTCTCCATCAAATTTTATCTGGAGAGATATGGTTGTAAGTCCTCCAGAGCAGACACCTGTGTTGATTGTAAACTGTGCATTGCACCATGTCATCTCTTTCTCAGTCCCATGCACTATTTCTGTGTATATGCTCAGTAGTAGTGTGTATGATCACAGGAACTGGTATTTTCTCCTCAACTTTCTGGAAATATCAGCTACTATTCATTGCAGGTTCCGTGTTTTCTACGACATAATTTTGACTTCAGATGTGATTTTGCCACATCTTGTGCACAAAGGGGCAGCATGGGTATATTCTCCTGCTCTTTCTGCAATCCATCTGCAAATAGCCAGTCATTCCACATATCGCATCTCATTTGCACTGGACATTACAAAGACTTGCATACTACAGAAACAAACCCTGTAACTGTGAGACAAAGAACTCTTTCTCAGAGAAGTAGAGGAGACCAAACCAAAGGCTTATTGCGAGACCATTTCCACACTTCAAACCCAAAGAGATGCACAGACTGCTGGCTCTAATTATATTTGTTGAAGAGCATAGCACTGTATTCCAAAGACGTTATGATTTCTATGTAGACCTTGTTTCAGAAAATATTACCACAAGGTCAAATGAGACAATGTTTGGCAAGTCAGAGCTGCAGAATTCAATAAGTGACTGACAGAAGGTAAGTAGGTTTCATATTGTCATGGTTTGACACGAAGCCGTTTCTGGTAAGGGGGAAGGGGCTGTAAAGATGGCTTCTGTAAGAAGTTACTTGAAACTCTCCACAGCTCTGAGCCAGACCCGCTTCTGGGGCTGAGCCAATTAGTTACATCTATGATTACTTTTTAAGAAGAAGCTAGAAGAGGAGAGTTCTTCCTGTTTCTTTTTCTTCTGTCCCTTCCTTTCCAACTGCTGGTGGTGCAAAGAGTTGAGAGAGAAAGAGAGAAGTGACCGTGCATGCAGACCCCAAGGTCAGTGAGAGAAGAGAAGAGGAGGTCTGCTGGAGCAGAGGACCGGTGAAGCAGTGGTTTTTTTGCACTTCGTGAAAGACCCTGCATCAGGGACAGTGACTAACTTCCCTATATTTCTTCCACAGCTAGAACTTCAACAAGAATTTTTTATTTGTTTTTCAGTTCAAGACACATCTTGTTTGCCTGCAGAAAACTTACTCTTTAGTTAATTCAATAAAAGCCATACATTCAGAAATCTAAGCATCCTCATACTATTAAAAAGGCAAATTTTGAGTAGCCCGTAACAAATTCATTCTTAATGAGCAGAATATTGTTAGTAGACCTTTTACTGATTTTTGTATGTGTAACTTTTATTCTCACAGTGTTGAACTAGTACATCTATTCAGCGGAATAAAGAAACCTTTAGTGAAATCTAAAGCTTCAATAGATCTTGTGAAAAAATCTTCAAGCATATTCGGCTTGATATTGTTGCAGGTAAAACCAAACCTGAACAGAGACAGATGATAAGGTAACAGATAAATACAACTGCTGTTACTGAGAAAGTGTTTAAGCTACAAAGACTGTGAGTGAAATAAATTTGACAGGAAGGAAAAATGAAATGTAGATCTAACACCAGGAAAGAAGAAATGTACAGGAAAAATATTCCCAAGAAAACTGAATAATAATACACAAGTTTTAATATGGTCTAGTTGTGCATTTTTCACCTTTTTAATTATAATTTTGGTTGTGACTTAGCTTCCAAGTCATTCCCCTCCAAAATCCAGACAAACCACTTCATAGTGTATTTTATAATATGTATGACTGGGAAAAGGCTTCAGTGAACAAGTTAGTTTAAAAATATTCTTTAGGGAATGGTATTTGTTTTGGTGGTTGTTACTCACTGCTTCTCAAAGCCCTGAGGAATTCATTAACACTTTTTCAACTAGTACTTTTTGTCTTTTAGCAGTTCATTTCTCTGCACTGTAGGTACATGTGTTTGTGGGAGTGTGCAGAGAATAAATGCTATGCACCAAAATACTTTAAAAAGAGAAAGAAGAAGATAATTAATCCAAATGCTCAATAGAAACTGCAAATTAATCCCACTCTTTCTAAATATGTTCTGTGAAACCTAAATAAATTTACACTGAGGGATATGATTTCTCTCTTTTTTGCTTCCCGACCTCCACTATCTCATAACACATCTTCTTTTTGTGGGACCTATCAACAGATATCTTTTCGAGTCTTGTCATTTGCCTTTTATCCACATATTTGCTTGGTGAATCCCATCCAATCTTCACCTGATCTCCAGGATCTGCCCCACTCTTGCCTTGGCTTAGGGCCATCTGTCCTCTGTTCCTGTTTACCTTCTGACCCTCCTGTCCTGTAACAATGTCTCTCTCATCTCTGTCATTGTTTCTATCTTGGACCTTCCTCTCTCCAGATCATTCCTCCCTGCATCCATCTTTCTTGTCAAAATCTTTCCTTTAACTCTGCGCATAGAAGCCCCTGATGTTCCTGTCCCATCAGTCTCAGCTTCTCCTCATGCCCTTGTGACCAGGCTGCCCCACAGTTGCTGTAATTTGCTCAACTTCTGCAAGTCCACTCCTTGCCCAGTCTCCACTTAAATAAAAAATTCCTTTGGCCAAGGGTATGTAGGATGTGTAGAGAGCTTGGAGCTTGCCTGGAGGACATAAGGAAAATAATTGAAAGTAAGATTTTACAGTGGTACATGGAACAGCCTTTGTAACAGGAAATTGGCCAACATAGATAGAAATTAATTTCTATAAATATTTCACCATGATTTATCATTACCTGCAATTTTTTGTTGCTTGGAATAGCATCACACAACTCTGTGTGTGTCCACTGGTTCAAAAGGAAGAGGATGTTTTTGAAGGAATATGAAATGCAGGTTGAGCACATAGGTACGTACAACAAATACATGCATGTGCTTAGGTTAATCCTGATTCATTATTTTAAAGAAGAATTCTGTGATTTCAATGTAACTTTTTATGATTCATTCACTGGCTCTTTTACTTATTCATGTAGTTTCACTCTGCACCCTTAAGCTATCACCGATATTTTATATGATGGTAATTAATTGTATTCATCCACCAGAAAAGCTGATTGAAAAAATTAAAAGGTTCCTGCACATTTATTTCTGGAAATATGCACATTGAAAATTAATAGATTCTTTTTTAATACATACATTAAAAAAAAACCAAACAAACAAAAACCCAGACCTTGGTAGCATGGCAAAGTGCTTGAATTAATAGTTCTATAACCAGAAACTCTACTTGAAGCAGTTAGTTCGGGTTTTAATGGGTGTTCCACTTCAGCCATGACCAGCTCACCAGCAGTCTTAGTACTTGAGTTTTATCTTCATTATCAGTTTAATGAACTGAAGAAAAAAAAAGATTAAGCTAAATGCATGTAAACCTTCCATAAAAATGAGCTAAAACTCATTAAAAGTAAGATGAATCTGTTAAGCAAGGGGTAAACTGCCTTACATAGCCTCATGTCGGCACAGCCCATTCCTGCATTTTCCTGGGAAAGGAAGGGCAGAATAAGGGCTCACACAATACACCTTATTGGAAGAGTAGATGAAGGATATTCTCATTTTAAGACATCCCACCGCAATATGTTATGAGCTGAAAAGACAACAGGGCTCGTAAGGCTGTCCTCAGTCCCCTCTCTCCTGTCTTCATGGCTGACTTTGAGGAGCAGTGGGAGTTTATCCTCTCTGTCTTCTCTCTGAAGAAGTTACATTTCCACTCCCTTCCCTTACACAAGTGCACAAAGGGGTCTGAGGGACAGAGTAAGTGCTGATCCTCTTGAGAACAAAAGAAAGAGCCCCACAAGGTATGAGCACCCTACAGCTGCCCTGAGCTACCTGACAGCAAATGCTTCTTTGCTGGCTCTCATCCTTCCTGATGTAAAAAAGGAAAGACAAAATTGAGCCTGGGCTTCACAGACCTCCCTGCTCTTCATGGCTGAGGGAAGTTGCATCCCACTTTCAGTCTCAAAGGGCAGGATACATTGACTTTTCTTTCTCTACTGAGGCTCAAAGTGAAAAGCTGTGGTCGGGAGGCAGAACTAGAGAGTCATTACTGATTATAGGGCAAGTATATCAGAAAAATATGACCTATATTCATGACCTACTGAAAATCAGGGGCCCTCCTGAGTACCTACATGTGACATTGCCACTTTGGGCTTTAACTCACCCTGCTCTCCTTAGTCTTAACAGACTGGGTTGAGGGAAAGGAAAAGAACATTTGGTATAGCTAGACTTTTAACCCAAGGAACAGCATGACTTTGACCTTGAAAGACAATCACAGACTGTTTGGTTTTGAACTAGGCCTTTTCTAGTTGGGAATTGGATGTTTGGTGACTTCAGCTGCCAGTGAATTCATTTATGCCTGAATTAAAATGAAGTTAACATGGCAAATTCTCCTAGGCAGATGCCAGGTATAGTGTATTGAGTTTGCAACAACTGGCTGTGAAACCCTTACCCTGGAAATTAATTTGACCCCAGACATTGTATTTTTCCCAGTGTTTCAGTGTTTGAATATCTCACATCCTATGATACAGTCACGTCCTGTCTTCTTGTGCCAAATCGGGAATGTTGGTGGACAAAGGGAAAGGATTTTGTTGCTCTTTGTATTTCTTTAGCCCAGTTGCATAAGATAAATCATTACAGTCTTACATTAATAGAGTTTTTACCATAAATATCATTCTTATGCTTGAAATTAGGTTAATATGTGTGAAATATCTTATTTTGCTGCAATAGATTTGCTTGCTGGCTATTGGTAAAGAAGATAAAGAAGAAGAAATCATCTTCTGAATTCCAGATACAAAACACAGAACAATGAGGGAAACTGAATATGTTTCCAGATTTTTATGGTTTGCTCTCAGTTCTAGCAGTGAGACTAGCAGTCGTGCACCATACAGAAGCAAAGACAGGTAAAATATCCTAAGTACAAGACAGAAGTGGTTTTGGTAGCTTCATTTGGAATTACACCAAACTACACAGAGGGAGCATTTGAAGTATTTATAGATGTTAAATATTTCGCAACTCAGCACATCTCTCTGCTCTAATATGCACATGCATCACAGCTATGAAAAAGTGATGGTAGTCATAAGTTCAAGCCTCATGCCAAACATTCCCCAACTGGCAAGTTTTTAATTACATTAACATTCACATTTGTTTTCTTGTATGTTCCTAAAACGAAGATTAATTTTCATGATGCCAAAGCTCTGAATGTCACGGGATTTCTGTAGTCATCATTCACAATACTTGCCAGGAAGTAATACTTAAAGCAATTCCTCCTGTTGGTATGGAAGTCTGGAGGTTAATGAGGAATAAGTGAGTGATCTTTTAAGAAGAAATATGTGGTGTTAACTCACAGTCTTGGTATGTATAACTTTGTAAACCCTTTGTTAAATTGTGATTTCCAAACACTGTAATGCATGATTTGTTCCTAATTAGTGTCTTCAATCGATAGACTAGCTGGGGGTACACTATTAGGTAGAGACAAGAAGTTGTTGTAAATCTGAAAAATAAATAATTGAAGATTCTGAGCTGTGAGTAAGAATTGTGGTCTGCGGTATAATTTGGGTGTAGGGGGATTCATGATTTACACTAACAATAAAGAATGTAACTTAAAATACTGTATCTGCTTTTTTAATGTAGCTATTAACTTATTATGCATATGAAGAAAGATGGATTATCTCATAAACATTGTTTCCTAAAGGCTGTACAGTAACTGAATGATGAAGAGCCAGTGGTTGCCACAGCAGGTAGGAATAGGAAAAATGTTATTGTGCAGAACAAGATAACGAACGTTCTGGCTTGAGAAACAACATCACTGACTCTGCATTGCTGTTGTGGCTTTCAATCTTTCTGTGCAATGGCAGCTGTTACTCTTTGTTTCTGATTGAAGACATATTACAGGCAAGTTTAGCAAGCTCTTGAAGTCCAAGAGACAGCGAAGCAGGCCAGGAAACAGAAAGCCTAACAACTACTGCAATGGCTCCATGTGTTGATGTACAATGATCATCCAAGACACTGTTTCAGTCCTTGTTAAATCTTTCTAGAATATGGGTATTTTATGTAAATATTTTTGTCAGGGAGAAGGCCTAAACACTGGTGATGGTACTTTAAATACTCAGTGTTTTTACAAGGAGTGGCCAAAAGAGGCCATGCTCTGCTAAGGCCTGGTTGTGCTGCATGTGAGAAGTTCAAGCTTGTTGCCAATGGCACTGAGGCCTTTAAGCTGTGGCTATGGGGCTTACTTCTTTCAAAGCCAGTCTCAGGCAGACATGGGCAGTCCTTGTGGTTGTATGCAACCTCATGTAGCCCAGGTAGCTTTAACCCTCTGACTTATATCATCCCACGAAAGTACCCTGCACCTGCATTTCTTTTGAGTTGACAGAAAGGTAGCCCAGGTCTTAAATTACCTTGCCCAGATATGCTCCAGGTGAAGAGAAAGGTTCTGCAGGCATTTCCTATGGAGTGGTTGGCATGTGTTAACTTGGTCTCTTGTGAGGCAGTAGCTCATGGTTCCTGTGCTTGCTCTGAGTGACCCTTAGCCAGTACTAAACTCCACAGTTGTGTCACCCTGAGGGGGTGAATGCTAGGCAGAGACACAACAGAAGGAAGTCAGAAAGCAGAGCTTTCCACTTTCCACAAGGAAGTGGAAAGACATATCTCTGCTCTAAAGTTGTGTAGTAGAAGGGCAAAAATTGGACATGTTCCTGGATCAGTAATTGGGAAAGACATAACAATTTCCTTTGCATAGACTAATTCAGCATCCCACTTTCTCACCTGTTGTTCTTACCCACAGTGAAACTTTTACTGGCGAAACCACAAGAAGATAGTTGATTTTGATATCAAGCTTAACCAGCTCTCATTTATTGACAGCAGTCAAGTTCAGTACCTACCTGCTGCTGCTGCATCCCTGCTGCTTTATGAGAAAACTACTGTCTATTCACCATTCTCTAAACAATGCAGGATTGCTTACTGCTCAAAGGAGATTTATGATGCTCCTGCAGTGCATCCCCTACTTTGTGCTATAATTGATTTGAAAGCTTTCAGTAAGATTCTTCTCTGTGTATCTGATCTTCTTTTCCCTTCAGGCAGTAGCAGACTCCTGTCCTTCCAATCTGCCTCCCTCAGCAGGCAGTTTGGCTATTGCTCTGCACCAAGCAAGACCCTGTCAGAAAGGATGCCTCCTCACTTTGTGTTTTCCATCCTTTTTACTTGCACTACTGAGAGGCAGGCACAGGGACCTCAAAGTTGGAACAGAGAACAAGATATTATTTTCAGCAGCAATACAGTCTTGGACCACTTTAAATTGACATAGAAGTGACGCCCTCCTGATACTTAGCAGAACTGTTCCATTTGATCTATGACCTTGTTTGTGGAGGAGATCACATCCTAATAATATGAAGTTCAGATCCTTGCTTTATGACTATTTCTTTGGGTATTTTCCTTCAAGTGTGTTCTGTTCATACCTAGCTAAAGTACCAATATTTCACAGCCACCACAGCCCTGCAGTCACTATTACTGTCAGGGGCTGCTGAGCATAGAGACACTAGTGAGGTTCATCATCGCCCCATCTGAAATTCAGCAGTTCCAGTGCACAGAGGGATTGCTAGGACTGCTTGGATCAGTAGACTATTAAAGTCCACTGCTGGATCAAGATTTCTCTGCTTGATGTAATCCCAGCTGCTGGTTGAAGATCATTTTGTGCTGCTTACAAGGAGAACAGAGAATTATAGGGAAGATATATATTTTGAGCTTTTGGACAAAACAGAGAGTGAAACTATAAAAGACATCATTAAATCATATCTTTATTAAAGAATTTAAAGGTAATTTGTTACTTACAAGAAGAGCACTGAAACCATTTTAGGAGCCTCTGTTTCCAATTTGCTTGTTTCCAGCAATCTAAATGTATAATAAGTCAGTGTGGGGGCTTGATTGACAGACTGACTTACATTAAGACTTGCTGGAGCAGCAAAACTGTTTGATCTAGGCCTAGTTTACCTGTACTGAAAACTGTGAAATTCATGGAATCAGTGGCAAGCATTGTGTACTGGTTGGACTCAAATGTATCTCAGGAGATGCCCTGAGCCTGACACCACAAACTGCTACCATTTGCCCATGTGAAAGGCAACCAACACAGTCTATTTGAGATAGATCTACCCAGGATCTCTTATAGTGTCTCAAAAATGCACTTATCCCTGGAGCCTGTTTTGGGGAAATAAATTTATGTAACGTGTGCTAAGGATGTCCAAAATACAGATAAATTATAAAACACTTAGTGCCACAAACTCAGAGCAGTACTTACAGTGTATTTTCCAGGACATTTTAGGCTCAAATACATACCTGGTGATGTCTGCAGAGGTATCACAGTGAGCTGAAACCCACAGAAATAGATTGCAAGCTACTTAGATACTTCAGAAGCCCCTCCTAGATGCATAATCACTTTCTTTAGGAATTCAGTGCTTCCAGAAATCTTACACACTTCTCATCTCCACAAATGCCTATACAATGCAGGAAACTACTTCAAGTCAAAGGAAAAGAATTTTCTGTAAACCAGTTCCTTCTCATAAATGATTTGGATCAGCAGAGTGAGGTTTAGTGTCTGAGTCATTACTGATAAATAGCTGAGCTCCAGCCTTCAGGATAGTGAAATCTCTTTGAAATATTCCAGCCCATCCCTGTTTACAGTAACATAATGTAAAAAAATATAAATGTTATCACATTTAAAAAAAAATCAATACAATTTTTCCTTTGCAAAACAATCAATAAAATATTACAAACAACAGTTGTAGAAATGAGACCTTGAAGGTGAATACAAATACAAAGCTACTTAAAGTGTTTTTTGTTGTACTTGATTGCATTGGTTTGTTAGATTTATTATTAGTTTAAAACATATTGGCTTAATTTTTCTCTTTTGAGTTACTGTGGCATCCAAAGGTTCCCCTCCTCTAACACCCCGTTATTGGCATCCTCCAAAAATCTCTAATGTGCAAGCTCAGCCACCAAATTAATATCTAACGACAGAAAACAACAGTGAGTAGTTAATTAGCAATCCTTACAATTATAGCTTGAAAAAAAAGACTGTTGAGCTAGGCCATGTGGCCTGAAGCTCTAGAGATACAGATTTCTTTGCTTCCAACTGATGATGAGCACTGAGCAAGACTCTAATAGAAAAGATCTTTTTTCCAATGGCTCTCTTGCTTGTTATGTTGGAAGGATATCAGAAAGACCTCCAAAATCAGAATTAGTTTAGAAGCTTAACTAGTTGCAATAGGGAATAAAATCCTGGATTCTTGATGATTTTGGTCTTTGGTGATGATCCTGGATATGTCTGAGGTAGAAGGTGGCAATAGGCAGACTCTGTTAGGGAGTGTCAGTAACAGGATTATGCTTGGTGCTTCAGAGTAACAGAAATGGTGAGTTAATTCAGTGATGCTCTTTCTGCTCTGCCACCAGCCAAAGCCAAAAATCACTAATGGAGATGAACAGCAGAGCCACATGCTATTGCCTGAGTTACAGGGACAGCTTTGCCCACTGTACCACTAACACCAGGACTATCCTGCTCCCAATACAAACCACAAGCTGACCTAAGCACAGAGAAAAAAATGAGGTATAACACACTTCTGTGTTTAATGCTCAGCCTAGTTGCAAGGGATACAAGTTAATAGGCCATTCTTGCTTGATAGACTTTTTATTTAGCATTTGTTGTCCAAAGGACATCCTGATGGTTATGTTTTTGCTAGCATCAATATAAAAAAATTATTTTACTGTTGTCTGACAACAAATATCAGGATGAAATTTTTCCATGCTGCAAGGATGCCTCGGGCTAACTTGTTTGTATATACTTCTTCGGAGAGAGGAGGGACACCATCTTAGCTGACACAGCTTAGCCATTTCCAAAAGTGAGACAGAAATTCTGGAAACCTCTCTCCACAAGGCTCTGTCATGTTAGTCCTTGTGGACCAGCTTGGTCTTGTTCACTGTGCATAAAGGGTTTTTTTAATGCCTAAACTGCACAGGACCCAAGAAAACTGACCTCTGATAGAATGATGAGGTGGAGAATCACCCTGCCTGGATGGGACATACTAGCAATGGTGTCATATAAGGCTTTTGTTTAGACGATGACCTTGTGCTGTTCAGCATGACTTCACTTCTTGGCTAACTCTCCAGCTTTACTTCACCCTTTGAATAATGCTAAACTGTGATGACTTGTGTCTGGCTTTTTCCTCTCACAGTATCACTCTAGCTGACTAAATGTCCAAAAGATAAGTTTACTTCCTGCCTCACCTTACTGTGTTTCACTTAGCAAAGTTACTTCCTAAAGTTTGATGTCAGCCCAATACCTTTCCTAGAAACCAGAGGGCTGCTACTCAAGAGGGAATTGATGGAAAAGATCTACCAATGTCCCAGGTGTCTGTCTTGTAGACAGAGCATCTCTCATTGAGATGCTTTTGTAGTCTTTGTGCAATGAGGGAGGAAACATTACTCCTTTGTCTCACTACCTAATAGCATCTTTTAAGTAATACAACACTGGTGAAGGGGCAGGAGGAATTTCTTTGTTTGGTGGAAAGTTTAACTTTTTTTTTTTCTTTCTTAAGGATGGTCACATCTTTACACCATTAAGATTATATCTGAATTTTGTGCAGCTGATGAAGATGGAAAACTTCTGGAAAAGGCAGCCTGTAGTATTGAAAGGGCAAGGAAGTGGAGAGGAGGTTTGAAAAGTTACACAGCGAATGAGTTTAGTTCCAAAATCTCAGTTACCTCATAGAGTGGTACCATACCGCACTGCTTGAAAACAGAATCTACACAGAATAGAGCAAGCAGTTTGATGCAAAATCTATTGTCAGTAAATAGTTACCTTTAAAACTGAATTTTTGACTTGGTTTCTAAGATAACGGCAAAATTAAGTGTCTATTTTTAATATACTTCCTCCCACCAAATAAATCCCTCAAGAATGGTAAGTAGCACCTGTTTATACATGAAATTAGTGCTCATTGCAGTAATGCTTCACGTCAAACCACTACATAAACCTTTCTCAAGTCTCACAAATTGATAGCTACTTGTAACTCAGTGATCTCTGAAGGTTTCCTAGTAACACATACAGCATTATGGCAGGATTACCAAACCATCCTCAAAGTTCTTGGTATGAGAGAGAAAAAAAGAAATAAATTATTCTCTATCAATGACTAAGAACATATCAGACAATAGCATGTGATTTTTATTATGAAGAGTGACTATGGGCCAATCAGGTTCTATTATGCTGCACTGGACACTAGCATGTATGAGAAACTGTGGAAAATATTCTGGATAAAGTAATGCAAATGGACATGCAGAAACAAAACAAGAACAATGAGAAGAACAATGGGACACAAAGAAACAAGATGAAACACATACAAGAGTAGTTTCTATGAATCTGCTGGTCTTCCAGAGTTGGGAAGAGAGAACAACGTACCACCTGCGTGGCCTGTGTACCTTTGTGGGTCGTGTTGAAAGCCCGAGGTCAAAAATCAGGCACTGAATACTTCTGCATGTATTACTTTGTAATTTTTAACAAAACAACTTCCATGATTTTGCTGTGCATCTGCTACTACCATGGGGCTAGGACTCATGCTGGAGGGGAGCTTAAGGTGATACGATGCCCAGTCATCTGCCAAGAGTTAACACATGCTTCTAGCTAAGGCAGAAGAACCATCAGTGCCTCTGCTCCTCACCCACTGCAATTCATTGCCCAAAATCAGTGAGCAAGCTGAAATCAATAGTGGCTTATGTCAGTTTTGGGGGCTGAGCTGCAAGATGCACTGCCTCTGTCACTGGGACAGCAATGTCTGGTAGAGGCACCCTTAAATCACAACAGCTCTGCAAGGCAGAGCCCCAGTTCTTATGTGTGACAGAACACAGGTACCAGCCCAAGATCCACAGAGATCAGTAGGAGTGACTTGTACCAAGATGGAGGACAGGTTATGAGAACAACTTGAAATATTATAACTGGATTGGAAACCGAAAACTCCAAGACAGGGACACACAGATGGACACACATATTCTCTTGGCAGACTGAGTGGAAGTGCTGGTGTTACCAGTGAACTCTGGCCAGCAAACCGATGCATCCTTCAGTTGAGTCAACTAATGCCTTAGGCACTTACCTAAAGCTATGGGACAGAACTTCCATCTACTGTCTAGAAGATTGTCATGGGGCAAGGCACCTTATAACCACATATTATTAAACAAAAACCCACAGCAGGAGTTTCTCGCTGGTAAGGTTCTATTTGGTTTTGGACATTTGTTTATTTTTGCAGTTACTGCATAAAATACAGTAACAATATGAGGAGACAGTAACATAATACAGTAACATTCGTGAGGCGAGTCCTCATGAATCAAAGGCACCTTCTCCACTGAATGCCCCATTGACATTGCATCCTCTCCATTTTGTTTAATCTTATACCCTTTTCCATTATTCCAGCGGGCATAGGCAAGGATGCCTGGAGGAGCTCATTCCTTCCCAGGGGCAGAAGCACCCTCAGCTCCTGGATTTCACCAGGTTTTTGAATGATCCCTTAACCCAGACAAGAGAGGAGTACCTTGTGGCATGAGGCAATGCCCAGACATTAGCAGTTTTTCATGTCAGATATGGTAGACACAGAAAACAAGGCAGTGCCAGCCAGGTTGTCAAAAGTGTTGTTTTGGCTGCAGCTAGAATTTCAGTGCTGAAGCCTGCATCCATTTTCATCTGTTAGATAAAATGCAAACTTGGTCCCTGATCCCTTTTGGACAGTGCATCAAATCGCTGTCTTGCATGCAGTCAGCCTTTAGAGTGACGTCTCCACAAAATAAGAGTAAGTGGTAAGCTATGTACCTAGCAGTTAAACTGGTGAAAGTGCCCTACAGGCACAGCTTAAAATGAGCTACCCTCTCTCAGCACTTGCTGCATGCACATTATCAGGTATTCTTCATTTTCTGTTACAAGATTTCAGTGGTTTAATTTTCTCTTTACTGTTGAAACCTATTAAAATAAAATGATGGAGCAAGCAACTAGAACTTATAGGTGTAATGTTCAGTTGTTTCTACAATCACGAGAAAATAAAGTATGACAGATCATGTATCAGAAAAATGAAGAAAATCTGAGCACAGTCTCAACTAGTATTTGCTTAATGAATGTAACATAGCATTTATGTTAATATTTCTTGTTGCTGGTACTTTAGAATGTGGTGGGGAGTGCATTATGCACAATATTAATCTGGCATGAGTTTTTCTAATACACTTTTAATGAAAAAATGTAGATCTCATTGCTTGAAATGAGTAGATAGAAATAAAAGACTTTTTATGGAAAAGGATATTTTGGGCTTCCATGTCTTTTTCATCAGCTACACAGATCTCTGTGTAACCAACATAGTTTCAAAAGAAAACACCTTCTAGTTCTGAAATCTAGTTTCAAATACTGAGTAGTGAGAAGACATTCAGCTGCTGCTGATTTTTGAAAGGCATTCTTACAGATCTTTTTTGCAATCATATTGTCCATTGGTTATATTCCTGCAGACCTAGGGCTCTTATGGAATGCATATGCCCATGGACATTTACATGCATAAGGTAATTTTTTCCTTCTAATTTTTTTCCTTTGAGATGATGAAAGCAGGAAACTGAAGCAAAAATACTTGCTGGAATTTCTTAATAAGGTTTAAAGAAATTTTAGTTATAAATTATATTTTGAATGTAAAAACCCCCCAAAACTAGACCAAAAGTTGTTCTTTTTCAGTAGCTTCTTTTTCATTGTTACCACAGGGGGTATATACACAGAAGTGGAAAATTCATAGTACATTGCCCTCTCTGTTGGAACTGTTGTTTCTCATTATATAAATAACTGAAGTGAAATGCTCAAAGATTGGGTGGGTAGAGAAGGCCATCTTTCTCTTTTAATGTGATCTTTTTTCCTTTAGTTCCTGTTACACATGAAAACTATGAAGGTTAAAATCCCTTCTGAATTATTTTCCAGAAATAACAATGGGAAGTTGCTTTTTCATGTATTGGTCACCTCAGCTGTGGAATAAAGCAGAAGTCTGCTGCAATTCATATTCTGCAATGTCTTATGCTAATTAATACCAACCCCAAACAAAGCTAAGAGCGAAAAGCAATGACTTAAAATAATGAAATAGGTATGCAAATAGAAAAGAATATTCTCCAGTGTTTTGCAGGGTTAACATAGAGCTCGTTTTTGTCTTCTCCATATGTTTTGCTTCCCTGTTCCCTGCTTCCTGTTTTGTTCATTTTTTTCTTTTCTGCCAGAAATCCTGGACTGAGGAACAAAGCACAAACACAACTGCTCAAGCGCATTGACTGCATGTATGAGGTAAGCCTCATGTTCATATGGGGATGCTTCCCTATGACATGTTACCTGATGCCTATCTCAGTCAGGTAACTCCTAGCCAGAAGGAGGATTTTATACAAATAAATGTGTTATGATAACTCCAACCACACCTGTGAGTCTTTCCTGGGAAGTCCAAATGAAATGTTGTTATTTACTATGTTTTTTCTCTTTCACAGACTCAAGAGGTCTCTGCTCTGCAGGTGAAATCATGAAAGACCACGCCTGAGTGGACAGCACAAGCCTAGGAGACCAAACTGGTGCCTGTAGACTTCAGGAAGACTCCTCAACACCCTGTTTCAGAGTAATCCTGTTCTGATCTCCTCCTTCCTTCATCCACTCCTTATGTAGCGATTTAAGGGTGTTTGGGTAACTAATGAACACTCAAGCAATAAAATATAACTTTAAAGCTTTCTACGCTGAGGTTGTTACAGGTTTGTCCATTGTTGCTTACAAACCTATCCAAAGCATTGTGTTTGCAACTTTATGTAATATATCTCACCTGGACAAAACAAGTGGTGACACCTGTGAAGGTGAAGGGCTGTCTATTTTAAAGATGAAAGAAATCTGGATAACAGAGTGAATTCATAGCAGAAGTGCCTTACGATTTGCATTCTGAGTACTTCTATTTATATCAGACAATCCAAGAAATGTAATCCAATAAGTCTTTCTTGAAACTGTACAGCCAGGATACATGCAACAGGAAAGTCCCTGCCCTGAAGAACTGAATACAGGAGTGGTGTCCTTGGCATGTGTGCGTGTGGTGCATAGTGTATGGGCTGCTGAACACAATTGCTGACATTACAGTGCAGCACTTAACATAATTGGAACAGGTCTCTGTTGCGTAGCTCTGTTCACCCATTATGGATGAAGATACCCATTGAGAGAAGGGCAAATTAAGGGTGAATTGAGGAAGAACGTGGAGAGAAGAGATTTGTGCCTTGCATTTTATCCAGCACACACTGCTTTTCCTGTCTTGCAAATGACAGACGTGTTCAAACATAACAGACCTAAAATGTCAGGTGCAACCACAAATGAATGCAAATTAACTGCTTTGATAAGTGCTATCTAAACACCCAAGCCAAATTACAGCTTCTAAATCACTGCAGTTCTACCATGTCAGGTGAAATCAGGGCAGAGTCCTGAGAGATAGACAGAAGATGCACATCTTCTCACTGCAACTGTGGCACAGACATTCCTTGAAGCCTGGGAAGGCAAATAAGTGCCAGTAGGTATGGATATCTAAGAAATACAGGAAAGCTGTGATAAAGGTGCAGGACAGCTGAACTGAAGAGAAAAAAAAAAAAAACCACAAAAAAAACAAACTTCCAGATGTTTTCTTTAATTACCAGGTTTTTTCTTCTCAAAATATTGTGTAGCGTGCCTTCTCTGGATGGAAAACACTTTCCATCTGAGTAAGTCATATGTGGTCCCAGATCATGCAAGAGAAGGCCTGTTAGAGAAACAGGCTGCCCAGCTCTTCCGTGTGACATGTCCTACCTATCCTTAGCACCTGCCTATTTGATTTTTGCATCACTGAATTGCTCAAGCTGAGCTGTGGAGACTGCTTTCTGCCCTACTACAGAATCACAGAAGCAGAATCACAGAATCTCAAGGGCTGGAAGGAACCTCAAAAGATCATCTAGTCCAACTCCCTGCCAGAGCAGCACCACCTAGGGTAAGTCACACAGGAACTTGTCCAGGTGGGTTTTGAATGTCCCCAGAGAAGGAGACTCCACAATTCATCTGGGCAGCCTGTTCCAGTGCTCCATTACCCTCACAGAGAAGAAATTATTCCTTGTATTTCTTTACCTCTTATGTTCATGCTTCTACCTGTTGCCCCTTGTCCTATCATTGGACGTCACTGAGAACAGCCTGGCTCCATCCTCCTGACACTCGCCCTTTATGTATTTGTAAACATTAATGAGATCACCCCTCAGTCTCCTCCAAGCTGAAGAGCCCCAGCTCCCTCAGCCTTTCATCATTAGGGAGATGCTCCACTCCCTTCATCATCTTTGTGGCCCTACCCTGAATTCTATCCAGCAGCTCCCTGTTCTTCTTGAACTGAGGGGCCCAGAACCAGACATAGTATTCTAGATGTAGTCTCATGAGTGCAGAGTAGAGGGGGAGGAGAACATCTCTTAACCCACTCACCACAGACCTTCTCATACACCCCAGGATGCCATTGGCCTTCTTGGCCATGAGGGCACATTGCTGGCTCATGCTCATCCTGCTGCCCATCAGGAACCCCAGGTCCCTTTACCCTGCACTACTCTAACAATTCATTCCCCAAACTGTACTGGTACATGGGGTTATTCTTTCCCAGATTCAAGACTCCACACTTGCCCTTGTTGAATTTCATTAGATTTCTCTCTGCCCAACCCTCCAGCCTGTCCAGGTCTCATTAACTGTCAGCACAGCCTTCTAGTGTATCAGTTAAATCATTCTGGTGTGTCAGCCACTCCCTCCAGTTTAGTATCATCAGCAAACTCGCTGACAGTGCCCTCTGTTCCCTCATCAAGGCCATTAATGAACAGATTGAACAGTACCAGTCCCAGCACCAGCCCCTGAGGGACTCCAGTAGATACAAGCCTCCAACTAGACCCTGCCCTATTGAGCACAACTTTCTGCCTTCTTCCCTTCAACCAATTAACAATCCACCTCACTACCTGATTATCCAGCCCCTACCTTTTCAGTTTTGCTGCCAGGATGCTGTGGGAGATAGTGTCAAATGCTTTACTGAAATCCAGAGAAACCACATCCGCTGTTCTACCACCACGTTACAGCTTCATAAAAGGATGTCAGGTTAGTCAAACATGACTTC
>WBNH01003369.1:0-18611 GCA_013401255.1 Urocolius indicus | reverse complement strand
GTGTGGCACTGCTGGGGCTCGGCTGACCCCTGGCGGCCGGCGGGAGGCCCCGCGGGGCTGCGGGAGCTGGCGGGAGCCGCAGTGCGCAGCCCTATCGCCCTGCCGTCCTACCTCCCTGCCGCCCTACCGCCCTGCCTGCCGCCCTACCGCCCTGCCGCCCTGCCGTCCTGCCGCTCGCTTCTATGAAAGCGGAGCGCAGTGCTCGGGAACAGTCACAAAAAAGCTCATTACGTTGTAGGTATGGTAACAGAAGGCTCAGCAAAGCCCACAGTGTTACACCCCTGCATGTGCAAACCACCCAACGGCTCAAATGCGCCCCGCTGCTCTGTTGCTTCATCTCAAACCCCACATGCTCTATATGTGAAGGACCACTATCTGCAACTGCAAGCTCGTTCTAGAAGAGTCATAGGCAGCAGAGGACATGGACCTGCTGGGTTGATGAGTTAACGCCTGTTGAGGATGACCACTGAGCAGTCATACCAGTGCGGTCACCATACCAGGCATGTTGACCTGTGATGAGGCACAGAAGCCACTTGAACTCTAATTCAAAGGGATTTTTTTCCATGTGGAAATTCTTCTGAGAAAGGGGGACTTACCAGATGGTAACTATCTTCTTTTCCTTTCCACTGAAGGCTGATCTCCCCAAAGTGGCCAACATTTCCCAGTTCTCCAAGGTTCTTGGTGTATAGTCAATGTTGGCAGTCACTCACATGGCAAAATGTGCTTCCCGTGGATCTGCTCGTCTGTACATGTTTTATGTTTTCCACATTGTATTTATTTATAAATCTTAATATATGCAAGGTTTTCACTCCTTCTGAAGAGTTGGTGAAATATGTGGGGTTTTTACCATTGGGTTTTAAAAAGCAGTTCGGTATCAAAGCCATTTAAAATCTCTTAGGCTTCCATCCTTACAGCATATTATTTCCCATAGAAACATTAATTAAAATTGCTCTCACTCATAACTTTTTAAGCAACTTGAGTTATAGGTTCTCGTTAATTTATTTTTTCTTCTCTTGCAAAGGTCCCTGTGTCAGAACTGCTGCATGTGGCAGGGGATGTCTGCAGGGCACCTGCTTCAGTCTTTGTCCATGTGCTCACACTCAAAAGGGGATAATAACAATATACGAGTATCTCAGTTTCCCAGTTCCCACTTTTTGACTCAATCTTTGTGAATAGGTTCCACATTGTCAGCAAGACAGATCTGCTAACTAGGTCCAAAGGACCAATCTTTCCTTAACCCAAAGGATCAGACTGTATAGGGACCTGTTGTGTAATGGGTTATCAACTTTATTTCTACATTCAATACTTTATAACTATCAGAGCTCCCCAATGCCAGGCCTTTCAAAGCTGAAGGCCACTCTGAGTTTTCTTCCAGTGTTTCTCATTCAATCTTCCATTGTCCGATCTGTCTCCTTGCTTCATTTTTATGGCTTTTCCTTCTCTTCCTCTTACATTTCTCCTTCCACAGGCTTCTGTGCTGGCTTCTGCTCTTTTAAGTGACTGATTGAAAAGAAGGAGGTGAACCAATATTAATTCAGTAAAGTGAATCTTCCTTGTCAGGTATCTTAAAGCTGCTGACAGGACCTTGAGGAAACATCCCAAGGTGGAAACATTAAGAGCAGCAAAGGTCACAACCCTTCTGTCACAAGGTGAATGCCATCTACAAGGCGAATGTTACCACTGCCACACATCCTACATTGCTAAGATGCATTGAGAAGCTAGATAAGGTGTAGGTATCTGTTTTCCACCACATATTAACTCAGCCACATCAATGACACCAAATGAAGTCATCGTGTTTCAACAGTTCCTAATCTGCTTTCTATTTAACTGCAGTTTAGTGATTTGTGACTAAAGTGTTTGGGAACCTTGTGTAACCTCTGATTCAAGAGTAACCAGGCTAAGGCCCATCTAGCATCTGATGCTTTTAGTACAGCACTGACGCATGTGAAGGAATAAAGACAGGACCTAACTGAGTCATTGAAAACAGGAGGCAAAGAGGGGAAGAGATTTGCAAAACTGACCCATTGCTTCTAGCCTTAAAATGACTACGGCATATGTTTAAACCCATCGTTATAGGCTGAGGGATGGGAATGTTTAGGCATGATTAATAGAGCTTTCAACTGATGAGTCACATGTCAGAACTGACTGAAAATCTAGGGGGAATTTTGGGTCCAATGACAAGCAGTTTAGCCTGCAGCAACTGACAACCTCCAAGGAGTTTGCTGCTGACTGCTCAGGCTTTCAGAACTTGGACATGATTGCTACAGGCACTAAGGAAGAGACACTTTCAAGAGACTGAAAAGTTCTGTAGTTTGAAGGCAGGTTTCCAGGGAAAACTAGATCTCCTAAGCAGAAGGATCAGAGAGAAGGAAAAAATGGAGAATCCCTGAGGATGGAAGAAAAGGTCTGAAGGCACAGCTACACTGTCAATGCAAATCTTACCCTGGCTTCAGGGGGAGGACAGCGTTGAGCTGATGCTTCTCACACAAGCTTACACAGAGAATGAATGAAATGCCATTCAGCTCTGAGACCCCTGCACTCTTACAGCAAGTTTATCAGAAGAAAAATAAGACTGGCTTCTACATCTCAATAGATCTTCTAATCACACAAGGTGTATTTTCATCTAACTTTAAGTAATGAACTCACCAAAAACACGTGTCTCTTCACCACCTAAGGCGAGTCAGGTTATGTTTGTTTGGTGTTGAGCCAAATTTGAAAAAGGCAGACAAGCCAGGACAGTAAGTGGAGTCACTCACTCACCTATAGTCCACGACACCTGTCCGATTCCGGTCTAGCTTGCGCACTAGTTCTCCTATTTGGACTCGATTCAGTGGGATGTTCGTTTGCTAGGAGGACAAGAAAAATGCTAGCAAATGGGCATTTTGAAACAGCAAAAAATATCCACATCAGACTAGGGCCTGGACATCATTTAGTAGGTGAGCAGATGGTTTAGTGCTTAGAGGAAAGGATGGAAAAACTCCTGAGTGCTGGTGGGGAGGCAATTCCACCCCTTTTTTTAGATTTTTTTTTTTTGGTAAAGGAGCGTCATGACTGGCTGATCCAAACACCATGGTGGTTTTGGCAGGAAGAGAGCTATCTGCTCAGTGTGTGGAGGTAAGAGTTTAAATGGCTCTTTTCCCATAGCAGCAAGACATAAGCATCTATCAAGATCCTGTATATCCTGTACAAACACTGGACCTCTGTCATATTCTATAGTTGATCCGTTATCACTGATGCCATCTGCAGAATGTATTGGATGTCATAGCCTTTTTGTTGGCTTCATTCAGGGCTCAACTTTTGTGGTGGGTGAATTTAGCCTTTCAGCCTGAACCAGCAAGGCTGGCTGGTGGCTGTGCTGCAGCAGAGAGGTTTCCCTAGAGCAGTACCCAGCTGGAGGAGCATCCTGATTATACTTTCAGAGGCACACCTGCATCATGGCTCTCCGGAAGGCTGCCACAGAGATCTTCATGTTTCCATCCTTGTCAATATTCCTAAAAAAGTCCCAGAGTTGTAGGTTGTGCTCTTTCAAATATTTCTAAGAGAAGCAGAGATAAGACATGGGCATAACCATGAAAAAGCCACTGTACCTGCCTCTAGCTCTCCCCTTATTCTTCCATCTGTCACTCTGCCTTTACTCAGCCCATCACTGAGATACGAGTCCTTAACTCCTCATGCAGCTACTCTATTGTCAGAACAAAATCCTTTTTTTCAGGTTAATTGAATTCTTAGTTATACCTCTTTCTCCCCTGGTCTTGAAATGAGACTCAGTAGTAAACCTGTTTCTTCTGATAATTGCATATGGTTATTTGATCCTCATCTCAGCAACTACTGTCTACAGCTAGTCTGTCTAATCCAGAGACAGTCTTCTCCCCAAGATCTCTGATCACTTTAGTTGTTCTTCTCTGAATTCCCATCTGTTTGAATGAGAACATATCTGAGCACCATAATGGCTGTTAAAAACTGCAAAGCATGCTAGTGTGAGCGTGCTCACTATCTGCACAGCAGCACTGATGTGAGCTAACAGGCCAATCTTCTGCATAAGTTCATCTGAATCCATATCTACAGCAAAGTCCCACCCAATTAGCCGAAAATCTGCACAGCAGCTAAGAAGCACAATGAAGTTGTTACTGCAAAAGTGTTATTTAACTCAGCAGTGCTCCAGTGCCTGCATCGCCTTCCAGCAAGGAGGACAGCACCATCTGCTGCTACCCATAGAAATTGCAGAAGCTCAGTAATTTCTGCTTAGGCCAGCGTTTGCTCGTAATACCATCTCCTACTTTTATGAAGCACATTTATTTTGATGCTAAAGCACAATTGACAGTGAGGGGTTCTGTGAAAGTCAGATGTTGCAGTGGGCTTGTGGTGAGGGTGGGCATACATTCAGACCAGTCCTGAAATCAGTCAGTTTGATTTATATGGCTATCAAACATTTATTCAGATTCTCTTTTTTTCCCCTTGGTGCTCTCACATCCAAAGGCATTAACTTCTCCTGAAAATCAAAGGATTTGCTTAGTCAGTCAGTGTGGATTGAGATATATGAACATTGCAACAGTCTTTGTGAATATACTTTTCTGAAGGAACTTGGCTGAATTTCCCACCTGGAAGAAAGCTTACTCCTTCCAATACCCATCCCTCCAAGGGCTTGGAGCATGTGTACTGTGTGCAGGGTTGTTATGGACCCAAATTCAGCAGCTCACCTGAATCACTTTCATGGGGTTTGGAGGTGACTTGAGAGTCTTGGCGATACAGCCTTCAACCTCACCATAGATGACATCTAATTCAGGACGCATTTGAAACACCGAATCCAGCAACTTGATGAATGTTTCATTCACCAACACATTCTAGTACACAGAAAGGAAAAAAGTAAAGTCAGTATGGACACCCAAAGAACAACAAAGACGTGTTTGTATTCCCAAACCTGTCTAACGTCAACATTAACTATTCTCTCCTAAGGATGGTGCCTTCTCCTAACTCTGCTCTTCAACTTTCAGGAATCCCATGGGGATCTGACACTAAATAAGTGTTCTTATATTTTCCCATGTCGGAGACAGAAAAGAGTCTACCAATTTATGTAGAAATTAGCTTAATGCAGACTAGTTGATCTTCTGGTAAATGTCTATACTGAAGAACTCTTATGTTAGGCAATTCAAGTGATTCATGTTCACTCCTGAGTTCCAGATGGATATCCTCTCCATTCAGTTAGGATGCAGCCTGCAAGCTGAACAGTTAGTGGCCAAAATGTGCCACAGAGTTCTGCAAAATGAGAAAAAAAAACACCTCCCAGCAGACAACAAAGGTTTAAAAGTGTCTCCAGCAATGTAGCCTTACAGCCAGACAGGAAAGATGCATCTATTTGAGATGAGTCCAAATGTCTGCTCATAAAAATCACTTTTGGTAAAGCTCTGTTTCCTTGTGTAGCCCTACTAGGAAGCTCCAGTCAGCTGTACAAGACCTGACATTTGTAATTTTTTCCTAAGAATTCCAAACAGGATAGTGACATTTAGAGCTCACACTGTGAGTTTTCTGTTTCAGCACTTACAGAAGGGGCATCAGAACAGTGTCCTGGTTTAGCATTAGGGATGTCAGAAAATAAGCAATCGATGCAAATACTGTCGATGTCACTGTAATTTATTCTTCTAAATTTATGACAAATTTGCCTTTGCCTTCCCTGATCTTTTAAAAACATGATTACGATTTTTGTTCATACCCATGATGACAGGGGAATTGTTCATGTATTATGTTAGTTACATACTTAATTCTTAGAGAAATTTCAAGGATGTTCAGGATACTCATGACAGCTGCCATTTGCTGTCATTGCAGGAGGTTCCCAAGCCATAAAGCACAATATTTTTTTTCCCCAAAGTTTCTCTACAAAGTTTCCTGAAGCATTCTTGTAGTTTCTTTTTAGAAGAGCCACTGTTCTTAAGATCCATCTAGAAGCTTATCATCTACTGCGCAGTGAGCTTTTGACTCTTACTACTCAAACCAAGTCTGGAATGAGTCTGGGTCTGGTGGGTTTACTACCTTTCACTCAGCACCAACGGTTTTATGGATGCAGAGTGACTCTCTGAAGAAATCATTCAGATATACTTGCACTATGCACACCAGCAGAGTGTCCTAGTCCTGGGGACACAGCAGGGGAGAGCCCGAGCTGGCTCTGATGGCTGCCAGCTCTCCCTGTCTGGCTTGACCCCAGTGGACAGCCACCGTGGCCTCAGAAGCCGCATCGCCAAAGCGCCATGTCTGGCCTAACAACCCACACAAGGGGCAGGTGGCACCTGGAGGGAGCCAGCTTGTGCAATTCTGCGTGTTTGACACAGGCAGGCCTCAGTCCAGGAAAACAACACATGGGCAGCTGAGAAGAGACAGTACTCTTTTGTACTGTGGTGATGAAGACAGGCTTGTGCTGGCTGTTGTGATTCCTGACTTCTATAACGTATTTGATAGTATCTGCAAACTGAAACACTATGAAGGATGGACTATGAAAAGACTGTGGGGAACAGACGTGCTTAGAAATGTCAGGAGCAATAAACTGTTGTTAAAAGTGTGTCCTTCTACTGCTTTGCCTTTGCTAGTGCTGTCTAACCCACACAAAGGTTTCTAGATGCCATCTTTATTTGAATTCCTCTTATAGACACGCTAATTATTCATTATTTGAAAGTTAAGATAAGCATTTATCACTGGGAAAAGGGGCAAAAGAAGCTTTTGTTTATGTCCTTGCCTTAAGTTTCCTGTAGAAGATTAGAACCCTAACTAATTTCTTAAAGGTTTGAGAGCATAAGATCTTTGGAGCTGGATATTTGCAAATACTCTGAATTGAAATGCCAGACTCCCTACATCACAGGTGGAATGAAGTCTGTTAGATTAGATGTTTGCCTACAAGCATTTGATTAGGATACTGAAATGTCATTGTAAATTTATGCCATTGAGCATTTATCTTGTGAAATGCCAGGTAATTTAGACTTTCTGAAGCGTGAGGTGAAGAGAGCATCTGTTAACCCTAAAAAGCAGAAATTCATAGTGAGATTTAGGTTGAAGATTCTTAATGTTAGTTAGCTCCTTGCCTCAATATTTTTCAAGTGCCTCCTTTTAAATAAATGCACTTCTATAATTTCTTTCTCAGTTTTTAGCTAAAATACATTACTCTTTCCAAGTTCATGAATTGTTTAGGTATTAGTAATAAAACTAGCACAGCTACATATGCCAGAATGATGTCCCTTACCTCCACACAGCCCAATTTTGTTTTCCAAGAATAAGGCCTGACTCCTTGCAGACTGGGCAAATAATTCTTTTTTTATCTTAATTTATGCAGGAAAAATTGTCTACCCCGGAGGAACACCTGTTTTTCAGATAGTCTCTGTTGAAAGCCCTTGACACTCTCAGGAAAGACCATGGATTAATAACATTTATTCTGTTTTGGTTTCATTTCTTTCTTTAATACAGTAACCACGGGACAGACACACGTGCAGATACAGCTTAGATGCAACTCATTGCACGAGTCTCCAAAACTGCCAATGAGCTCTTTTTTTTAGCTTGTTTCAAGTGTGAACATATTATTTATGTTCCAAGTCTCAAAACTAATCTTTGTGAAAATGCTCTTTCCTTTAATCATGGTGCTCCCAAAAGTGGATGGAGAGCCCTGAGGCCTCTGATACCTTCTGTAACTACTCCCATGAAACACCAGTGTATGGACCAGAGGGCCAGACTGACATGTATCCAGGTTTCTCCCCAATGTTGGTCTGCAATGCAACTGCTGCCCTGGGTCAGTAGCTCAGAAGTGTTTCTGGGTGTCCCATTTTTGAAGCAGCATGTGCTCTGGACTTGCTACAGAGTAGCATACTAAGATTTGGCTGCTTTTATTTTTTTTTCCTTCCATACCATGGTTTTAATGGCTTTGGTGGGTTTCTGTTTGCTTGTTTGTTTTTATCTGTTTTTAAATAAAATTGCTTTGCTTTCACTGCCTTGAAGCATCCCTTTTCTTCTAGTCCACGTATGTACTGACAGGAGATAAAAGCACTTCACAGTATCTGGCATTTCAGGCTACCCTGGAGGGAGACAGCTCAAGAGAGGAAAAGAATTCATCATTCAGTGGGAATTCACTCCTTGTTCTTGTTCTACAATTGCAAAATGGGCAGGATTGAAACGTGGTGATACTACAGGTACCTTTCTCCAGAGCTAGACCAAAGCTCTACAATTTCCACATGGCTCCTAGAAGGACTGTGTGTAAATGAAAAAAAAAAAAACAAACCAGCAAGGCTCAGAATAGTTTTGGAAGGAGGCAGCTTGATCCACCCAGTTCCTAAAAATGTGTAGTGTATGGTCCTGGAGGCTTTCCAGCACACAAGCTCTTACTGAGATGTTGATCTCCTCCATCATTGATTTGCAGTTCTTTCTGACAGATGTGACTAGCACAGTGGCGCCTTCCACGGTCAGGGGATTTCTGGCCATCTGTGGAAGAAGAGACATAGATCCAGACATGGTGAGAATGAGAGCTGCATACCTGGCAGAAGGCATGCTGTAACCTCAAGGATGACTCTTCCCATTCATCAACAGGGCTGTAGAATAACTGTGGTCCCTTTAGATGGGTTTGTCTGTTATCTTACTATCTCTTGTTTCTGTCCCACAGAACTCTGCCATGCAAATTCCTAATGGAGTTGCCTTCTCAGCTTCTCTCTGTCCCTCTGTGTGAAATTTGACTCATTGGGTCCTTTATATCTGTCATGCAGGAGTATGTGATGTGGATTATGTCCACTTGTATGAGAGAGGCTGTGACAATGGGCTGCATTTGAATGCGTGCTTACTAGTAGAGTCTCTCTGGATGGAGGCATGTCCCTTTGGATGTCTCCCATACCCTTGGCTCCTCTTGGCAGCATAGCAGATCAGGGCTCAGGCTGATCAGCCTCTGGCCTGCAAGTTCTATCTATCTGGTGTAATGGTGTTGGCATTGCCATGTGCATCTGTTTGTGTATGAACATCACCTCTCTCCCACCTTGGACTTCATGTACAGACCCCACTAGTCAAAATAAAGCTTTCTTGGTTAACCTTACCCCAGGCCAAGTTAAGAGCAAGGCAAACAGACACATTTATTTACATAATCAAAAACAGGTGTCCCAGAGACTGGTGTGGTTTCAGTGATTTACTAGGACAGGGGTGTGAAAAGACAGACCTACACAAACAGCTTTAACGATGCCCCTCAACCACCATACTGCCATTTGCAGGCTCTCAGGATGCTGATGTCATCTATACTTCAGTGTGAACCTTTGCCTTAGGCTGAAATGCATATTATGTGTACATATGTACCTTCACAAGTCTATTTTACATATATATGCAAACCTGTTGAGTGCCAGGGCTCTCTGTTAGACATGTTGAACACCTAGGTTCTCACTTGACTGAGACTAAGCATGACAGGAATCAGCCACCTTGGCATGACAACAGGTGTGAGGTTACGCCAAGCCAGTCTCGAGGGACTGTTTGAGGGAACAGTGCAATTTAGTTGCCCTGAAAGAAATTTACAGGATAGAATTTTCTTTTGCTCTTCTCACCTTTAACCCAGAGTGTGTCCTCCAGTTCTAACCCAGAGAGTTCAGCCTCTGTCCCTCCTGACTCTGATCTTTTTACTCTCCCTGTTTATTCCTCCGGCCCTGCCTGGGCTTTATCTTACCTTCAGGATTTTGAGTTTTCCATTGACTTCAAGGCCTCTGCAGAGCTTCCTGGCACCCTCGTCGTTGATCTGGTTGTTGCTGATGTCCAGGTGAACCAGCACATTATTGACTTTGAGAGCTTCTCCTAGGGCCAGTGCTCCCTCATTGCCAATGGCATTCCAAGAGAGGTTCAGTATTTTCAGCATATCATTGCACTTCAGGGAGAGAAGAGAGATCTTAGGTACAGTGTGCCACCCTCTGTACCACTCTACTCTTTCTTGCCTGGCTGAGACTGGAACATGCCTCAAGTCACACCCAAGCAACGCCAATGAATCCAACATCTCTGCAGTATCACCAGGGTCTGTCTGTTCACTAAGTCACCACACCTACTCACTGCTTTAGTCTTTCTCCTGGTGCTTACTGACAGTGCCAGTAGGATCAGCCTTACTAGAGCTACTGATTCCTGCCCAGACCTCAGATACATGAGTTCTCAGTTTTTCAACCAGCTCCTGGTAATAATCACTGTGAAGGGTATCACAAAACAGGAGCATTTCCTACCCTGAGACCTGTGACCAGTGCCACTGTCCCCACGCTGCTCAGGTGGTTCCAGCTGAGGTCCAGAATCTCCAATGCTCTGTTTCTGTCTAAGAGAGAGAAACTGAGATGTTAGCTCATGAAGAGTGGTCTGGACACAGCTGCTGACCCACTTAGGTTCTAAGAGAAAGATTGCTGGGGGTTCAGCAACAGTCCACATTGACTGCAGTGGGAGGAACCTGTGCCTATCAAATCTTTGCTGTCCACAGCCCTCAAAGAACAGAGAATGGGCTCTTGATCACAAGCAGAAAGGGAATACAGTTTTGTTTTGGTTTGTTTTTTTCCTGGCTTAATCAAAGAATAAGTTTTGAAGGAGGAAGGTAAAGAGAGGGAGGATTTCTTATGTTAATCTCACTGTGAAAAATGGCTGGATTCTCCCTGCCACATCTAAAATACCAAGATTCATTCTGTGTATGTTTGATTAGCAGAAGAGAGGAAATCAGCTTCATATGGTAGCTGTGCACAGCTGTATATGTGCCAGTGCCAATTCACATGCATAGCACACCTCACAGTGTAGGTTATACTTAGAGTGGGGTATGTGTGAATTCACTTGTGTCTACTGTGACACTGGGAGAGGTAGGACCTGCTGCCAACACTTGCTTCTCATTCTCAGAGACAATTTCTCATCCAGATTTTCCATGGATGGGAGGTTGGATGGAGGCAGATGGTGAGTTTAGCTGACTTAAAAATATTCCCTTAAGAAACAAAACAGAAAAGTAGCAGATTCTGCAGTAATCTCAGCTGCTCCTGTATCAAGTGAGCTCGAGGGAGAGGTCTGTAAGACCTTTAATTTTGGAGAGATATTTTTCTGGCTAGGAAGGTCACAAGTTCTATTAGTGACCTCTGCGTTGCCTACAGGCTTGTCCAAGGCAGGGGCATAGTGCTTTGTCCTCATTGCAGTTTTGATACATCTTTTATCTTAATACATGGACTGTAATTAGAAAGAGATACATATCAGTGGAAATACTAAACCAGGAGAAAGAAAGTATCAATTAAATTGAAGGCATCGTGTTACTGAAATGCTCAGTGAACACTGGATGTTCATAGCACAGGCTTATAGCCGTTATGGTAGCAGGTGTAAGAAGAACCATTCATGTAAGTCTTTCCCAGTGCACTAACAGCCCTTGAGATTACTCAAAGGCTGTAATTGTTTTGTTTGCTTTCCCTCTGCAGGTTTAGTAGCACTCTCTGGATCTCACTTTGTTTGAAGATAAAAATGAGGCAGCTTAACTTAATTTCTTCCTAATCTGTTTCTCTTGCTGCTTGCTGTGCAATGGCTTAAACCATTAGGGTTTGAGCTACATAACAAAACCTAAAATCACTCCTAAACTTTGTAATCAAAAGCTTAAAACAAACAACAGTTCTGCTCCTATTAGATTTTAGTAAAATGCAATTTTCTGCTTTATACTCCCTAAGGGACTTCTCTTCCAGATCCCTTCTCTCTGAGACAAACTGGCTGTGGTTTCTCATCCTGTATTTGTGTTCTGATACATTAGTCACAGAGTTACCTGGTGGTGACCCACAGACAAGACAGGAAGCTCTGAATCTGGGCATCCTTTCTTTTGTGCTACCCACCAGATATTTTCACTGGAAAAGGAAATACATGTTCACTGTGCTGACATCATGAAGACCCCTGGTGCCTGCACTCCTAACTTTGTGGCAGTAATAAAGTTACCGAGCATCTGTCCCAGGAGCTGTCCTCCCTTCTCAGAGAACTCATTGTGGCTGAGGTCCAACTCCTTCAATAGGTAATTTTCCTGCAGAGAGACAAATGTGCAGAGACAATGAGATCTTCCAGCCAGCTGACACCAGATACAATGCCAAGGCCTCCACCTAAGGTTGAAACAAGGAAATCGGACACACTGAAACCTTCAGTGCACCAGAGATCATCAGCACAAAGATTGCAGCACTCCGTGTCCCAAAACAAAGCTTTGTCAGGCATATAAACGTTGCAGTGATTATCTTCCCAAAACAGCAAAAGCAATGGGACTTTGTGTTGTGCAAGCTTCCCTCACATAGCTCATGTCTGGCCTGCAACACATCCTGCAATTCTGTTTTTTGTCCCTGTTTCACTCCCACTGTTGCATCCTGACCAAAAGCACTTTCTGATATCAGGTCAAGGCCTTGCCTCAGTGCAGCTTCTGGTGGTGCCAAATGATGCACAGACTTTGAGACAGGAACTAACCACAGAAGTCAAGCATCTTATTTTTACTGGTGAATTGCAAAATTAGATGAAGTTGGGTTACTTATGCTTCTTGACTTTTTTTTTTTGGTCACACAGATGTCGTTCTGTTGTTCTTTTACACAGTCCTGAAGGTTTGTTTCTCAGCCAGACTCACACAGCTGTCCTGAGAAAATGCTAATGTAGTGCATCCGGCTCTGTGTCCTTTCTCATTTCTGAAGTAAGCAAGAGGCACTTAGCAGAATTATGCCAGGAAATCATATGGGCATTGCCAAGTGAAATTGTGCCAAGTGAGTTAGCAGCTTCAAGATGAAGAGCATCTGTTACACAGTCAGGGCTGCAAATGACCTTGAATTGCAGGTAACTCACCATTAGTGCATCAGCAAAGTATGGTACAGCCTCTTCTCCAAAGTTGTTTCCTGGGGAAGAAAAGCACATTAACAGTGCCCTGATCTCTCCCTTGCTGTGCTGGGGTCTGCAGGAACCCAGGTGCTTTTAGGTAGAATCTCCAGTTAACCACGGCCCACATCTGTCTGTAAGTAGTTAGTCACCATTCCACTCCGCTCCAAAGAATCATCTTACCCAAGATGTGGGAGACATTCCAGCAGTTAGCTAAGTTTCTCATAAGGGACTAGTTTTCAGAGGTGCTGGATGATGAGCAGGCTAAATATTTAACCATACCACTATAACTCTAGATTCCCACTGTTACTCTGGATTCCTGTCAGGACATAGCTGAGAGACTGGTTTTGAATACAGTCTGATTAATATTCTCAGGATGGGAGACTGGAATGAAACCCACATTATTTCACTTCCACTGTCATCACTGCTTGCATGCATACAGCCCACCTGAGAGCCGAAGAGTGTGGAGGTAGGACATGTTATCCAAAAGCAAATTGGCAATGGCTTTAGCTCCTGCTGTGCCGAGGTGGTTATTGGAGAGGTTCTGGAAGGAAAGAAGGGAGGAAAAGAGTCCAAAGAATGAATCAGCTTTGTCATCTTCTTAATGCCCAAGATATCAAGGGAACAGTGCAAGACAAGCAACATGAGAAACATCAGCTAGACAGTAATTTACATGTGAGTTACAGGTGTGTTTGACTCTGTATCCTTCATAACAGGAGTAAATCCTTAGAGCCATCATTTTCACGTGAGTCTTTGTCTTCAGTGAATCAAGTGACATTTGGCCAAGAATCTTCTCTTCCAGTGCAACACAGATCTCATGGCCTATCGAAATGCATTTTGTATACCCCAGTTTCAGATTGAAGGAATGTTCCTACCAATTCATATCTGAAAGTTTTACATTATTGCCTTAATCTGCTTGAAAAAGTTTCCCCATGTGAAAGTTCCTGACCAAAACATTTTTTCCCTTGGCTAAGCATGAACTAGAAAGGCTTAGTTATGGTAATTAGTGTCACATCTGCTAATGAAGAGAACAGATCCAGGCTCACCAGACTGCCCTCACATGCACACTTCTGCTTTTCAGAAGTTTGTACTTTTTAAAAGCAGAGAAGCATAAAATATTCTGACTTTCAGAACGTGAATGTTTTTGCACGGCAACAATGGTTTTTGTTAAAATCTTAATGGAATGAAATGGTTTTATTTCAGATGATTGAACTTGGCAAGCAATGATTTTGGCTACAAACTACGTCAGATTGGGTACCAGCTTTTGAAGGGAGGAATTCTGTTGGAGCATCTCTGCTATGGATATGGCTCCTTCTGACCCAATGTTGTTGTGTTCCAGCTCTAGATGGGTGATGGTTACATTGGACTAGGAAGACACAAAAGTAAACAAAGACATAAAAAACTGCTGAAAACTTAATGAAACAGATAGTTTCCTCAGTCAAACAGACACTGAACATTTCTTCCAAATGTCAGTAAGCATTGCAGCTCCTGAACAGGATGATGATCCAGGGAGCCACAATAGTGGGAACTGGCATGCTTCTCTTTTTTTGGGAGATGTTTTGAGTGCGTAGGACTTTCTGTTGCTTTCTGCCAGCCTGGAGACCCAGGTTCAGATCCAGGCTCCAATTCAGGCATCTTGGGCCAGTCCATTGGTGAGTGTAGCACATGCTTATGTAGAACGCAGCGTGGGGGATACCAATCCCTACAGCCCTACTGCTGGCCCTGTAGGGATTAGGAGCACTGGGGACTGGTTTCCTGTGGGAAAACATCAGTTTGCTCTTTGGGGTAACTCCAGCAAAGGCCAGCAGTTGCTACACAAGATTTTCTTCTATAGGGGCTTAGAAATACTAAGCATGCATGGGGAAGATACATGACCTCTTCTCACACACTATGTACTCAGTGATGGCTTCCAGGCCTGAGAGAGGCCTAACATGCATATTGTTCTTGAGAACAGTGGTCCCACTCGTGCTGTCTACTTACCACCAGAGCAATAGCAATGGCTTTGACACCTTTGGGTCCTAGACCATAGTAGTTCAGGTTTATATAAGGCTTGGCTAAGTTCTGAATGAAGATTGAGGCCGGCACCACCTTCATCAGCCTGCATGCCTCCAAGTAAAGCTCTGTACCAGTAATGCCCATAAAGGCCTTCTCAGGATCTACAGAGAAAAAGCATACTAATGAGTAATGCATTCAGTGTTCTCCGTCCTTGTTGAAATAAAGTAACTTAACAGAATAAAAAATACTATGCAATAACAGTAGGAGTTTACTCTTAAAGGGTTATTGTCCCCTGGTTTTCCCCATCCCTTTACTCCAGACCTCCAAGAGTTAATGTGTCCTCCTTACTTCTCCATTTGGCATCCAGTATCTTGCTGCAGCTTCTCACCAGTCTGCAATGTGACTAAACCTTTCTTGGTGTAATTGAGAATTCTTGACATAAGGCAAAAACATTTTTGTCTTTTTTTTTTTTAATCTTAATTGAAGCACACAGCTGATCTTGCCAACAGAGCCAGGGCAGCTCGGAACAGTTTGGCTTACAACCAGCAGAAAGAATCCCAGTATTCTCATCTTGGCCATTGGGTGTTGTCGACACAGCTGCAGTGAGACATTGCAGCTGGCGGCTGTATTTCCACAAAAACCTGTCATTTGGAATTCCTTCATCAAACCCCACACTTAGAGCTCATGTTACGCCATGTTGTTATATGCAGTCAGTGATCTGACCTCAAGACAAATTCCCCTCTCATCAAAGCCATCTTCCAGTTCAATCTGAGGCCTCTAACAAAACAGTCTTTTGTTCTTGCATTCTTATGGGGCTTGATTCTCTTTCCATTTATAACAAGTTAAAAAGGTCTCATCCCAAATTATGGACAAATCCTATAGTTACAAAAATGAGTGTAAGACTTATTTAGCTAGAGGAATGACTTCACTAGGCAGAAGATAAGAGGAGGGCCATCAGAAAAGTCTAGGACAGCTGTGGCAATCCTATGGCACACAGACCACAATTGCCATGCAGTTTCATCACGAGCGCACAAACATGGCCTCAGCCCTATCCCTGGGTTCAGCTAGCTGCTCCTACTGCTCAGGCAGAGAGCTGGTCTGGCAGTGTTGGTTATTAAGGACTAAAGGAGAGAAAAAGGAACAAAGGAATAGCCATGCAGTACAGAAGACAGTTGAACAAGATGCTTGACATCAAAGGAAGAGCTCTAGCTCTAGAGCTAGAGCTCTAAAACATTCACCTTCATCCTCTAGGTCAGTGTCAGAGCCTTGTGTGGCCGCCTCTGCTGAGGCATCAGCTGACGGCACAGGCTCCAGAGGTTCACTGATTTTGGACGTCTCTTCATTCTGGTCTGTCATGAAACCAAACACATTCATTTTGTTAATGCAAGCTCAGCAGAGATGTCTCTCCCTGGATGTGACAGACCTCCCACTGCTTTCACTGAAGCCTATTCCCCTCTTCAACATGCTGCAGATGCCCTCCTTTCCCAGCCCTGCTGCAGGCCCACTGCTCCCTGTGCGCTGCTGGCCCTGGTGTGGGGACGGGCTCACTCTGAGGCTGCAGATCTTCAGACTGGACATAGCTGGGCAGCTTTTGGGGAAAGCTGCCCTAAATTCTGCAACCTGTGTGTGAGGGACTCAGAGTTTTCCTATGCAGGGTCTTTGTTCCCACACAATCTGCCTTTCTTCCCTTCCTCAACTTCTGAGCCCATTAGACTTCATACCATTATGCCACAAGCCTGCAAGTCAAACCCATGCCAGTTCCTCCTAGCTCTCCTAAACTGACTCACACTTCCCCAGGCACAGGCAGGACACTTTGGGCTAACTTTGTGATCAGGCTGGGAATGCTTTGTAGTACTCTTCAAGCATAGGAGAAGTGTTACTGTGTGTTGGGACTGGGTGTAACTGGGCCTCCTGGAAGTGATAAAGCTTCTCTTGCTTATAATTCATGGTTTAATTTATAGTTAGAGAGAAGGAGAATTTGGAAAATCCCCTTTTAAGAGGAATAAATGCATTACAAAATAAAGAGTAATCTTGCCAACATAATTTCTGGCTAATAACATCTTACATTTTTGTTTTTCCTACTCTGAATCTTCCTTTTCATTCCCTGTCACTGCTTTTACTACCTTCTTTGCTTACTCTTTATTTCCCTTTAGAATTCCAGACTATTGACCTCAAGTTTTGTACCCTTCTTCGGTGTCACTTAGCATTGATGTGTGATGTGGAGCTTGCAGCTTGGCTGTTCACCAGCTATGTGGGGAAAGACTGGCCAGCTGGCATTCACATCACCACATTTTAACCAGCCATGCAGCTGCAACTCCTTCATTAAGACCTCTCCCTTCTGCCAGGCTTTATTTATTCAAATGGCAGGTTTACTTGCATTAATTCAGTGAGAGAAAGACAAAAGAAAAGGTAAAAATAGGTCTAAATCCCATGTAAAGAACTCAAGAGGCAAGTAAAACCAAAGATTTGGGACATCATGACAGTGCCCACTGATCCTCTTTGCTTAGTGGCCCTACAGTGCTGAACATCCTGACGAAAACTTTTCCTCTCTGGGGAATGGCCTGTCTATGCTATACAAACCCCATCCAGACTGTATCACCTCTCATTAACATGGCTCTCATGTGCCCAGTATGTCAGCCAGTCCCGCAGTGTGTGGATTGAGCCTTCTGAGGCAGATCCAGAAGTGGTTCCTGAGCACTGGTACAGAGGATAATGCTGTCACTCAAAAAGAAATTTGAAAGACACTGAATCATGATTATTGGTGTTAAAAACAATGCAGTGGAAAGTGATGGGTCTGGAGATTCCTTTATCTCCCTCTTTTCCTCAGGCGCCAGGGTTGCAGACACAGCTTTCTGGTTTTTTTCTGGTCTCATGCACAGCTTGTACCAGTCACGAGCCAGGAGCTAAAGCACTCCATGGTTTGATGTGCAACTTGTGAGGGATGCATCCACATACTGGCAAATCCCTTCTCTTGTGCCAGGTTAATGCCTGTTCTCTGGGTACATTGCCCTATGTTGTCCTCTTATTTGTGTTGTACAAATATTCAATAAATCACTCAAGTAATTTATACTTCAATAGCTCTGTGGAGCACAGAAAATGTTTAGTTTCCTTTCCCTAGCACTGCAACAAGGTCCTAGTTTGTGCTGCCAAACTGATGAAGCAGTCTCCCTTAGAATCACTAGTGATGGACAAAAAGGTCAGATGAAGATTTTAATAAATTGTTCTCCTTCCCTGCCAAGATAAAATCTAATTGATACATACTAAGGAATATCAGCTGTGACAGGAAGCTACCAAGGTTGTCCTCGCTTCTTTCATTCTGAATGTCTGGCAGAAGAAATACATCAAATTAACACCTAAATATATCAGAACAGCACCTCAACTGGGGCAACTCATGAAGTGGAACATAGCGTTTTGCACTATGCAGACAAAATGGGGCTAGTTTCAGTGCTCAAATATAAGCAATTTTTACATTCTGTATGGAATCAGTTAATTCAGTCGTGTCAAACTGTATGATGATATTAACTTGGGAGTATCAAGTGTTGAAGGAATATATGAGGAAACAGCTATGAGACATGATTTTGTATCTAAGTAGTTGGGAATCAATGTCCTAAATGATGTCAATTATTGAAAAATTGATAAATTAGCATTATTGTGCCTTGGAAAGAACAGTGTATGCATTAGCTTGGTCTTTTAGTCAAGGATATCAAGACTTTATCTGCCATACTAAGTCATGCCATTGTAGATATCAAAGACTTCTAGAGAATAGAAACAAATATGTTACATATTTGTGGATTTTTTTT
>WBNH01003368.1:245000-260000 GCA_013401255.1 Urocolius indicus | reverse complement strand
AAAGGGCATCCTACTTTTAGGCTACAGGCTTACCACAATTTTGTTCCTCTCCAGTGCAGAAGAATCGTCAGGAACTTCTGTAGCCACCAGTACTGAAACCAGTTGAAAACTGTCAGTTGAGACTGTGCTGAGGTTTGCTCATAGCTCAGTAATTCAGAAGCGTTCAGATGAGCTCTGCATTGACAGCATTATTGGTGCCCCTCCTAATCTCACAAAACACACTAAACTATAGAGCAGTATTTTGATTAAATTCTTCAACTTTCCAGGATCCTAGACACTGTTTTATGCATGACCTTGAATGCACATAACCAGAAATTTTCAATTCACAGAGGCCTTCTCTTTGCAAAATATGGTAAGCACATCAGGAGCGGATGTCGGGGCAACAGCATCCAAAATTTAATCAAAGATTGCCTTGGACAACTGCAGAAAGCCAGACTCTCCCTCAGTGATATACCTTGCCAGAATACTCATTGTACAGGTTGCCAGGTAGGTGACTGAGTACAGAGGCTGAAATTACTTCCCTGGGCTTTCCTTTGTTGCGTGGAAGTGCTAAAGTTTTCAATATTACCCTTTATTATAGATGGCCTTCCAGCCCCCAGCAGCTCGGGTCAGGGGCAGCGGTGCTCAGGGTTGGGAGCTCCACTGGTGGCAAGGGGAAAACATCCCCTTAAATGCCCTGAAACAGTCTGACAAAGATGCCCAAATCTCCAGGTCAGAGGAAAATAAAACCCCACAGACAAGCAGTGGCCAGGGAAGGGATGAGGAGCACAGCAGGGGATATCCTCAGGGAAATCCATCCCCCCCTCTCACCAAAAACACAGACCCCAGGGGAGCTCCACAAGTGGGTCCCTGCCAACAGACTGCCAGCTTTCACAGACAAGAAGTGATGGCAGCTGAGTCATTTAATCAACTACCATTAAGTCATGGCTTAAAAGTCCTTTAACCATTAATGCCAGGGATAGCTTGGATGCCACAGCCCTCTGCTCATGGCTCCTCTCAGGAGGGCAGCCCAGAGCATCAGCCAGCGCTTCCCTAAAGCCAGTTAAGTCAGTTTTGCCACCCCTAGGACCATATCGCCTCAAAACAAAAACCCAAGTGCAGCCTGGAAGGTGTTAGCAAATACATGGGAATTTGGATTTCGTTATGAGCTGCTCAGCACATGAAATCACTCATGCTCTGCAAGAAGCGAGGCTGCTCGTCTGGCACGTCCAAACTCCCACCGCTTCAGGATCCTGACATCGTTTGGAACAATAAGCTCAGACGCAACAGTTTGCATTGCAAGAGCACAGAGATCTCCAAGATTTACATCGGCTGGCCCGCATCCTCTGCTCCACAGCCCCTGTCAGAGGCACTCTGGCTGCAGCAGCAGCGCCCTGCAGGAGCTGCCTGCGCCAGGGCAGAGCATGCCGTGGCACTCACGGACGTGGCACCTCAGCTGCCAGAGCACAGTGGCCTAAGGAGACGGGTAGCACCGGGGCACGAAGACATTCCAGCCCATAGGCAACATCAGGAGCAGCAACCTGGAAGGGCATTGATGGAGAAGGCATGAAACTGTACTCTTTAGGTCCCTCCCTGCACAGCTATTCAGGAAGCAGAGGATGTTTCATCTCGAAACCACTTCTATATTAGCATTCTACCCTAAGCAAGCGTCGAAGCAACTCGATGCTAAGAAACGATGGACTTAACAGAGCATTCATTTTTGTATCATTATTATTTTTCCCCTCCTCAGCACCTGGGCTGTTTCAAATTAAAGAGAATCCGGCTTCAGGAGGCAGCGCTATTTTAATCATTCCAATGTGTCCAGTACGGGAGATGAACTCAAAAGGTGAATATTAAAAAGTAGTTGTGGAATTCAGTCATTTCACGAATGAACACATAATAGCCAAAGGCAAAACCGGAAGGCAACTTCACTTCCAATCAGTGTTTTCATTTTATTGAAACCAGATTGGAATTCCTGGAAAGAAGCCTACATATCACATCTTTAATACTAATTTTCATATACTCCAGTAAAACTGTCAGGGTGAATCAGTTGTTGAAGAGAGCTTCCTGTATAATTTACAGATGTACCTCCCTGTAGCCTGCCATTTTTTTTTTGTCCTGCTCGTGGTGGTGCTCACATATTTCCCCTCACCTGTGGCAGGTTTTCCTCGGCTCTCATTTCAGTTTCAAAATTGGACGTTTTATGGCAAAGCTGATGATAAAAGCCAGCCAGCTGCTGTGTACTCAGCAAGGCTTTATGTACTTACACACAGGCACACCTATATCTATCAGGGGTGACGCGAGCCTGCGCGCAGACACACTCCCCAAATTCATCTCTTTTAGCATGAAACAACATCCGGAAACCAAACTGCTCCATCTATTCGCTGCAAAATGTCTTCATCCCTCCAAAAAAAACATCAAAGAATCAATAAGCAGCAGAGGGATTTTCAAAGGGAGATAAATAAACCCCTCGGATGCCGACCGTAAGAGCCTTTTCTCCTAAGTCCTGTGCGTTTGAAGCGGAGGCCAGCGAGGCTGCGTGGCCGCCGGCCACCACGGCTGCCTCCGGAGCCTCTCCGTTCCGCACCGATAGCTGCTGGGTTTGTTTCCCCCTGCGAGCCGCCCGCCTGCCAAGGCTGCCTGCCAAATCCCTTCCCTGCGAGCACGCACGAGAAAAGAAGCATCCCCCACCCCGTGTCTCAATTTCCCCAGGCGCTGCTGGAGGAAGCGCAGCATTGTTCCCGTGCTCTTGGAAGGGAAGGATGGGGTCAGCAGTGGGATGCAGGAGCCATTGTGAGGGGGCTGCTGTAGGGGTACGTCCTCACCGCTCGGCTCTAGGTAGTGTCAGCACTTCCATTAAAGCTCCATTAGCCTGGGGTTTATAACTCATCTGTAAAAATTTGCTCAGGCTGCAGGAACTTGGCAAACAAGGAGTGCACTGTGGGGTTAGCTTTGGTTTTCTTTTGGTCCCCCGTTCTCCCCCCATCCCAGTTGTTTAAAAATAAACCCCGTGTTTTGGCTGCTTTTTAAGCATCTTTTGACACATGTATAAAATGTTTATTAGTTTTAGACATTTCCGTGCTTGTAAAACTCAAAATTGTCTTCATTATAAAAAAATGAAATTTAAGGAAGCTGGAGGGCATCTCTGGAGACTTTGAATCAAACCCTGACGAGGCCACAAGTAAAAATAAGAGCTTGCTTGTGTCAGACTAGTCTCCGTTCATGTGCTTCACCAGGGCTCTGCCTTGACACAGGGAAAAGCTCTGTCCTGCAAGCCCTGGGACAAATGAGGCAGCACCAGGCTTCCTGGCAGAGCCATGGGCAGGAGGTGGTGGGTCTCAGGCCACACACTTGGCAAAGGAGCCCATTGTCTCCCCTGACATATTTAGCATCACAGCATCCAGCCAAAGGTGAGAGAAAATCTGAGCAGAATCACTGAAATCTAACATTGAATATTGCACACTGTCCCTGAATCCTCTAATTGTGGAGGAGGGAAGAGAGAAAGTGCAGGAAAACAGGCGAGGAACCAATGTTTAAAGAGCCAAGTATCACGTGCAACCTGTTCCTTCAGCCAAAACCTCATTTCAGCTTTTTGAGGATGAGAATATACTGCTCTCACACTCTGAGTGCAGTGTTAACTCCCTGGCTGGACCTGGCTCCCAGCACTTTAATACAGCGGCATGCTCCCGTTCCTGCCTAACCCTACACCATTGAGCAGCCCTGCCCCAAAACATGCCAGAATTTCACTCAGCCTGCTCATCCTTCTGCATCTGGGAGTTGGAGCAGGAGGGCACACTGTGTAGATCCCCGAATGCCACGCTTCCAACAGCAGCAAAACCAGCAAGGCACTTCTTGTGTTTGGTGGTGATCACTAACTCACTGCAACATGCACAGGACAACTTCTCCCTGCATTCTACCTCCAGTCAGCACCATCTAATTCACTGCAGGATGTTTTAACTTACTTTTTTTTCCCCAAATATAAGATCATTTTCTTCTTTTGCATTTGGAAAAAAAAATAAAGTCCCTTTAAATATGTCCCAGCACAAAGATGGGGGGCAAAAGTGGGTTAATGCACAAGCATCTCACCTCCAGAGGCTTGGTTTCAAAGTGGGGTTGGGTGTCTGCTTGTCACATCCCTGGCGCAAAGGGCAGCGTCTGCATCCAGGCAGCCGACGACCAGGATGAAATCACAGCTCATGGCAGGTCAGGACCACGTAAGGTTGGAAATTACATAAACTCCCGATGTCCAAATTAGATTCAGCAGATACACACAGCGGAGTCTGTATATCTGAAGTACATGGAAGACAAGCAGAGGTTTTGTCTGTTGGTTGTGAGGGGTTTATTTTGACCTACTGGTGAAGCTGTGATTTTGCAAACACATACAGAATTCTATTCGTAATCAGCAAAGCATGTAAACGTACTCTGAGCTTCAAGGCTATGCTTAAGAGCACACTTAAACAAACCTGATATCATTTACAAACCTATAAACTTTTCATTGTTCACGTTGCAAACTCAGCTTCACACTCCTTAGCACTGGGCAAAAGCTGATAGTTGAATTAATGGGCTGCATTTTGTCTAGACAGAGGAAAATATTTCAGACCTGCAGTAAATTCAAAAGCAGCATTTCCCACAGTGTTTGCACTAAGCAAGCCAGTAATGCTCCACATCTTAATCTTCTCTCCTTCCTCTTCTTTTGTGCAAAACCCATCAGGACGTACATATGGAAATGCTGAATCTCTGGCAACGTGTTTTCTAAGTTTGTCTCCTCTTTACTTGTCTCAGTGCCTTACATTTAAAGCCTTTTGGAAGGCACAATCTGGGCACATAGAAAAGTAAATCCATGCCTTTAAGCTGGTAGGGACCTACAGCTGGAGTTGTGAGGTGCTGGGTAAGAAACTCACCGAGTACCGTGGGTGTGTGGCTGCCTTGGTGCACACTCCATGCCAAGAACTACATTCCTCATCGGCTTCTGGAGCTCTTCCCTACAGTATGTGATAGACATGTCCCAGTAGGTATCCAGCACTCCCTGTAGAGTGGGGAAAAAAAAGGAAGATATTGTTTATTCCTGTTGTGACAGAAGAAAGACAAGAATTTTTAAGCATCCCTAGACTATTATCGCAGCTCCCTCATTGCCTGCCTGCGCCTTCTCCCAAAGCCAGCCTCCCAGATGCACTGAAGGACACGGATCTCATTTGATTCCAAGGGATTTCTTCCACTGGAGTCTTCCAGGCATCATTCTAGGGTTAGTCCTTGAAAAGTCCAAATCAAAGCTAATTTTCATATTCATACTTTTAATTAAAACTTTCTCATATCTAGCCTGCATCAATCTTACACAGCCTCCTTCTGTATCATTGTCACCCCTCTGAACAGCTTTTCCTCAGGCTCTTTAGTCCCGAGCAAGTGGAGACTTGGCATTTCTAGCAGCTCTCTTCCCAGTGCTGCAGCAACATCAGCTCTTAGCAGCTCTCAGCACACAAATGGAAAGTAGAATTCGAGGCATTTCTAGCACAAGAGCAAAAGCCCCATCAAACCCAAATGCTTCAAAAGACACAGATCTAGAAGTATGCCTTCAACAAGAAAAAGGATAAATGCTAACCTGTGCCTATTAAACAAAACTTAAAGCATTTTGCTTCTCAACCTGCTCATGGCAATAGGTAAGATCACTCTGTATGGGCTCTCTTTTCACACTCTTCACCAAGCACCCATTGCAGACCCTGTCACTGCCCACGACAGAGCACTGGACTGGATGTGTTGCCCTTCTGGCCTTGCAGGACTGCTCTTTCCTCTTTGATCTTCCTGAAAGTTTCATAATCACATCTCAAAATATGAAAATTCTTGTCCCTCTCTCTAAGTTTTACAGAAAGCAACATGAAACTGTTTTCTGTGTATGACTCTGAGCCATCAGTGACCAGCCCCGACACCCTGGGGAAAGCAGGGACATCCCCATTAGCAATTCAACAGTGTGGCACAGCCCTAAACACCTTCTGAAGTAACTTCTTCCATGCTGAGAGGGTAAAAGAAGAAGGCAAGAATATTTCTGTTTGATAACATGGTGAATATCAAAAAGGCACAGGTGGATCAGAGGTTTAGCACAAGTCTCTAATCCACAGCATTCACAATAGTGCTTCTTGCAGCATTTCTGCTTCACCAAATCATGGAAAAATCTTTGGTACCTGAGTGTAGTGGCAAAGTCCTCAGCAGACTCAGACCTTAGTTGGTTTGATTGTCCAGGCATCTCACATTTGGCATGCCCATTAAATCTATCTTGGGAACATTCCTACCAACTATCTTAGATTTACGAGCCTGGCAATAGGATGATCTACATCAAGACCTGAATTATTGTCATAGAGGTGACAAACTCCATGCACCAAATTTGATCAGGAAGACACCTGAGAAGCACCGTGAGGAACAAGAGTCTGAGCTTTCACTTGAGCATCCAAGTTGATAATGGCTAAAAAGATGGATCCTGGAAGTCATTTTTTTGGTAGTGCCAGATTGTAAAGCAGTGGTAAGACTTTAGATCCCAAGGTACAAACCTTTATGCTTACTGATTAAACTGAGGACTCTGCTTTCCTGGCAGAGCAGCAGACCTATAACCTCCAGCATAACTTTATCACTGTGGAAACTTACATTACACCAGCCAAGGCTTCCTGTTGAAATAACCTATCTGTCATTTTCTTGGGAGGCTCTGAAAGCAGAACCAAAAGCCTCTTCAGTGTGGAAGGGAGGACTGGGGAGCTGGGGACAGGAATCACTTTTTTGTGTGTGAAAAGCAAAGCAAGGCAAGCAAACGGGAGTTTCTTAGTTAACTCCTTATTCCGAGTACAGATTGAAGTCCACTAACCCACATTTTGAGGATGAAGAAGCAGATAAAGCAGAAAAATGTCTCCCATTCCTCCTGTTAGCCTGGGGGGAAAAAAAAAAGATGACACCAGTGAAAAAGTGCATATCAGTGTTGCATCAGTGCCAGAGGTGTGATACAGCAGCGACTGTCCAGCTCCAGCTCACATCAAGCTTTGTTTCAAGAAGAAGCAGCACAGGACTATATTGGTTGCCTTCCCTGGGGAACAATTTGGAGGGCTTTTCCTAGGAGGGAGAGGTCCAGCAGGACCGGGGGATATGCATGAGTCCCTCAGCTGCTCCCATTTGCAGGATGGGTGAGAGGGCTGCCAGCCTCAGCCTCTAGCTGTTGGGTTTGGGAACTGAGCAGCTTTGGTCCCCAGCAGTGCCCCGAGATCCCTGATACACAGGACAGGGTTGACGAGAAGGACAGGCTGCAACACCGTCACCTTCGCTGTGTCCTTCGCTGTCATTTGCAAACCTCGAGAGCTGCTGCTTCAAATTGCAACCATTTTTCCTCCCTTAATTTTGGTTTCCAGTGCCTAAAACCAGCTAGCCTGGAGCTGGCAGCGAGCGCTGTGCCTTTTGGAGTAGCATGAGGAAAGCCTTTGTCCTGGCTCTGGAGGGCAGCCAGAGCAGAGGCTTCTGGAGGGGAAGACACACGCCGTGAGGAGGCAACGTTTTGTCCTTTCTTTCCCCCATTTGGTTAATGGCTGATCTATCACACCTCGGGTCACCCGCTGCAGATGATTCCAATCCCATCACCAACGTGGGTAGCTGCAGAAGCCCATGGACAAGGGGAGGGTGGGGGGGAAAAATAAAAGAAATAAAAAGCAAGAGGCTTATTTTCCAAAAATAAAACATATCAAACCAGCCAGCACTCAGCATTTTGAATAAAATTATCAGCCTCAATAAATATTTCATGTTCCCATTCTAATTGCCAAAAAAAAAAAAGGAGAAAGTTAATTTCTGAAGCAAAGTTTCTTTTTTTTTTCCCCTCCCTCCTCTTTATTTTTAAACCCTTCCCATAATGACTGAATGCCTAATACGAGACTGATAAATTTTTTAAAAGGTTTCTTTGAAAAGAATTCCAAGCTGAACTTGAGCAGAAGACCACAGGGAAGTCTATAATCTTTAGCCGGCCGCCTGGCATAGCACCGCTCCGGCCGGTGCCAGCATTGCATTCTGACAGAACAAGTGTTGCATGAGATGTGAAGGATGACTCTGGTCTGCCGAAAAACCCTGGAGCAGGTGTTCCTCATCCTCATTTGCAATGGAGCATGGCCCCTGGCTCAGTGAGCTGGAGCAAATGCGCTGGCAGGACCCATCATGTACCTGCGTGCTGAGATGCACTAATGATAATGGATGCAGGCCTATTAACCACCCCATTTGTAATGGCACACAACGCTGATTGCTCGGGGAGTGAGTCAGCGGCTTTCCAAGAGGGAGCGGGGGATGCCGGGAACCCATGATCCTTTGTGCATCCCTTCTGCTCTGCTGGGTCTACAACTCTGTTAGTCTTTATTTAATAATACAAATGAATACATGATGTGCTACATGATTATACATGAAGATAAGTCACTTTGGGCAGCGCAGCATCGGCCTCGTTGTCGTGAGCTGCGGATCGCCTCCGCTTCTACCTTTCCCCTCCACCCCATCCCTTTTTCTTTATCCACCAAAAGGTCCCTGGCTGGGTTTAACCCGAGAACCACCAACTCCAGGGCAAAAGCCAAGGGTCCGACAAGCGCACGTAAGCCTCTGGTTTTACAGAAATCTTCTGCTTATCTCCCAGTGAATTTCCCGGCACAGCGAGGGCAGAAACGTGCCGCCCGGCTGCTATGCTCCGATGTCTCGCTCTCCTCGGGAAGGAAAACCCTCCAAGAAGCAGCTTTAAAGACACACACCTGGCCTACAACGCTGTTTCTGTTAAATAACTCTGTTGCTCCATTTCATACAAGTGACTCGTGCTGAAAGCCCCTTGCCCTGGTTTGTGGGATAATGAGGCAGCTCGGAAAGGATGCAAAACAAAAGGCACTCCTTAACAAAGCAGAGATGCAAAGCAAAAAGCACTCCTTAACAGACAGATGACATTTACCTGTAAGAGCTGGATTCCACAGCCAGCTTAGTTCTGTAGCCACTTTTGGGCTAAAATAATGCTAAAGGGCAAAACTGCACTGGAACTATTGTTGTAAACTGAACTACTGGATTTGCCAGGTTCTTGGCAAAACCAAATCAGCTGCTGACCTGGCCTGTCTCACAGCAGCTCTGTTTTGATTCCTTTGCAAAACGTGTAAGGGGCCTCTTTTGTTACCTTTCCCAACGCAAGAGGTTTGGTTGCCAATTCAGCCCAACAATGGATGAAGATAAACAAGAAAAATCAGACCTTACCTGAAGTTGTAACAAGCATTTCAAGCATGTTCTCCATTGAAGTGTTTCAATGTGGAGCTTTGGGAGCAGGGGAAAAAAAAAGACAATTTGTGCTCACAGATTCCTAGAGAGCTGTGTCAAAATTGCCTGGCAGGTTCTGGAGACTTTACATCCCTCCAATAATGCACAGAACTCTAAATATAGTTGATTTAACTCCAATATAGTTGATTTAATCAAATCATTGAGCATCTCTGCATCTGAAAGCACAAAGCAACTGAATCCCATCAGCCAGACAGGGTGACACATTACTATTTCTTTCTGCTTTTCCCTCAGCAGTCAAAGTTTTGAGTTTGAATGACTGTTCAGCCAAAAAAACAACCCTGAAACACTACTATAAAAGGGACATATACACAACAACATGCCTACAGTCTTCCTGTGGTCAGGGATCAGCCAGAAATAAATGCCCATACAGATCCATGCAAGAGAAATCACACTGTGGGAAACCCTGTCCACAATAGATCCTGTCTATAGACGGACACTTCACGAGGACCAAACGTCAGAAGGGTGAAGAACTCGGCCATTAAATGGCAACATCCCAACACGAGCAAATAAACCACATCAGGTTGTGCTGCTCTGATTTTACCCTTGCTCAACTCATTGCTTTAAAGACAAGGCTTGGCAACCCAGTCCCCCACCCTCACGCACACACAAACCACTCTGCTGGCAGCCACGCTGCAGCCATCAAAGGGGCTGGAATTTCTCTATATGTATTGTACAGTATATTTCAAAGGGATTTTTCTGCCACGCACAGTATATCAATACTCAGTGTGGGAGTAATTTAACTTCTTAATTTATTGCAGCAGTAACAGCATTTTCAAACTGGTCATAAAATATTCTTGTACTCTTCTAATCTGGGTTTTCAATGTTCTATAATGGGAATTCTATGAATAATATTGGGAAGTGAGAGATATTTTATACGGTATCTCTAAGGGAACAGTGTTATTGCATAAAAGTTAGGTGACATGGGAGAGACTGATAGAGGTGGTGTTTAAAAAAAATTTACCCTTCAGGAGTTGTCACATGAATAATAATGATTTAGGGACATTTTCCTTCCTAAAAATCAAATCTGCTGCAAGATAGGGTTACAAAAAGTATGTTCTAATCATGGATGGCTCCGAAGCTTATAGAGCAAACACAGCTACTATCAGCTAGCTAATGGCCACTGCAAGCTATCCAACTACCCTCTCTTCTCCAGGTTTGAATATCTGCCTGGTACTTTTCTATCTTGCTATTAATAAGGCCCCAGTGAGATCAAGGCCCTGCTATAGGACATGCTTCATAAATAACAGCTACAGGCGGCTGCAGGAGAGGAGAGGAGAGGAGAGGAGAGGAGAGGAACCACACCACTGTCATCCTCTCCCAGGCAGGGCTGGAGTAAGGTTTGCCCTGGACCCCAGAGTAATGTCTGCAGTGAATCCAGCACCAAACCTGTCACATCTCATCCCATGTTGCTTTTTAGCAAGGTGTTTTCTAAACACAGGACTGACACTTCTAGCTGTGTTTCATGGGAGGCCTGTGTGGCTGCTCAGAGGTCCTGGCACCGTGGTGCAGCAGCCGGTGCTGCAGCACTTCCAGCAGTGCCAGCTTGGCTTCCCTGGAGATTAGCTTTTGAATTTCCTTTCAAGGATATTTGTCCTCTGATGCTCCCCGGAGGTCAACAACAGCCTGCCTATCACCTTTTTGATTGGCACACAATTTTACCTTGGCTGCTAGGAGAAGCTTGTCCTTTCTCCCGATCGATGCTTGGCCACGAACTGTCTGGCTTTGCAGGAGCACCACAGGCAGCAGCTCAGAGCTGCACAGGTCACCGTGGCCTCCTCACCCCGTCACTACCCACTGCTACGAGCTCCAGTCTCAGAGCAGAGCCCTGGGCTCCTCCATCCTGCACGCCCTGACCCCGGCGTTGCCACACATGCTCCGTTCCCTTGCATTTCTGGAGCAGCAGGCTTCATGTTATTGTGCTTTCTGCTTTTCAGCACTCCTGGTGAAATTTATTGTTGTAAAGCGCCCTGAGCACACTGGCAGGGAAAGACAATTACCCAGCATTTCCAGTCTCAGAAAAGTGTAATTGTGATATATATGTGTGCTACCTTCCAACACAGTCCTGCAGCCTGAGTCTCATCTTTCCAATTTGACACCCTTGTCTTGATACACTCTGTCCAGTGCACCCTGCAGATGGGGGCTGTGCCTGGGCTTCTGCATCTTCAGATAACTTTATACAGTCACACACAAACAAGATAGAGACTTGGGGCTGAGGCACAATGTGCAGTGGGGTAACAATTGTCATCACTAAGTCAGCTCCTTATAGCATAATTACATTTAATTACACTAAATCAGGACTCCTCCTGACCCTTGCCACTGATGTACAGTTTGATGGACAATCCCAAAGAATCTGTTTTCCAGGGGAACAGCCCCTCGCTGAACCCAAAGCTTTCCAAAGAATGCCAAAAGCTCAACAACTCACTGAATCAGTCCCTGCCCAGTTTCCCTGTGCCACAGCTTTCAGATGATCACACAAAATGAGCTGAACCCAGCGAGCTCAGGCTGTTAGGGCAGTGCAACCATCCCAGGGCTGAGAGGCAGCTCAAGGACATCACTCTCAAAGCAAAATGAGGGGACTATATGCTTGGGCTCAGTCAATTGAAGTAGACTTTTCTACTCAGCAGCTTTTCTAGTATATACTAAAAAGCTCCAAAATCTGGGATAAACCAGCAACTTCTTCCCAGCTTTCCCTGACAGTGAAGGATGCAACACACAGGCAATCTTACTGGGGCACTAAGCCTGAGGAACGGGCATTTCCAGGACAGATTGTCCCACCATGTGTATTTCTAAGGTTTAAAAAAATCAATGCTTGAAATACTGGCCCTATACATACCCTTTTTTCTTTCCTCTTGTATTTTTATTTACTGCCATTTGGTCATTTATTCAGAAACAAAGCACACAGAATTAAACAGGATTGCAGAAGGGATGGTGTGGGACTGGCTGTCCTGGAGTGGATCAAAGCACCATCCATCTCAGCTCCTGACCCTGCCTGCAAGCCCAGAGCCGATGCTGAGGGAGGGCTGCAAGAGCCAGAGTAGGGAGTAGTGTTCCCTACGGCTGTGCTCTCAGTTTCCAGGCATGTGAGTAATATGCAGTCCTGCCCTGATAACTTTGGGCTCCCAGCTTTTAGCCTCACGCCCGTTTGCCACACAGAAACCACCCCACATCCTTGGCTCTCCTCACTGCCTCTTTCTGTGTGCAGATGTAAGGACTACAGGTGTATAGAATCTACATACAAAAGTGCACTTCAGGGTTACATTACTAGCATTACAGCACTTTTTAAATCTTTCCTAACGCTTCCTCACATCATTTGCCTTTTTTTTTTCCTACTGCCACTGCAGATGGAATGTTCACACCAGTGGGTGTGTAGAAACGCCCAAGACCAGGCACGACCACCCCCCAGCTGATATCTCCATTCACTAGAATCATTAATTATTTTACACAAGAAATGCCAAGCAGCTGGAAGCTTGGGAAGAATTGGTTATGAGCTGACTTGAGAAGGATACAAGATGGATGCAAAGGACAGCTGGCAGAAGCTCCCCATATTTTCACCGTCGCAGAGTTTCACATCAAATCTGTGGGGTTTTGTTGCAAGACCTAAAGCACACCTGCTGCTCGGTCTGAGACATGAAGGATCTCGTGTCTGCTTTTATGTGCGTTAGCCCTGCACAGCTGGGCTTTAGTTACCTCCAAAGCTGACCAAAAGCAGCAGGATTTCCAGCTTCATATACATGGGTTTGCTCATGTGCACACCCACAGTCTTGTACACACACACCCCTACGGAAATTTTTTACCCCCAATGATGAAATTTTCAGGCAAAGAGAAGCTTCTGGTATCGATAAGGCTGAGAGGAATAATGATTTCCCTACTTGGCTACCCATTTCCAGAGCTGCTGGGTCAATGGCAAAAGGTGTGGAGCTCAGTGAAATCTCCCTGCAAACATGAAGAAAACTCTGGGTTTCTAAGCATTTCTTCAAACCTGAGGTGTTTCAAGCAACATTTCAAGCTCAAATAAATTACCTCTTGGACAACAATCCACACTTTTTGAAGACAAAAACATTCTTCTTTTTTTTTTTTTTCTGGAAAATACCCAAGCTTTGTATTTGCCAGAATTTGAAGCTGTGCTCAAGGGGGAGCTGAGTACCTTTGGCACATCTGCTGAAACCAGAGGAACTGTATCTCTGGCTATGGCGAAGGAGGAGGAATGTTAGCAACTTAAGCCTGCTTTCTTGGGGTCGGGAAGCACACAGAAGAAGTGATGAAAAACAGCCCAAAGCAAGAAGGAGGGTGATTTAGTTTCTCTTCCATGAGGCCGCCTCAGCAGCTCAAGGCAGGAGGGGGAAGGAAAAGAGGGGAAAGATGGAGACCAAAATGAATGAACAAAAACTGAAGGGTGCTTGCTTGGTTGGGATGGTCAGTTGTGGGTTTTTTCCCCCCTTTCCCATCTGCAGCAGCTTTTGTACAGATATCAAAATCAAGAAGAGAGAAAGCGGATCAAAAAGACTGAGCAGAAAATACCGCTGGCACCTCTCCTTAGGTAGACCAAGAACCACACGGTTCCTTGCCATTGTTAAAGCAGGATTTTCCTTGAAGTCCTGCTAATCCATTAAGGGAGCAGGCTAGCAGGGGCAATGGGCCAAGAGAAGCTCTGAAAAAGAAACTCAGTCGAATGCTGTGGTGCTGCTGTAAGGGTTGGTGTCTTATCCCATCACACAAGACAAAGGATTAGTGTGCTTATCTGGGAGCAGCGAGTGAGCCTCGGCAGCGGCACTGCCGCACAGGCACTTACAGGCATCGCTTAGCGGGCAGCAAGGGGGGGAAAAAGGAGAGGAAAGAAGAGGAAAAAATAAACCAATCAATCAGCAGAAGCCCTTGGGAGAGGGATATTTTGAGGCTCCTCAAGCTGGTCGGTGTGCTCGGTGCAGTGCAGAGGGGCTGGAGCACACCGAGGCTGATGGGGAAAGGGGGGTACATAAGCAGGCACACCAGCGGGGCCCTTGGTTCATGAACCTGTCAGTCTGAAAGCCTGTTTGTGCTTAGCCAGTCTGCTGGAAGCACATCTGCTAATATCCACTAAAGAGAAAAATGGTGTAGGGAATATGTGGATGTCTTCTCTGCTTTGCTTGGGAAGCCAAGTACCAAGGACACAATGTTTTGCTTGGGGGAGGAAACAAGGTGAGTCCTGAAAGCACTGTGAGAAACTGCCAAGAAAAGATGAGTGTTTTCTGTTCTCAGCTGGGGTAGAGGAGGGAAAAATACCCTCAGATGATACTCAGCATTATTGTTTGTGCCCTTTGAAGTCTTCCACAGGGTGTCACACACTGAGGCCACCATGGCAGGGCAAGTGGCACCTGGGCACTCTCATCCCTACCTGATAGTCTGGTGGCCCTGACACCAGCATCTGGCCCCTGACAAGATGGATTTTGACAGCTCAACAAAAGCCCTTTCCAGGGAGGTTGTGACAGCAAACACATGAAGGGGAGAGCGTTTGCACCCGTTTGTCGGATGCTCTGAGCCAACAGCAAAAGCCAAGCGAGAGCAGCTCCTGCAGTCACCCAAGTGCAGCTGCAAGAAGCCCCAGTGAGGAAAAAAACACACACTGCCCTGCTCCAGAAACATCCAGGGCAGCTGCTCCCAAGGCTCCTGAGCAAGGGCGTTTTGTCAAGAGAGTAACTTCGTATGTTACATTCACCCCAGTACATAAAAGATGAA
>WBNH01003368.1:0-240000 GCA_013401255.1 Urocolius indicus | reverse complement strand
CTGCAGTGTGCAGCAACAGGACAAGAGGTGATGGACATAAGCTAGAACACAACAAATTCCACTTAAACACAAGTAAGATTTTGGTGCTGAGGTGAGGGAGCCCTGGCCCAGGCTGCCCAGGGAAGGTGTGGAGGTCCCTTCTCAGGAGGTTTCCAACCGCATCTGAACATGTTGCCTGTGATTGAGGAGTCCCTTCCAATCCCCACCATCCTCGGATATCATGAAGCGCATCAGAGGTCATCACGCCTGACACGGGATGCAGTCAAGCTGCTGCCACCAGCCCACAAGCAGGAGTGACACGGGGAAACCCAAACTGCAGAGGAGGAAGGAGCTGTGGCTGCAGCACAGAGCTGTCTCGTCCCGAGCCGTGCCGGAGCTGTGGCTGAGAGCACTGGCACTGACGGCAATGTGCCGGCATGCTGCTTCTGCGGCAGCGGGTGAGGATTAGGAGCCTGTCAGAAGGCATCACCGGTGGTTTGAGGAGCGCTTTCTGAAGTCAGTCTCAATTAATAAATAAAGACAAGCTCCCTCTTACGGCTCTTTCATGATGGGGATGGGTCTGCATGAGAATCAGCCAAAAAGGGAACAAGTTTGGATTATTCATGGTCACTTTTGTTTAACAAATGTTTTTTGTATAGCCACCTTGTGCATCCTGGGTAGGGAGGACGTTCAATTATTAAACTGAGCATTGAATTATTTCTTTCATTCGTTTTCCCAAACTAAACAGATTGTGAGCAGAAACTCACAGTTGGTAAGGGTTTATTTTTTTCAGTTTGGTTTTGTGCTAATGGGCAACACATCCACACTGATTGAACTACTGCAACTCTCCGAGCTCTGCCACACTGGACTGGCCTTTTCTCTCCCCAGAAAGGTGCTGTTTTCAACTGATCATATAGAACTTACACACATCTTTGGATAAGCCCAGCGAAATTGATACCAAATTCTACTTAGAGGGTAAAAAAAAAAAACACCCAACAAAACACAACACTCCACAGCAAAGTTTGGCTTAAGCCAACAGAGGACTCACAGTCTCTGCAGATTACCTGGCTAAATATGAAAGCGTTCTGTTCTAATTGCACATCTCCCCGTTGGTGCAAGTTCCTGTCAAATCATGGATGGCTGAAAACAAGATATCTATTCAGTCACCTTCATAAAGGGTGCGGTACTGAAACCAGTGCCAGACTGAAACAAACAATGAGAGGTTCTTCAAGAGATTCACCCAAGAGCCCAACAAGGCTCAGAAAGAGACAGCAAAGGCAAGAAAACTGGTCGTGTAGCACAAGACACCGAGACAGAAGGCAGAGCCACAGGTGCTTTCAGGAGAAGATCCTAACTTAGATATCTCCAGGCACTCGCAAGTAATAAAACAACCACTACTCTTTGGCTGTCAGGATGGTGAAGAAACCTTGAAAATGTGATCCAAATGTAACCAATGCCGTGATATCTTCTGGTGTTGCCCATCCACCCCAACAGATCGGCGGTGACAGGCCAGGTGCTAACTCAGAGATCATACGTTAAAAGTCAGAGTTGCTACCTACTGCTCTGCTCGTCAAAGCACGTGGGAGAGGGAAGAAACATGTGTTAAGGAAGTCTAAAGCCAAATTTCCCACAGTATACATAAATTGCCCAAAGGGATGGGAGATGCAACTTTGGGAGGTCAGGTATTGATTGCGTGGGATGTTCCTGCAGTCGCACAGGTTAATGTTGGAGATTAAATAGCAGAACACACTTCCCCACTGTATGAACAGATGAGCATCAGCCATTCATCTCCTGAGTTTTGGTTCTTTTTCTTGCCATCATTCCCTTAAAGCACAGGCAGCTGCATACACCAGGTTTACCTGCCAAAGAAGTACGTTTCCTTCGGCTGCTGCAAGGAGCTTGCTGTTTTGCCAGTCTCTTCAGCACAGCTGAGTACTCTTTCACTTAGATAATTAATTTGAAATTAAATATTAATTATTAATAAGTATAGTTCAGGTAATAAATTGCATATACTAATTTAATTAAAAATAGATTATAGCATATTTTACAAATGGGATGTTTTTGTAGAAGAAATATAATGGAGTTGTTCTGTTTCTCCTCTGTCTTCAGGAGGAGCGAAGCTTTGGGTGCATTTAGTCCTTATTGTGTCTCATTAAAGTTTTAAAACCAGCTATTTTAATTGTCAAGTTTTTGACAGACTGCTAGAAAAGCCTGACACTTAAGTTTCAATTTTACAAGATGTATTTTTAATGAAGACTCTTGCATCTCACTTTCATATCTATAGTCTCAAAGAAAAGGGAGGAAAAAAAGGTAAAGAATCCGATACAATAAATATTCCATACCTGGGCAAAGAATCTAGTGAAATTAAGTGGTTCATTTGGGATATCTGAGACAGCATCTGGGCTTTGCTGTGCCAAGCACTGAAGACACCTGAGCAGTCTGTTCAGCAGACACCGTAAGTAGTCATAAGACTTCAGTGGAGATCTTCCCACGATGGAGTTAGCAGGCACTGCTCTTGAAAAAGCTTGAGTTAGGGAATGGCTTAAGAAAAGAGACCGAGTGGCATAATTTTCCTAGCGAGACAGAGTCATGCTGAGTGTGAACCAACACACTTTTTGATACAAAAGAGGTGGAAAGGGCTGTGATGTCTCTACTGCAAACAGCCTCATGGCTCAGTGATGCCCGATCCTCTGCCTGTGCTGCTGAGAAAGTTTTCTCCTCTCTGGAAAGGGACAGGCATGGAAAAAAGCATGGGAATGTAGAAAGTTCTTTGGAAGTAGGTTAATTTCAAGAAGCCAGTTTTCCACAGAGGAAAAGTGGACTTTCCTCTTGCAGCAGGCACCTGGGAGCACCATAAGCCACACTGAAGAGGAGGGAAGGTGGCAACAGGAGCGTCAGACAGTCAGAAACAGCTGTAAGTGGACAGAAGTGATAAAGCAAAGTAGCACAATGACTTGACGTTCGCAGCTGCACAAAAGAAGGGTAATTTATCCACCAAGGGGTGGAACTGGCCTTGTAACGGGAAAAGCAATTAGCAGAAGTATGCAGAGGGAGGCAGAGGCCCGCTTTATATTACAGCCTCACTGTCACTCGCCTTCCTTGCTTATATACTGCTTCTGGCAAGGCTGACTTGATGAAAAAGGGATGTGCTGACAGAGCTGGGGCGCTTAAAGTTGAGGCACTGAGTTTTCTGTGCAAGTTTGCTTTCGCATGCCTTTGCTTTTCTGTTAACTGTTTCAGGTTAGTGCATCTATGATCAGAAGCTTCTGAATCCTTAAAAGTGGCCACAGGCTTGTTAGCAGGGGGCTTTCTCCCTCAGTACAACATCTACTGAACAAGTTCTGCCTGGGAAACCTAGCTCTACTTGCCTTCCATAGCACTACAACAACTATGTGCCTTTTCTTCTGCTTTTTTTATATTGAAATGTTTCTATGTAAGGAAGAGCTTCTATACTCTTTTATTTCCTTTCCCCAGGTTATAAAACTGAATGGAGTTTAACCAGGCTACAAGCAGCAGAGGGAAAACGTGCATAGCTGTAGAGACGATACACTTTTTGGAGGGAAAGGGTTTGCACATCACATCATCACCAAGGGAAAGGAAATTGATTCACTAACAAGTTAAATGGATTTTATGTACCTATTCCACATGTTAAATACCTGGCAACCCACGAGGATACTTCTCCTCCTTAGGGGAGGCAGAGTCACACCCTAACGAAAGGCACAAACACACCTACAAATATTTTATAGTGTTTTAATGTGAAATACATGTTGTTCCAAATTAACCACAGGCCACTAATACCAGCAGAGAACCCGTTGCCCTTCTTGGCAGCCTCTCTGATGGCACGGCCCCGTCCCCTCATTCTTTCTTTCTCTGCCTTCATCTCTCCTCTTCTCCATTACCTGTGTCCTGCAGTACCAAGGCTACCAGTGCTTGAACTTTATAGATCAAAACAGGTCAAAGATTTCTACTTAAGCTGAAAGCTCAGCAGAGAAGACAACAACTCACACCACCAACATGACAAAAACCTCACCTTACTATTCACCATCAGGAAAATCACGGTAAAACATCAAGCTTTATGTACACATTTTAACAGAAGCTCCTCTCCAGTTAGAAACCTGGTAAGCGTTCCCCTCATCTGCCTTTGCTCTAGGTTCAGCTTGCCGGTGCTAGAAGACTCCCTCTCCACGAACTTCTCAGCAGGAACTGAGTTAGCACATTACTGAAATGTTTTACAACCTTCTGCACAGAGAGACAGGGGTGTTCAGAAAGCTGCTCCTAGAAATGGTCAGCGATGGATTGATGAGGGTGTTGTGTGTGTTCCCTGCAGAGGCTGGCCATTTCGTCTCTTGTCTTAGAAAACCCTCAGCATGGAAGCCTGGAGACAAATGGTTATGCCCAGTATCCACCAACCTGCCTTCCGAACACACAAAAGGAAATTAGCTAATCAATAAATTCCCACTGACCCAATTATACCGTAATTTAGGTTGTGGTGGAAAGGGTTTGTTCCGATGCACAACCCACAGCAGCAAAGAGAAAAGAAAGATCCTGTGTCCTGACATTTCTGTCTCTCCCTCATCATAAGACATTTCTCTGAAGCGGCATCACTGGATGGCTTCTCCCACATCCCAGGAGCTACTTTTACACTCTAAAATTCAACTTCCACTATTCTACAAAAAAAAAGAATTCGTTTTAGTCTTACTGCCTGACTTTTCTGAGTACTCTTGCATCATATGTCTGTTCCTGCTACTAGTTTCCAAATAAAACAAGAGATGGAAATGCCCTGAAGCATCTTCTGAGACTCAGCATGCAGGTAACACAGCCCTGGAAGCCAGGAAGAGCAAACATCAGGAGCTGCTTGTAATACCTTCCTTTTCCTAAGAATCACCATTTCCATGAGAGCCCTCCACACTCACAAGCATCTGTAAACACTTACACCCTGTAGCCAAACCCCTCAAAAAAAAACCAGATTCACCACTCTCTGTGTTTGATTTTCTACCTCTAAGCCCTGCTCACATGCCATACCCATCTGTGGAAGCATGCAATTTTTCTAGCTGAATGGCACATCCACAGCCACGACTCAACCATAGAAAGATCATGTAAATAATGGAAGCTGACAGCATAAGTAATTTTTTTCATGTATCAGACGCCATGGTTGACTGCTGAACTGTGAGATCTGCTGTTTTTAGACTGTGCTGAGTCCTCCCCTTTCACCCCTGAAGATTCGAGACTAAAGGATGAATCTTGAATCACATGCTTCAGATGTTTTCCTTATCACACAGCTCAGTCAACACTTGTTCACATCCTACGACCTTTCCCTACAGTGAGCTGCATCTTTCCTCTGCCTTTCAAGGCCACTTATTAAAACGGTAGCTGGTGTAAACTGGAAACACATGAAGTGACCATCACAAACCACTTGCCTTCCCCACTGTATTAATGGAGTGGGTGGTTGAGAAGTCACTAAGCCCCAAAAGAACAAGTTAGGGAAAGGTGAGTAATAGAGAGCTTTTAATGTTTCTCTTGTCTGATGTTCTCCTTAAGAAACCTGTCCTGCAAATGCCAGAAATTCAACGTGGAGAGTCCAAACACAGGCTTTAAAGGAAAGCGCCAAGTCTGCGATACAATGGCCTGTGTAATTGGTTCTTGTGAAGTTTCTAATCATTTTTGGTAAGATCAAGTGGAAGTGACAAGTGAGGCTATCGGAACAGTGCCTCCGTACAATGGCAGCACATGGGACCGGAGCCTGTTAGTGTGCTAACCAGTTAATTGTTTGGGGGCTTCCTTTAAAGCACAAAACACATCTGAAGAGTCACCATTGAAAGGACAAAAAAAAACCACCCACAACCCCACAAAACCCAACACCTCCTCCCGGCACAGACGAGATGGTCAGCGCTTCAGATCTCATACAAATCATTTGCCTGTGAAAATGTTATCAAAATATGAGCTATCCCTTTCAAACGTATTTTAAACAATATTAATGTATTTTCACATGTCATCAGTTGACAGCTCCACCGTCCCTGCTCGTCAGCCACCAGGGAAATTTACATGCATTTGAATTCACCCTGCCAAGCACAGGCAGCACGGACTGACAGCCCATTTAACTAGGTGATAAGTTAATCTGTACAACAGTTGATAGATTTCTGTCTTTTACCTAAACCCTAGTTTGTGAAAACGATTCAGCCACGGGATTTGCAAACCGGTCGTGTCCCAGCCTTTGGTCTCAGTGGGACGCTTTGTTGTGCTTCATGGACGAGTCTCATCTCCACTCAAGCCAGCTACACACCAAGCTGAACTTCACACCATGCCAAAACCACTGTAAGTCAGAGTTTCCAGCCTTTTCCTTCCAGAAACGCAACTTTTTGGCCCAAGCTCGGGTTAATTATGGAGTCAGAGATGATTTTATGGGAATGGCCAATGATCTCAAGCTATCACCTCTTCACACCTGCCCTCTCAGGAGGGCTGCCCTATTTCCTAGGGTCCTCATGCAGCACAGCGCTTGCATCCATTTCTATTGGAGCCCACACCAGGTGTAACACCCTGTTACACAACTCGGAGCAACGTGATGTGGTCGTTGCACATCACAGGCTTTAAGATGCAAGCAGAAGATAACATTTTGCCAAAAGTCACCCACAGACACCCAGCTACACACATTCACTCCTCTGATGCTCCCAGTACCGTTAAACAACCAGACATCACTAGTTTTTAAACACACCCCTTGCATTGCCAGAATGTTTCATTAACCTCCAACAGCAGCTTATGTTTCTTCACAGTAACTACGATTCACTCAGTATCTGTGATCTTCATTTGCAAGGCCATCTAAACAGGGGTCTCAAGGTTTGTGAAGGGCTTGTATATTCAACCACAGCAAAACACGGGGGCGGTATTTTGATGCTTGGAAATACCCAGAAGGAGATTTCTATTTACTCTCTCTAACACAGCACATTACCAAAGCCAGGAGATCCAGTAGTCAAGCAAGCCATTGCTTATTTATCCCAAACATCTTTCATTTCCTGAGATGTAGTGTGTTATTTACAGGGCACACACTGTCATCACACAAAGTAAATACCAACAGGTAGATTACAATCAGGATTCTTCACCCATAATGATATATACTGATAATGGCCATTTTCAAAGAGTTGCTAAAATGCGAGTAAATATCTCACTGGTTTTAGTAGCAAATGCTCTGAAAGGACATTTAGAGATGTTGGGTGATGGAGATGTTACCATAGGCAGAAGAGTTTGGTGGATTCCTTTTCATGTACAGGGCCCCTATGCCAAAGTTGCTGAAGATGGTGAGCTACAAAAGGCTTTGGAGAAAGAAGAGATTGATGTGCACTGAGACATTTGTTCAGGCACAATTTCAAACAGCAGTTTGAAAGACAATGGGATTTTATGCATCTCTTGTGTGTATAAAACAGTGATGTGAGCAATCAAACTATCCCCTCCCTAGCACTGCCACAAGTCCTTCCTGATCTCTGCAGACGACAGAAAGGCTGATCTGATGAAATGCCTCCAGAAACAGTTGCCTGAAGAATTAGCAGATTCATCAGATCACCCTCAAGACAAATGCATTATGGACACTGAAGTGTCATCATGCTCCTCAGAAACCACGTCTCCATCTGTTCTTGAGGTGCACACCTGTAGTTTGCTCACCAGGTAGAAAGCACTCATTGGAAGGGCTCAAGAAAGAACAACTGTGACTTCATGTAGTACAACAGCAAGAGGAACTTGGCACAGGTGTGGCTCTGACTGCGGCAAATTTAGGAAGTTCTCCAGAGACATCACACCTTAGTGAGCCCCATGGGAAAGGTTAGGCACAGACAGGGCTGGAACTGTGGGAACACCTTCACTGTACATCAGGAGAGACAAATGTCATCAGGAAAACCAGCTCCTCTTTAAATGATCTTTAGAGGCAGACAGCAGCAAAAGGATGCCTCACGCTATCATCATTGTTGTTGCTGTTATTATTACTACCTTCACTATTCTAGGAGCAATAAGCAGGTCCTGGGCTGCACGTTGGGACCAGCACGTGGGTCTACTGGTGAGTTATTGGTACTGCTGGACTGAAACACTACAGATGGACTAGATGATCTCTAAAGGTCCTTTCCAACGCCCAGGCCTGAGCCTTAGTTTCTCCTCCTCAAAACAGAGATATGAGTCCTTCCTTTTTCTTACTTCCACACCTTTCCTTATCTCCAATGGTTGATACGGATAGGCAAGACAAGGGGACCCAGATGCTGCTGCAATAAAAATAATTCAACATGGAATAAACAGCCGTGATGTGAGAGGGGTGAAAAGCCAAGAGGAAAGTTAACGGGAAAATAGGAGGTGCTGTGATGGGTAATGAGGTGTCTAGAGGGGAGGGAATAGGAGCAGGGTCCAGGGACAAATTGCTTCTGGGTGCCTGGGAAGGAGACAGAGGGTGCAGCATGGCTACAACCAAGGGCTGGGGGCAAAGGGAGGTGCTGGCTTTATTCTGAGCTGCTTTTCAGGGCCCTAGGATTCCCTGGGATGTTTCATTAACATTTCTTTGTCCTAGGAACACTCTTGGCACTGGATGCACATACCATTAGCAGCACAAACAGCAGCAGGACCAGGGGCATTGAGCTGCTCCCCCATTCACTCCAGACAATAGCTGAGGACAAAGCAGGGAGCCCTCAGACCCAATCTGGTGGTTCAGGCTGCCACTCACCTTTTATTCCTCACTGTAAATGACACAGTGAGGAACTGGAAGCACAACCCCTCAGAGAAACTCAGAGAACATTTTGCTCAACATGAGGTTTCATTACAGCCAACTGCAAACCAAGAGTGAGGCCTGGTACTAGTCTTCCTATGTAACAAATAATTTCTTCAAGCTATCAATCAGTTTATCTGCTCTTTGGTCCTGCAGCCCGTGCTTGCACTGGAGGCTATATGGGGCTAGCCCATGTTATCTGCACCAAATGCACCATCCTGAGGCACAAATTTGTCTATTATGCAGCAAACGCCACATTAAACACCGTAACTGGGATTTCCTGGCCCTAAGATCAGACTCTCCTCTTCTGTATTGACCAGGGGTCAACACTGATGTGCAACACATCATCCAAAGCATTTGGCAGCAACACACCTTCCACCCTGCAGGATTTTCATCCAGGACAGGAAAAAAAAGGGCAAAGAAAAACCCAAATGTTCCACTTGTATGAAAACTACGGAGGCTGCTTCCAGAGAGCTGGTACTTCCTTCTGTCCTTTGAAAGAGAACAAAACAGTTTTCAAACCCTTTCCTGTTTCTCTAATTCTATTAAAAGCAGCCACAGTGCAAATGTAACATGTCTGTACATACTCATGACTGAATATTCTCAAACTAACACCTCGGAATTCAGAGGAAAAAGGAAGGAAAGAGAGAGAGACAGGCCACCACCAAACCTCCTTTCTTTTCCCCACCGAACAAAACTCTGTAAAATCAAGCAGCTTTCTTCTGAAAGCCAGAGAATGCCAGAGTGCCATGTGCTCATACATGGATACCAAGGGCTGGCTTCCCCCTGAATGGTAACTACGTGCAAGCACTCCGGGTCCCTCTCCCATATGGCACAGCAGCCCCCAGCCAGCGCAGGTAGCAGAAGGGGAGAGGAAGGATACAGCCTGACTTTTAAAGCACATGAAGCATGGAAGGGTCGAGCCGTGCCTCATCTGCTCCCGTCACAAACCCAACCAAACCAGAAGCACTGGCATCTGCAATCCAGAACATCATTTGGCACAGCTTAAAATTTTAAAGTAATTTTCAGGGTGGGTTTTTTTTATTTCCCTCCTCCCTACAACCCCCCCCCCCCCACCCCCAACACCACATGGTGAGTTTTGTCCTTCGGAGAGCCAAAGGCAAACACAGGCATGCTCAACATACATTGTCAAAGGGAGAGGTTTCCTAGCAACAACACCGATATGAATGGAGCTGAAGGTTCCTTTCCAATCCCTTATGTGACATTATAACAATTTGTAACATACAGGGAATGGGGAAAGAAGTGGCTAAGAAACCTGGCTGTGCATCGTTACCCAAATGGATAAGCAAATCAGTTTGTCAAGTTTTGCTGGCCTCACAATTATCAAGTGCTTTTAAGGGTAAGGTACAGCAAGAAAAGAAAGAAATCCTGGAGTTCATCCCCTACTCTCTCTCCCAGCACCATGTGCCATCTTCCCTCGGCTGCCTCCAGGGTCCAAACCCAAGGATGCTGTCCCCAGTGAGGAGAGCAGCCATCTACCTCTGCTGCCATGCTCTGCTTCTTCTCAAATCACCGTTAAAACCCCCCTGCTTTGACCAGATTAAGTTTTTCATCCAAGCTCCAAGCCCTGCAAGCGATTTGGCGTGTTTTAGCAACACGGCAGCGAAACGGGCGACTCGGCATCGCCCAACTGCAAACCACACACCGTGCTGCTCCTGCACAGCACACACGCGCCAAAAGGGAAGGTGTTGGGAACAAGAAAAACCCATTAGAGCAGCTCCATTGGGGTCTGTGTCTGTGGTCCCATCATTAATGCCCTGTGACCGAGGCCGACAGGAAAAAAAATCAGCGCTAGCTCCCGTGTGCTTCCCACCAGCAGCCCAGCATCAGGGTGATTTCATCTCACTCCCTTCCTGCACACGCAGCAAACCGATGGCTTCCACCTTTGATGGCACGAAACACCACTTTACTTTTAACGACCACCCCACCTGCCCCCAGACAACCTCCCCAGAAAGATAAAGATGGTCCTTGCCAGTAAAGGACCTGTAATGGAAATGCCCACAAGCATCCCAGCTGGGCCCTCAGCCTCTCTTTTTAATCAGTGGTACATGATAGGTTCCTAAATTAATCCTCTCCTCTGACAAACCAGGAGCCAAAGTGCTTAACTCAGAGACCGATTTTAAACGCCCAAAGTTACAGGGTTTGAACACTGCTTATTACGCCTAACAAGGGAACAATGACCCCTCTTATCTATAGTAGGCCCAAGTTTCCCATATCCCCAGCCTAATTGTGTGATGCCAGCTATAACTCAAGGAGGGAACAACCCTGTGTTTGTCATATCCAGAAACAGCTTTTGGAGTTTGCAGCTTATTGCGAGCTACGAGAGCTGCAGGATGTTTATTTACAGGGCACCGTGCAAGACATCTGTTCAGTCTGGCTTTTCAACTAAAAAGGGATTTATCTTTGGCAAATCATTTTTATTTTTTTTTCCCTTTGTGGGTCAGGAACTGGTTTCATTACAGCCCAAGCATTTGGCCAACACTATCACTGGGTTTGGTTTCTGTACCTTCTCTCGAGCACCCTGCGAAAAAGAGGCCACAATCCATCACCCGAGGAGATGTGCTGCTCCAAGCCATCCAGTGAAACAACAACACTTACCTGAGCAGCTTTGAGGCTGCTGACAGGCAAGTCTTGCAATGCTTTCCATGAATTTATCAGGGAGTAAGAAAGGATGAGAAATGTTGCAGGGCTGAGACCTGGCCAAACACATCCTGAGCTTGGCAGGGTGGGCTGCTGCTGAGAGCACCAACCTTCGCTGTGTATCATCAGCACAGGGCAGGCCAGCTGGGCACAGAACAAGAGGAGGCCACAGTAAAAACGCTGCTAAACCAGATGGAAATCTTGAAAAAGGGTCAGAAATAAATCTGGATGGTTTGCATTTCATCTTCTCAGTGCAAGACACGGCCATATTCCTCTTTGTGACTATTTTCTGCACACGCTGTGGAAACAAAAAATGAGGCAAGAGCCTTGCTAACTGACACCACTGGGCACCAAGTCTTCCTCACCGTGGGACATACCAAACCCAGCCAGATGTGAACCAATATCACTGCAACAGAAGCCAAAATAAAGCTAATTGTCATGTATCAAGGCATATGGGGTTTTTAAAGTGAAAAAAAAAAACAACACCTCATCTAAATGTACTCAAGAAAGCTAAACATTTGCTTTAATAGAACAGTTACATTCATTAGTAGGGATGATACTGCAAACAACTCTAAGTGAATGTAGCTGAACTTCTGAGCTGTGCAGGCTAATGACTGTGCTGACCAGCTTCAAAACCGTATTAAGACTACTGATTATTTATTATAAAATGCCTGCACAGAGGGAGAGACCTAATTGTCTGATGAAGATCCCAACCCCTGTGGGTATCACAGCATACTGTACCTGTACGAGTCAGGCCTCATTAGCCTAATCACAAAGAATAATACTGGGAGCAGAGCTCTGGAAAGACACTGATTTTTTACTCCCTATGAGCTTCACAGAAACACCCTTTTTTTTCCAGTTTGGCAGGGTTCTTTTTCTTGCTATATTTCTTTGGCAACAGATAGCCTCCTCCCCTCAGCCCTCACTGCAGACACCAGCAACTCCAGGCTCCGTGGAGCCACAAATGCTCAGCATCTCCTCTGGTACCTGATTAATTGTCAGCCATCCTCCGGAGCCACACAGTCCGCTGCAGCCCGAGCAGATGTGGGTGGCCAGCAGATGTGTGGGTGGGTGGTAGGGCTAGGGAGTGATCTTTTACTTTGCATTAATCCTGCATGTGTAGGCCCTGATGCAGCAGGGATTTTTTTTTCAGCCCCTGTAATATGTATCACTGATGAGAAGCTTCCCCGTTATGCTGCAGTGGAATACAGATACATATTCATTCAGTCTGAATCCCTGTGCCTTGTTATTAGCTTATGAGTTTCAAGTGCAGATGCATCCAGGATGGGATTCATACCTGCATGTCTAATTCTCCTGCTACCATTCTATGCTGTTCTTTCCCCTGCTTCTCAGCCCTGCTCCCTCTCCTCCACGAGGCAACACTGAACAAAGGTGACAGCGATCCTTCATAGGGAGAAATATTGCCAGGCTCCTCTAATCAGGCTGGTTATCCATATCTCTGTAGAAAACATCACAAGGCTGCATTTCGCATCCTTTCACTCCACCACTTCATGCCTTGCAAATAAGAAAATGCTTATTTGTTCATAAAACCCATTTAACCATCAGTGAGAGTTCTCATTCCTACCACAGGTTTTAATCTTGCTTCATCTGGTCTTGCCCTGTAAATGGGGTAAAAAATGGAGGCTTAGTTTTAAGTGGTGCAAATGATAGACTCCCTTAAGACACTACGAGATTGAAAAGATCACGCTGTCAGAAAGTTATTCCTGACAGTCTACCTAAGCTCCTCCTGCTCTTGATCCCAACCCTACAAGAAGATTCCTAGCTCCAGGTGCTAAGCAACCCCATCAAACTGGAATGAACTTCTCAACCTTTTGTTTCCACTCAGAAAACAGCAAGAAATCAAACACACAAATGGGCAGGACACAGCTCTTCACTTTCTACATGCCCTTTTAGCAGAAAGGAGGCTGTATTAATGCCTTCCCAGTTAATCCAGAACAACACTGCTCGTCCACTTAAATCCACAACACTGAAGACGTGTGAAACCATAAAACTGAGGTTCCTTGCCTGGTGGCAGGGTTGGAAGGGGTTCAGAGAGACCATTTGCTCTTTAGGTTCTACGTTTTCTGACCATGCACCCAGTGTTCCCTTGCTAGCAGTGCTTCTCTGAGGAGAGACACAGATCGACCTCTCTGGAAGCTTTCCTGCCTTCCACAGATAGCGGTTTGGCACTGGGAACCTGACGCCCAGCGAGCCAAATGAATCCCCAGCTCTGTGCACAGCCATTATTTCCTTTGATCGTTTCCATTTCCTTGCTCCAGAGCTGCCCCTGGGGCCCTGTACTCTTGCCAAGAACCCATGATATCACTTTATATTATTAATAATTACAATACATTCACAGATGGATGGACAGATAGACACTCATCTGACAGAGTTGTGCTTAACATCCATACCTCTCCTTTCTCACCCCTTCTTCCCACACCCCCAGTTTTCCCATTTGCTTATCTGCTCCCTCCCAGGAAGGAAAGGTCAAGCCTGGTAGTAGAATGAGTTAGGAGTGTTTTTCCTCTTAAATAAACAAACCCCACATTACTCAAATGACTCTTCATTTTTCTCTCCAAGCTCACGTTGGCTCACTGCACAGCCATTCCCGAGGCTCTGCACTTTAAAGTTTCTGAAGAAAAGAAAACAGTCACAAATCTTTCCTTCCTTGTTCTACTACACCACTTAGAGGAGGAAGATTCTCCGATGCAAACGTTGTGAAGGGCAATGCAATAGCTCCGCAGAGCCAGCTTCAGCCACCCTCTCCATTGGTCTGAGTTATTCCATAGTGGCTAAAAAGCATTGCTAAGTCTTTGCAGAGCAAGTGAGCAGAAAGATCCGGCTCCCACTGGGTCACAAGGAGCCAGGCTTCTGCTTTTATGGCACAGAAAAACACAGCAAAGAGAGAAGGACTAGGAGAAACAGGTGGTGATGGAGAGACACAAAGTCATATTGTGATTCAACAGAAGGGTATGTGCTCACTCAGAAAGTTACACTGTTTTGTTTCCCACTTCTCGAGGCCTCCAGGAAAACTCTGATTTTTGGGGGAGAGCGGGTGGTGCAGCGTGTGGTTTCACATCTAGCTCAGAGTTTCTTTGCTGGATGTAATGGTGACACAGTCTAATCTGGGGACTGTCATCTTCAGATGCATATAGAGAGTTAGTTAACAAAGAACAGAGCAGCATCTGCTCTGAGAGGGCTGACTCTTATCTCTCTCCATAGCTCACCCCAAGCACAGGTTGCCTGCATCCTGGCTCCAGCTCACAGCACATTTGGGCTGAGCTCTGCTCCCCTGAGCACCCAAGGAAACACAGCTCCCTTCCTGGCAGGAAAGGAGCTGTACAAATGGCCATTATGCCTCCAGGGATGCAGAGGGGGAAGAGGTGAGCTAACACAAGCCCCTGTCCTGAGCAAAGACTCACTTGCTTTGAATGTGTCTTGACGAATCTCAGGTTCAGTATGCAACTTCAGTCTGAGGAATTTCAATCTCTTTCTGAGAAATTACTTAGACATTTAGCTACATACACATTCTCTGCATAACAGTTTTTATGCTGTCTCATTCTCAGGCATTAACACACAGATACCCTCTCCTCAAGGCAGAGATTAGCATCCACAGCCTGTTCACAGAGCATATCTCCTTGGCTTCACGTATTAAAGTTCCAGTGTACACATCAGACAACAGAAGACAATATGAAGTGCTACCAGAACCTCTACACAGTACCATACCAAGACAACGTGGGCCATGCAAGCATCTCCACCTCATTTCTGACCTGGACTATGCATTAACCCAGTCCTAGTATGGCCTGAAGAAAGTACCTGCACACAGATACATAGCAATTACAGGCTTTGGGTATGTTATGGCCAAACATTCATTGCAAAGAAAGGTTCCCAGCTCCCAAAGTCTGCCCAACAGTAAGTCAAGTCCCAGGAGGTCTCATACCGGCTCCTGAGCTTGCAATGGAGAACTCCATCTCAGAGAGATGATTAGAGAAAACAGACAATGAAGTAGATTACATCTTTACTCATTAAAGAAAGAAAATTCCTGTAAACCTGCATGAGCTTATCATAAAAGATATATTTTCTTTCCCTTGACAGCTTTTGTCCTGGAAAAATAAAAAGAGTCTTGCATATCTCAAAAGCAGACAAATAAACATCCGAGTCACCTTGGGTTTTGGGGTGGTTGGGGTGGTTTTCCTTTGGCTGCTGCTGCTAAGCAGGACTCACAATTCTCCTCAAGCAGGAAAATAAAAATAATATTTATTAAAAAAAAAGGAGGTGAGTTCAGGTTTGACAAAGCTCTTTTTCTTGGTATCGACAAGCAATCATCATCTGTCTTACAAATGGGTACTTGCCTCACAGCACATGTGTGCCATCACTGCATTTCTAGTCCTTCGAGAACTGAGATAACAAACGAATCTTCACCAGCTTCAATGATTTCAAAGCTAATCAGAAGATGAAAAGGCTGGCAGGACAGCTGACAACTCATTGTTAACCCACAACAGATCTTTGCAGGACATTTATGTATTCAGATTCCAAGTGTGGGGAAGCTTGGACACATGTTTGTGTCTAGGAGGTGGCCAGAGCACAGCAAAGCCACACTCATGATAGTTTGAACACTACAAAGGCAACTGGGTGCTGCACCTGGATCCCACATGGCTGAGCAAGGTCGTGGCACCAGGATGGGACACAGAGAGCTGTGCCATACACTCGGGTCAGAGCTGCACCCCTACAGGGTATTCCCCAAAGGCAGACCACTCAACACAGACTCCCACAGGAAATGAAGACAAATTATAGAGAGGGCACATCCCAAGAGCTACAGGACTCCCTGGGAGAATGGAAGACTTGCAGGTCCTACATACTTGCATAACACAAAGGAGTAAAACACAAAGCCCTTCCTACGGTCTGAGTAACCACGGGAGGAGGAAGACTTTTTAAAGGTGATGGAAAGCAACTTGGGTACCTTACTGTGAACTTCTTGACTTCATGTGGTTATCCTCCTCATCTATAGCTTGCTTGCAGGGCTTCTGCTTCCATGCCATCACCATGCCTGAAGTCCTCTTCTTGTTTGCTCCCACAAGGTGTGTAGATCCTGAAGAAGAATGAAGATTAATTAAGCCGATGCCTAATTGAGCACAGCTTTTTGTCATGGAGGCCTCAGATTTCTCTGCATTAAGGACAACAGCCAAACTCACACCAATCTGTCTCTACAAAAGGCAACATGCTGAATCTCAGCTGTTCTGACACTGTCTGTGTTTGGGACCCAGTTTTTGCTGCCAAAAAAAGACCAATTTATATAGTCAGAGTGGTAAAACCTCTGCAGAAACCTGTAGGTTTCTCTTGTTCACCACCGAGGAGCCATCACAGCTACAGGTCAACACAATGATCACAGATGTTGATGGCAAATGTAAATGCTCCTTCAGGGTTTTACCAGGGAAGCTCTTACGCTTACCAATAGCTCACTCATCAAGAGAGTTTGTTCTCCAAAACAAGCATCTACCTGTGTCTGACCTGAAATATGAGCCTCTCTATATAGATACCAGTCATCAGCTGTAATTACTCAGGTCTCCATCCAAGGCAGGCACTAGAAAAGGAACGGCCTGGATTCCCCAGCGACAGCGTCGGGAGGCTGCTGATAATCCCTGCGTTTTGGAAGGGGAGCCCAGTGAGAGGCAGTTAGGGCATTTGACTCTGCCTTTGATGAGGGAACAGTTAGGGAAGAGCAGCTACAATAACCTCCTGACTCCAGAAAAATGTTAAAATGTGGCTCAGCAAGAATTCCTGCTTGTTTTACGTTACCTCCTGACTCTGGAGTTCAAAGCAGTGAAGCTGTTTCAAAGACAGATGAATACATTTAGATTTTGGTGACTGATCACAAGTTTCCCAAAAGCTTACATATTCATCCCAATGGGGAAGAGATCACTGAGGGCAGCTGTAATTGGTCCAGGGGCATTTGATTATCTGCAGATTACCTGTTTCTTGATGCAAAGAAATATCTGTCAATTTGCTCAGCGGGGCTCGGGAGGAGGTTCGGTGGGAGAGCAGATATCATGATGAGCCCTTCTGACACTGAACCTCCCCCATCATGTCCACTTAGAGCCACTCCAAGGGGCTGTCACAGGGCCTCTCTACCCTGACTAAATCTCAGCTGCTGAAGAGAAAAATAAGTGGCGTAGGAGCTCATTTATTAACCACCGCAGCAGCCCTGCAGAGTTCTCCTCGCAACAGTTGGTGCCGAGGACCTGCCAAAAACCAGGCACCTGAAGAAGTGCTGCAACTGTGAGGGGAAGGGGGCTGGTGGGCCAAGGGGGAACAGCCCCAGCCCTCACCTAACCACCACTCCAGCTCATCACATTTTAGTCTTCAGTTAGCTCTGAGAAAGAGACCGAAGAGTGAGTTTCCATTACAACATACATCATTTTATCAACCTTATTTTTGGTGATATTTTGTAAATTACAATAAATTTGCTTTCTTCTGAATATTCAGATGCTTCAAAAGGTACCCAAAGGATGCAATTAGACCCTAGGGAAATATGCTATTATGTGCACATATCATGTTTTGCATAGGCTTTCCAGCATCTACATAATTTATGTTTTTCTGCATAATTTCCCCTTTTTATGTTTCCTATGTGTTTGTGAGATAATGCAGAAGTCAGTTCTCCTCCACCAAAAACACAGAAAAGAACTTAAGTCTGTATTCTTACTTCACCCAATCTGCTTTACTTCCTGCAAAACCCTTGGAAAAAAAACAAAAACCAACCAAAAACCCTGGAGAAATCCTTTCATATGCACCAAACATCAATGCCTGGAGAAAAACCCAGAAGGTCGAGGCAGCTCTCTGAAAGGAACCAGAACCTTGTCCACTGCTGTATTCAGCTGGGCATTCAGAGGGGCCTCTGCTGGATAACGTCGGAGTGGCAAAAGCTTTTAAACTGTTTCTAATCCTCGCTTCGCGTTTGAAACGTACAAAACATCACTCCCCAAAACTTTCAAGCTCCTTTTTAGCTTTCTGTGCCAGTCACTCGCATCCAAGCGTGCTTTTAATAGCAAAAAAAAAAAAAAACCAGAAAGGAATCATAATGAAAAGGAGAGTTTTCAGTCAGGATGTAGTTAAAGTTGATGCCTGCTCTTCCTTTTCAATTCTGTTGGCTTGAATTTTTCCTTGGAGGATTATTAATTTACTTCCCTGATGAAAAAACACATTCCCCCCCCTCCAAAAAAAAACCCCAAAACCTAAGAGAATAAAAGTGGGGAGGAAGGTTTTGTGCAGGTGAACCTGCAACCCAGCAGCCCCAGGCAAAGCTGGCCACAGGCTGAGACCTCACCCGAGTACCTAAAGGTGGATATTCCTCTTCCCTGAGATGCTATAAATTACTTGGGGGCTGGAAGAAATTGCTTAATGTCTTCAGTTGTTTTTTTGCTGTTTCTCACTAAGGTACCACCTAAGGGCTCATCTTGGCCAGGAGGTGACAGACAAAGAAGTATGGACTTTTCTTGCACAACTATTTTACTATGTGAGGGTGAGGGAGCCCTGGCCCAGATTGCCCAGGGAGGGTGTGGAGGCTCCTTTCTTGGAGGTCTTCAAGACACACCTGGTCATGTTCCTGTGTGACCTGATCTAGATGAACCTGCTTCTGCAAGGGAGTTGGAGTGGATGATCTCTAAAGGTCCCTTCCAACCCTGCCATTCTATGATTCTATGATCCAACGCCAGCCTTACTGCATCCCTCAGCCACGATGGCTACTCCATGTGTCGCAGCTCCCAAAGACATAGAGAGCACCAGAAATCTTCCTTACAAGTAAACAGCATTAGTAGTAATAACAATAACACCTGCCTCATCTTTGCAGCTGTATTTTCAAGTCCTCAGAAGAGTGAGCCCTTCCAGACTGAAAGACAAGGACTGTGAAACAGAGAAACATGTAACTCTCATTGTCCTCCAAAATAAAACAACCCCAGATAATCGCTCCCAAGCACAATCCCTGCAAGTGAAACTAGGGGAGGAAAGCAAACATCCCTTTGTACTTTGCCAAGAGCATTATGAGGTAACCCACTTATTTAAGACTCACTCCTGAGCCCATGTAAAATTAGTCAAGGACCAGTAAAGAGATGTTACAAGTGTGTTTTCTTCCCCACAAACCATGACAGCCAACTGCCAACTGAAGAAAAAAAAATGATGTCTCCTGTGAATAAAAGAAAATATTTATGTTGTGAAACCCACAGTGTGAAACAGCAGGGAAAAAAATAATCTGGTGAAATTTAAAGAATAAGGTTCTTTGTAGCATACATAAGAGAACACCTGCTGCTTTCCTTATTTTTTATTTATTATAATTAATATGTTCAAACTAAGCAGTATGCAGATGTACAAAAACAAACAGCTGAAGAAAAATAATGAATACTTTTCATTAAGAAGTTCATTTGAAGTTGAGAAAAATGTATGATTAATTAATCACAACAGAATCTCCTCACTTAAAAGCCTATGGACATATGTTTTAAAATCATCTGTGTAATTTGAGATAACTAACTAGCAGTGAGGAGCACGTGCACCTTGGGTGCTCTCCCGGACACATCCTGCAAGCATGAGCCAGGACAGAGGAGAGTTGCTTGGTGGTACACAGCTTGTTTTAAGGTTAAAAATACAGAAGGACAGAAAAAAACCCACAAACCTCCAAAATCTTTCAGGGAGATTTCAGTGTGCTTCAGCATCTCTGCTGATTAATCAAATACAGTGCCCGCCCTCTCCTTCTCATCTGTTTATGAGTAAGCATACGGGGTCTATCACATCACAGCAAGCACACATACGTAGTCACAGATTGATTCCATATAACCAGCCTGTATTGATGATACATTTCCAAACGAGGTGAAGGAGGACCTGGGAGAGGCTGAAAGTAAAAGTCACTGAAGAGGAATGGATTTATTCTAGTGAAAACTTAAACACAGAACCATTGAGGTTGGAAAAGACCTATAAAATCATTGAGTCCAACTGTTAACCCAGCACTGACACCGATCTAGGTCAGGTCTGGGTGCTTAACACTGAAGGAATGGAGAATGAAATAGTCAAAAAGAAATGTATTGAGAGGGAAAGTCATAGGTAGGAAGGACAAGGATGGGGGCTGTCCCAGAAGTGAGGTTTGGGAGTGGGCTCGCACACCCACGCTTGTGCTGTACCTTTGGCTTCTGCCTTTGTACTCTCACTGAGCATTTTCTAAGTTATGAGAGAGGCAATATTTTAAATGCCTCTATTCACACAGTGTGCAAGAAATTCCTTACTCCTAAGCCATGGCTGGTATCTGGGGAGAGCAGAGAGCTGTTCATAGCAAAACCGTCTGGCCTCACCTTTGTAGCTCTGTAAGATGCGGAGCCGGTGCATGAAAGCATCCATCCTCTCTTATTCCTGCGTTGCTCTAATCTAGCAATACAGAGAGAACACAGAGAGGTCCATGTCATACATACACTGTGTCACATAGTGGAACAGGGAAATTAAAACAAATCCACAAAGAGCTCTATGGGATTAGCAGCATCTTGTTCTCCATGGGCAAGGCAGAGGTGGCTGCTCAACACAGGGCTCAGCTGCTCTGTCTGCACCAGGGCTGGGATAACCCCCTGCTTGCCAGCAGTCCCAGAGCAAAGTCCAGCTGATCACCAGCTGACCCTGAAGGTACATAAATTAGAATGAAACTTCCTCAAGATAGGGGAAAAAAAAAAGGAAGTTCCAAAGGAGAAGCTGGAAAGGACGCACTTTCTTCCACCCCTCCCTTCCCAAAGCACTTCACTTCTGCTACTGCAACAACAAGCTCCAAACCAGATCTCAGCCAAATCATCACCATGCAAGGAAATAAACGCCTCTTACAAAAGGTAAAACAAATCTGAACACAAACTCTTTGGAGCAGCAACTGCCACCAAGCTTATTGGATTTCGGCCCTTTGGGGTTATCAACTCAGTCAACAGATAAAACACAACTGAATCCTTCAAGCTCTCTGGTATTCAAACACCAACTCCTTGGGTATCAGAAATAGCTTAATTTTCAAAACACTTCAGATGTGATGCTCTCCACTGTACCCCTTTTTGGCTTCTTCCAGCAGTGCCAGCATGTTAAGCATTCTGCCTTCTCAAGTGTCTGAGAATTAACGCAGATGAGCACGATTTTCCTCAAACAGCAGGGTAATGTGAAGCAAGAGAGAGAAGAGGAACATTTCCTCTGACATCAAGCGATAGAAGGGGAAGGCAGACATCGCTCCTGCTGATCCTCCTCCCCTTAGCTCCACACACCCTAAGCCTTTCTTCCCAAGGTGGAGCATCCCTCTCCTCCTGCCACCTCTGGAGCCAGTCCCGTTCTGCTGTATACCAAAGTAAAACTGAAGCACCTATGAAGGCCTTCATAACAGCGCTGGTTTGCCTGGGGATTTTTTTTACAGCATAACTTCATTCCACAAGGTTTTGGTTTCCTCTTGTCACTACTGGTGACAATCACCCATGTACAGAGGCCATAGTGCCACATACTTATCACTTAGTGTCACACTTCACCAGCATCCTGGTGGCACACAGCCCATACATGCAAGCAGCCTGCCTCTTTCCCTGCCCTTAAAAACCTCTTTGTAAAGTCTCACACAGACCATTACTGGGTTGTTTCATTTATTACAACCCAAGACAAAGTTATTATGTGCCGCCGTCCAAACTGTGCTCTTAAATAACAGCTTGTGCAACCCTTAAACGTGGTGGTAGGAACGCTGTTAAAATCAATGACCCAGCACATTAGCAGATTAAACACATTTTAAGTTAACTTGATTAAACCAACAGCCATCCAGGAGAAGCCAAGTCAGTGTGAGAAGCGCAGACGAGTGTCCAAGAAGCTGCATCTCCACAGGGCTCAGAGGTGCCCTGGGATGTGCTGCTTCTCCATCCATCTCCCGTGTGACTGCCCACAGGCTGCTATCAAACACAGCTGGAACTCACCAAATGTTTTTTATCATTAACACCAGCATTTTAAAGAGGAAACTCAGAGGAGCAGCTCCTCTTTCCCTTCAGATGACAGCAACGCTCTGAGCACCTGAGCACAGATCCACGAGGGCACTGGAGGGAGGAAGTTGTCATGATATTGCTCTTTCTTTTCGTCCCCACAAGCTGTTTCCAAATTCAAATGTATTCACCCCAGTTGTGACCACACTGTTCACTTTTGCCTTCTGAAATCACTGGAGTGAGAGGGATTTTAGGCATAGAGAGGAGTGACACCTCCCTGCCCCACGGTCGAGCATGACGCCGCGTCTCTGGGGGAGCTTTGGCACGTTGGGCTGAATTAAACAGAGGCAGGAAAGCTCAGCGGTGCGGCGGCCAACCAGGGCTCCACGTGGTCAAATCACAACAACTGAGCACTGCAAAATACCACAGGGCCTCAAACCAAAACTGTGCGGGACGTGCAACAAGTAAAAACTCGTTTAAAGCTACTCAGGGCTCATTTCACAGGTTAAGAAGTGAATAAGATCAAAGAATCCTAAGTCTTCCCAATAAGAATAAAGGCTGGGGAGGCAGAGGTGAAGTCTCCCTGCTCCTATAGCACCATCTCCTGTGTCATTGTCAACTGAAGATAATAGAGGGAGACCCTACAAAGGGGGAAAAAATTAAGTCTAATCTCTGTTCTCGTTTTTCAACAACAGAACAGCACTGGACAAAAGGCCAGAAAGCTGTTTTCAATCCAACATTCTCTTGGAACCTTTGCACAACTGCAGCTCTCTACCTAAGTGAGAAGTTTTGTCAAATCCAACCTCTCCTCATGAGAAATAAAAAAAAAAAAAAGCCCCTCACTTCAATCAGCTGCAGGATTTCGGTCCAAAAGCATTTGTCAGGAAATTCCCAGGCCAAAACGCTTAACCTTAAAGCACATACAGCTATATGTCAGCGTTAAGAAACAACAGTCAAGGGGTTTAGCAGATAGATTTTTCTTTCCCCCCCCCCGCCCCCGAATTTTTTGGCATCTGCTTGGCATATCATAGCCAGGAGGATTTAGGATACATGCAGCAATATCTTACCTATGTCTTATGTAAGGTGCACACACACAAAAACACATTTCTTCGTTTCAGATGGGTGGTGGAGAGATCCCAAAGCAGTTTTGACTTCTGCTATTTACAGAGACCTTTCCTGGCAGAGGCTGTGCTCCCGAGTACAGAGAGAGATTATTTTCTCAGTCAACTTTTTTATTTATAATGTTGTAAAAATAAATGTGACATATTATGGGGATGTGTCATATTTTTAAGAGCTCGACCAAGGCATATTTTGGACTCTTTTATTTTTAAAGTTTGCCTTCTTTAAAAACAATTTCCTGAACAGTTTTCTATTTTCTATGCAGGAAAAACACACCACCATGCTCAGTTTTTATACCACTTCAGCTACATCTTCCAACAGCTTCCAAAAAAACAAACACACAGATGCCCATATCAATCTTACAGGAGCCAAGAACAATACTAGAACTCCCTTTTATAGCAAAGAATCATACAAGGTCACCAAAACTTAGACTCAGGCAACAGAAAAGGGAGCTGAGCTCGTGCAAAACTTCACAGCAGGTTCCTGTGCGCCATCTCCCATGGTAAATTAAGCAAAGAATCAGACACAAAAAAGCTTTTTTTTTTTTTTTTTTTAAACACACCCTAATTTTCAGCCCAATTTAGCTGCTATTGGTTCACAAGCTTTACAAGGAAAAGGTATCTTATTTAGGTCAAACCCACAGCTTTGGCTGTGCTGGGATCCAGCAGCTCCCAAGGTGCACAACAAATATTTCATTTCTATTTTGGCAGGTGCTGAAGAATGCCAGTGCTGCTCAGCGAGGGAGCAAACAGCATCTAACTTTTGGAAACTGAATTACCAAAGATCACGGGGGTAAAATCCCCACCAAAGTGACAAGAACAGCCCTTCTCTCCCAAACAGGCGGGACTGGGGTTGTCCTTTGCTCTCAGAGCTCACTTCTGGCAGCGTCTCTTAACAAATGGCACGTAAAAGTGATGCCTATTTTTAAAATATTCATGTAAGAGGGGGTCTATGATCAGTCTGTACTAAACCCCATGAGTGTAAATGTCTGCTCCATTCCTATCCCTGCCCTTTCTGCTCTGCTCCTGCCTTTAAAAGCCACCAATGCTGACATTTCCACTTCTCTCCCTGGAAACAAGGGCGGTTTAACAGCTCCTTGTGTCGATGCTGACACAAAGACGAGGCAAAGCAGGGCAAGCAGGGGTTCAGGCTGAAGTCCTGCTGAGGCCTCCCTAATTCAGGTCTTTAAAATCATCAGTATAAGAGGTACTCAATGTGTAATGATGACAAGCAACCCAAGTTGTTCAGGCAGCATTACCACATGCACATCTGACACACTCAGAATTATTTACTGAGTTTTTAAATCCATTTCTTGCATCCCTTGCTTTTTAAAGCACAGGGGTTTTTTTTTTTCCTAAAATGAACCTGGGAAATGCAACATCAAGGTCCTCTCTGTCTTTCAGCGATTCTTGGCCAAATTTGCTCAGCTTACACCATGACAACGTTTCCCCTCTTGTCTTTTCCCACCTGCCATTCAGAAAACTCAATCTGGGACACACAAGTCAGGATGGGTCCTTGTCTGGCTCATCCATCATCACTGGGAATGAGGATCCTGCAAACACGCTCTCTGCATATCAACAACATCCAGAGCTCTAAGAAAAGGCTGTTTTGATTGTGACAGAACACGGCCAAGTCTTACACACTTGCTTGTTTGGTAAAACCTCATCTGCGTGTGCAGGGTCGCCCGTTGTTGACAGAGAGCAGCTCCTTGCAGTGCAGTGTGTTGTGGGGCTCCACGATGACCATTGCTGTGCTGAAAAAGCCTGCACAGTGCAAAATTACCCACCCTGATTTACCACCAGAATTGCCTCCTCCCTGGCATTCTAAGAACAATCACTGACTAGAGCCAGTTCCAACAAAGGAGCGTGTGTGGAAGAGAAAAAAAAACCAGGATATTCTAATTGATTATTTAGTGCATGAAAAAAAAAGAGGAGGAAAATTATCACAGGTGGTGATGGCAGATGTGACAGCCCAGGATACTTGGCAAAATATGGAGTATATTTGATTACTGATACGAGTGCTGCTATGGTGTTGACTGTTCAACTTCTGAGTGCTTTCAATAGGAAGGAGAAGCATGGAACAACAAAACATTGCAGTTACAGAAGACTTTTTCTTCCTCTCTTTTTTTTAAAATACCTAAATCACTGTGATCAACAGCAGCTGCTGAGAGATATTATCTGGCTAAGCGAGGCCATAAAACTCCTTCAGTAAAACAATGGCAGCAATTAAATGTTTAAAGACTGATGGCCACTGTCAGCTCTCAACATGGATGCATGGGCACAGGAAAGACAGCAGCCATACATATTAGAGCATGGCACAGGGCCAAAGCTGCTACATTCCCAGGCATTGATTCTAAATGATATTATTACTGTTAATTAGTGAATGCTAATTAATTTTTATGATTTCTTTTTCCCCCCTCTCTTCCCAATATATTAAGATTTTTGCCTGGTGGAGGTTGAGGGAGAAGCTGGTGGTCTCCTGGCTGTGAAGACCCCTGGAGACAAAGCCTCAGCTCTGATCGTACACCTAATCCCTTCCAGCCCTGCCCAGCTGCTCCATGCTCAGGTGGGTCAAGAAAGGAGATGGTCTTGATGGCTTTGCAACGTCAGCTCATGACCTGAGGAAACACTACTGCTGTCTGAGGTTGCATATTGCCATCCCATTATGTGCAGAAGATGTGAGCTGACGTGCTTTGTACTTACAAAGATGTCCTGGCACACACCGATTGGTAACATCACTCTTACTGCCCATTTTCAAGCCACACAAAACCACAGTGCTTCTTTTCCTTTGAGACATGGAATCATTTTGATCAGAAAAGACCTTTAAGCTCATCAAGTCCAACCACTAACCTCACACTGCCAAGCCCACCACTGAATCATGTACAATAGAATCACAGAATCACCTGTGAACCCACAGAGAAAAAGAAGAGGAGGAGGATTGTGAGTGTATGATGCAATTGCTCCTTGGAAAACAGAACAAGCAGTGAAAAACCTTACAGTCTCCCCAGCCACAGAAAAGGACCTGCTCAGCAAAGCAGTCCTTCTTCCCCAGCAGCTCCCACCAAGCATGGTCCACACTGACCTCTGTACAAAGTCAAGAAGCTCTTTCTGGTGGCAAAGACAGTACCAAGACAGCAATGAAGGACACATTGCCTTATTTTTGGCCAGGGAAGCCTTTGTGAAGCTAGGAGGACAGTATCTGTCTCTATAGATGAAATTCCTGTCTGCTGTGTTGCACATTTGCAAGAGAAAGAATCAATACAAACTAAGGTGGTGGCTCAGCTTTGCAAGGGATTCGTGGATAAAGAAAGGTTTAAGTCAGAACAACAACACAAATTAACTGCTTTCAGTAACAAGGCTCTTCAGGGCCACTTCGCCCAGACACATTGAGCTATTCCACATTTTTATGTACCTGCAAGTAAAGAGTATGCAATCATAAAGGGTTTATGTTCAGTATACACACATCACAATGCCAGTGCAAATGCTATTTTTACTAAGCTTTCCTGATCTGCAGGCAGAGACAAGTGTGGGAAGCACCAGAGCACCATGCAAACAGTGAATGGGACTGAAGCTCTGCATCCCAACAGGCACACAATGAGGTTTCAAAACAAATGGCTGAGAGACCCAGAACCAGATCTCACTAATACATCTGTCTCTGCCTCTGTTAAGAGCAATCAAATTGTTCTTCATATAGCTTCAGCTTCACCCTTAACCTCCTGAAGAATCACAGCAGAAATACGTCACTAGTACACAGGAAACCTCCCACAGCGCTTCATCCCTACCACATTCAGCATTTCATTTTCCCTCTCTGAAATACAGACCAAATATGAGCCCTTGCCTCATACAGATCTTCCACAGACCTCCCTTTGTTCAGAGCCTTTAGATAAAACACAAAATGCAATACAGTAAATCTCATGGGAGAAAAGGTGGGGGAACGGTCCAAAACCAACAGGAAAAGGTGTTTCCAGGCTGCATTTCCATGCCTGTGTCCACCTCAGTGACAGCAGGAGATACCCACCTGGCCTTGCAGGAGACCATGCAGCAGGACAGGCAGACAGGGCCAGGATAACCATGCTCTCACAAACTCTGAGGTCCCACATTGACCTGGACATCTGACAACATCCATCTGTGAAGCAATGCTCCCACGGTAAAGAAGGGAAAGGAAATGCAACAAAACCAATGAAGGCCTGCAGCCATCCCTCCCCATGCAGGCAATCACAACAGCTTCCCCCCTCCATGCTTTGCTTTGCTATTTGTGCCATGAATTTGCATTTCCTACTCTGTCTGGTTCCAGCTACATTTTTATTTGTTTTTAATATAAAATCTCTGTGGTTGGTGAAGAAGTAGGACAGAGAAGATACACTGCCAATCTTCACATGTTTTCAGCATCACTGTGCTGGTGTTGGCCCCTCAGAGAGTCATCTTCTGACTGGCTGTAAGTTTCCCTTCACAGAGAGAGATAAATAGGGAGACAAAATGCTTCATTTTTACAGCATCACTCATTTGACCCAAACTGTGCTTTAATTTATTTGTTTACAAACACAGGCACCCCAACCCACCACTCCCACTCAGCAGGGAAAATGCTCCATTTTTACACCAACGCTTCTTTGATTAAGCCATTAAAAAAAAATGCTTCTAAAATCCATTCTCAGACATCACCTTGTTCACCCAGAGATTGAATTCCTATTGCACAGGGACACTTGGAGGAGCTTGTCCCCATCCTCACCCACATCCCAGAGTTAAAAAACAACAGTGTTGTCTTCCAAATTGACTTCAGTGCAGGTGGAGAGGATGGTGGCTCCTGGAAATCAGCAGTTACCCACTAATGTGGGGCATCCTTTATCCTCGAAGCCACGCGTCGATGTAATGGATATGAAAGGTTAGCACAAGAACCACACATACAGACAAAAACATTTACAAAACAGGGATTAGGATGCCACATTTGCTATTTTCTTTCCCTTTATTTAAGCACATGTGTGGAAGCACAGCCCAAAACAACTGCATGTGCTCAACAAGCCCCCAGTTCTCTCACTTTGTTGCATCCGTCTTGTTCCTGCCAACATCCCACTTCCAATTCCATCCCATCCACACACGGCCATTCCTTCAACAGCAAAACAAGTTCTGATCCAGAAACAAGTTGTGATTTTTAAGCAACTTGATAATAAGTATCTTCTGAGTGCTAGATAGAGTCCCTGTGCACAGGAACAGTCACTGTTTCACCATTCACTGACAAACGGCACCAAATTAACGGTGATCAAGTCAGTGCTTCAGCTGGTACCAAACCGTGAACTGTACACCAGTACTTAGGGATGGCCAACACAAAGAAAAGGATGGAATTAAGGAGGGGAAAAGGAGAAAACCACTTATTCATTTTCACCAAATCAAAAGCCATTTGGTCTCCAGTCTCCTGCCAAGCACAAACCTCCTGGAAGTACAGTGTGGGAAATACGTTGCTGACATTGTCTTGTGGGCAACTCAAACTGGGTGAATTCAACCTGCAGTGCTGTCTGTTTTGGTCAGCTTACCTTGTTTTTCCTTTCTCCCTTCACGTGCTTTTCAGTATACCCACAGCTCAGCACACGTCATTTAGAGGTAGCAACAGTTCCTAGATAAAGCTATATAGCAAGAGGGCAAAATGATTGCTCTAAATCCAAAGTGTCCTGCTCCTTGTTGTGCTTTTTATGCTGAAAGCAAAAAAAAAGAAGGAAAAGGAGATTAGCACCTTTTTTTTTTTTCTTGCCTTGCAATGCAGATCAAGAACTCACTGGCTCTGCCAAAGCATTCTAGGAAAGAGGAGATTCTTGTCATTGCCCCTTAACTCCTCCTGCTGACTGCTCATCCTGATTCTCCTTAGGATACCTTTAACAAACCCTTGGAAGGATGGATTAGCTGAACCAACACACACCAACTTGGATGCTGCCATTTCTTGAGACAAATGCTCCTTTGACCTGTCCCATGACCATTTCAACTGATTTTTTTTCCGCATGCATTTGGAGGAGCTCTATCTACAGCTCAGCTGAGTGCAATTCCTCAGAGGTGGGTAACAGCAAACGAGGCAAAGCAAAGCCATTAACAAGCCACTGCTAGGAAGCCTCCGGAAGGATTTTAAACCCTTAACACAGGGCTCAAAACAATGCAATAACACCAAACCTTGAATTGCAGCCTCCCCAGACAAGCAATAAGGATTCTGGGTTTGTTTTCCTATATCCACAATGAAGAAAACCCTTAGTCTGCACTGCCTGGGAACCCTTCCTCCCTTCTCATGCAGGACATGTCTAGGAAACATCCCCTTGCAAATAGGTTTAATGCTCCCAGCAATTGCTGGTGCACACAGCCCCACACAGGATTCTCTCTCCCCTTCCACCAAGGCCACCTGAACAGTGAGGAACAAGGACTGACTGATACCACAGCTCTTATCCCCACCCCTGTCCCCAAAGGTCCCTTGCCTGAAGCATAAGCCCCAATGACACCTTTGCACTAATTGCAGTAGGAAGAGGCAAAGTAGGGCTGAAGTTGGGAGGTGCATTCAAAAATGTGAAGCATGGCTTTCCAGTATGAACACATTTCATTATAAAGTGCCCAAAACAAAGTGTTTTGAGAGAAACAGAAGAACTATTTAGTAGTTAGTATCCTAACTTTCACTTTTTCCCCTTAAAGAAATTACTAAATAGGGAGAAAAATAGGTAAATAAAAAGGACACAACCCCAAAAATCCACGGATCTGTAAGGGTTTACGAGAGCATCCAGGGTTTTTTGGTTGGGTGCTTTATTTTTAATTGCTGAAATTAACACAGTTGTGTTTGCATGCACCAGCTCTGAACTGGGCTCAGGAAGATTGGATGTTGGGGGAACTTATACCTCCAAAGGTCCCCTGCTGATGGCTGCAAGCAGAACTGAGACCAAGAACTGGCCAGGAAAATATTTGAAAGTATTTTAACAGTTGCCAATTTTTATAAGTGTTAGAGCAAGCCCCGAGTGGGCCTGGAGATTTTCTTAAAGCCTCAGCTTTCACCGGCAGCTATTAGAAGAACTTAGTGATTAAAGTGAGAATCAGAGCCTTCCTGCAGACAAGAAAGAAAATCACTAGTCCCCACAATCAAAGAAGTTCTTGAAAACATGTTTCAGCTGCCACTGACTCAGAAACAAAAGGCAGATTGCTTTTTCTTTTTTAAATAAGCAACAGAATTTCCCTTTTTTATCAACCTGAATTATCTTTTTCTAGAACTTGCTGTTGGCAGCTTTTTCTCCTTCAATTTTCAGTCAGCAATTTTGGGTTTGTTTCCACTCTGCAAGGATTCACATGGAAAAGGAAAAGAATAAAAGTCAGGGCAAAGACTGCAGCAAAGGAGCTTGTACCCAAGAACAGAAGCAAGGCATTCACGTCCCCTAGTTTCTTCTTCCCTATACAGGGCTTTCATTGTCAGTAGGGAGAGGGTTCTCTCCAGAGGGAGAGTCACAGCATCGTTGGAAGGAGAAACCTCCACCCAAAGCTGCTTCTCTCCTTCTCCCTGCTGACTGGGGAAGCAGCATCAACCAGAAGCTGAAATCACATCTCTAATTGCTAACTTTCCAAATCCCAGCTGCAGGGACCATGCCTCAACATCACCTGGCACAAATTACAAGGATTAAATTATCCAATCTGGGGCCCAAGAAGCTGCTGTGCAGCTCAAGTAAGCAAAGACACAGCCCAGACAACAACCACAGGGCTGGAATTGAGAAACACAGCTAACATGAAACAATCAATAGGCAGAAAAATGATGTGAATTAATTCTTCAGGCCACTTGAGCCGTACACAGAAGTACATGTAGCTGGGCTGATGACTCCAACGACAGCATTAAAATGTCTTTCCTTTTCTTATTCTCCTCTTCCCCCGATCTCTGTCATCTCAACTCAATCAACTCAAAAAATCCAAAGATGCCATGAATTTTCAAGCCCCTGGTGACAGGAGGGCTCGGAGCGAGCTCTGTCAGCTTGTCCCTCGTGCACGTACTCCCTGGCAGTGGGGTGGGCTGGGGGGACGTCAAGGGAGATGCCTGGAAGTCATTGCCTTCTGGCTTACCTCCAGTCACCCACTGAGAACCAGCCCTGGTGAAGTTCACACCGTGAGCACCGAGATGTGTTGTGAAGTGCAGGGAAATGTTCTATCTGCAGGGAAGTGGTTTAATAAATGTTTAAGGAAATGACTGCTCTCATGATCCCACTCTTCCCAGGAAAATTGAGATCTTGCTCAGATTTCTGTCATTTAGTTTATTCTCTCCAAAACTGCAGTTGTCTCAACACATTTGTGGGGTACTCTGTGATCTCCACATGTTTACATCTTCTGCATCGGGGCCACGCTGCCTTGTCACTTACCTTCAGTCTCTCCCAAGCCTCTTTCCCTGCTCCTCCACAGCAAACACAGAAAACATTTTTAGCAATCTCCTTCATTTTTACTTCAACTTACACTAAGCAAGTCTGATGACCCCATTCAAAATGCAAACGGAAGGGTATTTCTGGAAACGCCTTTCGCAGCTTTTACCTCTTGTTGATGTATTTGTGTTTGTCTCTCCATTGTTAGGCAAGAAGCAAGCATTTAGGAGAAAACTTTACAAGCTCGATCTGAACCTCAGAGAGCACATTGGCTGGACCTGTGCATCCCCAAGAAACCTCATTGCAAAGAGCTGTCACACAGACCTGCTCACAAGAGCACACACCAGCCTGTCCCACAGTATCCTACAACTCATTTGGTAGTTTTTCAGCCAGAGAGTGGCTTATAAGCAGCAACATCCAACTAAAAAAAAGCCACACAAAACCACCCCACAACCCTCCTCTCTCCAGCACATTCTCACCTAGCGAATAACTCTCTTTAAAAACATTAAAAGAAACCCAATGGATAGCCTTCTAACAACAGGCACAGGCTTGTGAATCCAGCTGGTAGTTCCAGTTCTGTTTAAGGAAGAGTCTAGGTCACAAGAACCATTGTGTTTGCTGTTTGCATCCCAAGCCAGCAGTCTTGGGAGACAGGTCAGAAGTGGGAAGCTCTCAGCCCTAAGATCTGTTCTTCCAAGGAGCTATCGTAGCCAGATTCTTCATCCATCCTCTAAAGCAAAGGGACCAAGCTATGAAAATGAGGTACACAGCTTTCTGAATTCACTAAAAACATAAAAAATCAGAGATCATCCACCTTTAAACTTTGTCTAAAAGCTACAAACGCAGTCAACAACTCAAGAGTGTCCCCAAATAGCTGCTACTCAACACACATCTGGCCAAGACATCAAGGTCCCTGTTCACCCTGATCTTATGGACATGTCTCTGAGGCTTCAGGATTTTGTGACCTCTCCGTTCAGTAACCATGGAATGCAACATCCTTGCCTGGTGTGCAAAGATAAAGCAATACTTGGAGCAAGTTATATCTGATAGGAACAACAGAAAGCTGGCAACGGCCGAGGAACGTGCAAGCAGCAATCGGGACTACTTCATACTCCCAGAAAGAGGAACCCACAAGCAGAAAAGTGAGATTTATCAGGCAGATAACTGCCAAGCATTTAATTTTAAGAGCTGGGAAAATGTAACTTTAATTATTGCTGTGTTATGCATTCACACATGTATTCCATGCTCCTGGAGCAGAGGAACCTCAGAATGGCATGACACATTGTCATTAAAACACAGTTATTTATTGGTGATGAGATCTAGTCAAGTGGTGCCCACTTTTCAGTGCCTATTGCTGTTCTCTTCAGTGGTGAAGAGCATGTTAGAAACAGAACCAGGAGCAGCCCTGATCTGATATGCCAGTCTTTTTTCATACCGTGCCTCATGCTATTTCCTTCTCTTTGTGAGTTTACTTTCTTACAGCTGTCTCTCTGGTATCTAATACACTAATACATGTCTCTCTGCTGGTTACTGTACAATTTGTGACTTTGTTTCCCTCTTTTGCCACCACAAAAGGAAAATTCACCCCAGTCTTTCCTTACTTCATCAGGCTGTACATGAGACATCACAAACTCCAACTGCAATTACTCTTTTTCCAAGTCGACTTACTGCTCACAAACAACACAGGAACCACTTTAGTTTTTAGCAGGGGGACAGCTCCGAGCCAAAACAGGAGAACCAGGTGGGTTGTGGAAAAGTGTTTCTCCACAGGAGCGTGCACAAACCATGCTGGTTGCCCTCTGTCACCTTCCTTTGAGAGTTCTTCCCTCTTTCCAGCCAGAAATCGATATTAGATTTTCTTTGTGAGCACATGAACAAGTAACCGAACATTAGCAGCAAAACCAACTAAGACAAACGTTAAACTATGCCCAGAACATTATAACAAACCTGTTTGTTAACTAACCGTGGGCAAAGAAAGGGAGGAGCCGCCAGAATTTTCACCAAATGTTTCCTACTTCATGTGTTACAGAGTGCTTGAAATAGCTTCGAGGTGGAAAAACAATGACAAGAAAGAAAAGAACCTTACAGCAAGCAGACTTGATGTCCAAGACACAAGCACAGGAATCCTCTTTGTTTCCCAGGGAAGCAGAGCACCAGCCTCAACATCGTCACTCATATTTTGAAGCCTTATACCAAAGCCTAATGTTGGTGACCAACAGATGCTCTTTTCCACTGAAATGCTACACGTTTCAGGTAAACTAATGAAAAGTTAGTTAAGAATAACTAATTCTTCCTTTACCTCTTTCATTCAGCACTCTCCTTCATGACAACAGCAACCCCACCACACTTGGGTGTGTTTTCCTCTACTTAAGGACTTGTTACTCCTAATTAAGGCAGATTCCAGCTCACACTCCCAGGCAGTCAGGGTAAGGAGCAAGTCCTACACCCTCTGCTTAAAGGCAAAAGGTCAGTGTTGGCTCAGATCATCACGTGTGATGGCTCTAAAGGGTTTCACTGTCCCACAGTGGGAATTAATGCAGTGCACAGCACCAAATCCAGTACTGAAATGAGCATGATGCAGGCAGTGGCATCCAAAACATCCATTTCAGAAGCAAACAGTGGCAGCACATGTTAGATCAGCAGATCCACAAAACTTATCTAAAGCAGTGGTATAAACAGCATAGCTGAAGGTTTGGTGGGCATGTCAGCTTCCCATAGCAAATCCAGTCTCCATCAGAGGTAGCTATCCCCAGGGGTTTAATACTGCACCCCTGGCACCAGCCTTACAGTCTGTGCAAAAACCCTGAAAGCAGCAGCTGAGGGAAAATCTGACACTAAAAAAATGTTCTCTAAACACATAATACTTACTCAATCTTGGTTGGGTTTTTTTGTCTTATCAGTGCAAAATCTTGACTTTCTTTTTTATTCCATTGGAGTTTCAGTCTGGTGACAGGTTAGCCTGGCATACTGGATGGGTTACTGGTATATCACTGGTGTCATCACAAGCGATTGCTGGTGAGAACTTCTGGTCCCAGCAATAAAATTCCACAGGAAATGTTCTTTTTCAAACACATTTTTCTGGAAGCTCATGTTGGAATTTCTCCCCAAGTTTCTTTATTTTTGGAGAATGAGATCTTCATTCCTTCTATGACACTTTGTTTTACACACATTCCCTCCTTTACATGGTTATTTGCTAAATGCTTTGGTGATCAGCCCCTGGACAGACGCCCCAGATAGCAGCAGAGCAGCAGCCTCCACTCTTCAGCATCCCACCTCCTTCATCCCTTCTTCAAGAGATGGAATTTTATGACCTTCATCATAAATTCAAGGTTTACTCTGCAGGGAAAACCTTTATGAAACTATAGAGCTATTCTGGGGTAAATGAGAGAACAGAACTTCCCAGTGACTCATATATACTGTCAGTCACACTTGTCCTAATTAGGAAACAGGTAATTGTATTTGCTCAAGAGATGATAGCTGCACTGAAAGGCCAGGAATACAACTTACCTGCAGTTGCTGCCAACCCTTCTCCTCCTGCTCTCCCAGAGAAAGCCTGGGAAGCTATAAAAGATGAGTACAAGTGGGACATATGAGCATTCCCAAGGCTCAAAAGGGCTTTTTCTCCAAGACAATCATCGGCCCACCGTGTACCTGCCAGCAACAGGATGCAAAGGGAGTGCAATGCTGTGGAAGCCTCTAAAGGCATCAAGGAGAGAAGCAGCACTTCTCCAGGATGATTGGCAAGAGGCAAGTTATCTTCAAGCTGTTGCCAAGGACTAGGACGTAATTAGATGTCAGGCACAATTCAGCAAGTACCAGCAGCTCCCCTTCCTGCCCCAGCCCGAGCCGTGTGGTGCTGAGCTGCTGGCTGGGGACCCTCAGGAGCACCAGGCAGGCACAGGTGGGGAAATCCTTTGCCTGTAGGCATTAATTTTAAAGTGCTCTCCCCATTGCAGTGTCCAGGGGGTAGGCATGCAGAATTTAGGGCAAGGGGGGAAATAAATAAATAAATAGGATGTGGGGAGGAAAAGAGAGAGAGAGAAGCATATAGAATACATTCAGAGTTAAGATTCACAAAGGAGAAGATGAGGAGACTATACCCTAATTGCTTTTAACAGTGCAGCAATGCTTATAAATAGGGGTTTTCATTCTCCTAGTGCCAGTTTGCCACGGAGCTTGTTTCCACGTGCAGAGTCCGCACCGAGAGACGGCGTGTTTGCAGGGAGTGCATTTCTTAAAGGGAGACAAAACCAATCAGTGCTTCATATATAAAACCTGACAGTTTATGTAAGGGTAAAAAACAAGGCAATGACAGCTCTCCGTATGCAAAACCTGTGAGAAAGCTCCTCAGTCTTACCAGTACGAGCAGATGGGTCTGGAATGCTACCGAAAACCCAGCAGCATGTGTTTATTTCAGGCTCCTCTGAAAATTTTGATGCAGGACAGGTTCTTTCCCTGGGTTTATTTAACTTTAGTGTCTCTTCAGTCACTGGTGCTGAATTTTCCCTAAACATTCAGAGCATTGAATGGGATGGGTTGGGTTGGGTTGGTTGGTATCTGCAGGATTCCCCTCCACGAGTTCCACCTTTCAGCCCTTTACAAGCTGATCATATGAGCTTACCTCATCTTTCCTAACAGATGTTTGAACTTCTGATAAAAGATTTAGGATAATTTCTCCTGCTGTACTGTTTCAGATAATATTAACCCAAATAAGGATGAGATTCTGTTTAAACTCAAGTAAGTCACATAATCAACCCCAGAACCTCAGAACGGTGGGGGCTGGAAGGGCACTGCATTGCTCATCAAGCCCAGCCCCTGCTAAAGCAGGTTCCCCTGGCTCAGGGGGCATGGGAACACGTCCAGTTGGGTTTGGAAACCTCCCGAGAAAGAGCCTCCACACCCTCCCTGAGCAGCCTGGGCCAGGGCTCCCGCATCTCAGCACCAAAGCAGTTTTTGCTCCTGTGCGAGATGCACTGCCTGTGTTCCAGCCTGTGCCCATCACTCCTTGTCCTGTCATTGGCCACTAGAGATAAATGAAGAGATTATTAAATACCTTGTTCTGTGAGGAAATGAGAAAAGGCATTTCTGACCCATCAGTAGCTGTGTTAGCTGAGAGTACACAGGATGCCAAGCCAAGAGATCCACTTTGCATGTCAGCCTCTGTGCTGCCTGGCACTGTGACCTAGGAAACAAAGGGAAAAACCCTGTCTCATTTTCAAGCAGTGGCAAAACTAAGTGGATAAAACAACTCTTCTGTTTCTGCACGATGACTGTCAACCATGGCGCAGGGAGCAAGAGGCAGCGACTGTTGCTGTTGGCTGGAGCAGAGGAACCACCTAAACCATCTGGGTTCAATATGTCATATAGATATGGAGAGGGGAGAGACTGAAGATGATCATGATTCTTAAAGGGGAAAAAAGCCTCAACAGTAAGCATTACTTATTTCTGACTAGATTTCATTGCAAAGGAGAAATATGTCCCAATAATCCCCCATCCTTTTTCTGCAGCGGCCGGGGAAGGGGAATGTCTCTCTCAGTTACCTGGTGGATGGCTCTTGGGGATGTTTTACCAGAGCAAAATGTTTTGAGAGGCTTGCAAACTAGTCACAGTTTTCAGGTTTTTCGCTGTGCAGCGGTGGATTTGAGTGAGATCCTTCCAGTGGTTAAAAATGGTCTCTAAGCAACAACCACAAAAATGTTTTCAAATCTTTCCTACTTGACCCAGGATTTGTGCTGAGTTAGACGAGCAAATGCTGGCATGAAGGGACATTCTTGTTATTTATGTTACATCCAAATAAGTGGAAGATAACCTAGGCGAATTTCCATTATCTAATTATAAAAACCTTCTCATATTCCCATGAAACTAATTTTAATTTGATGAAAAACAGGCAACTTGGAAATGGATTTCCTACGATTCCAGAGATAAGGTTCTTTCTCAGTATGTTCTCAATTTACCAAAGACTCCAAAATTGGAGATCTCTATTAATAAACGTTGATGGTTGCTCATGCAGTGACTTTATATTATTACACAGGGAAAAAAAAAAAAAAAAAGGAATAAAAGGGGAAAAGATTGCTGGATTTAGCAGCTTCTCTGCTGCGTTCAGGGAAAGGAGGACAGAACCACCCTGCTTTATTCGCGAGAGGGAGCTGAAGAAGGTTGGGGTATCCCATGATGGCTCCTGCAGAAGTCAGGTGGATCTCCTGCTTTGTTAGAAGCTGCTTGCACTGTGTGATGCAACGTTGATCGGAATTTGACACAGAGTTGTCTTTGGAGCATGAAGAGAGCTACAGAAGGCACATCAGAACTGTGACACGCCGGCAATTAGCCGCGAGGGAAACAAACGGTGCTTTGATAATCATTTCCCATTAAAGGTCACAATCCTGCAGTCCCTCACACATGAAAACACCACAGCAGAATTCATGGCATGAAGTAAGGGTTACCCTGGCTGACTACCAGAGCCTCTCCTGAAACTCCTGACAGGAGGCAATGTGTAATATGACCACAAATAAGAAAGGGCAGGAGGAATCTCGGCTCCGTGTCTGATATGCAGCCGCTCAGACTCAGCTTTGGCCTGAAAACTAAGCCACACAACCCCCCGATTTCCTGCAAAGTCTAAGAGGAAGATCAATTTAACTAATGATGTGGGGGTTCTGTGTCCCCACGGACCTCACACATATTATTTATAGAATGCATTAATATTTCATTTTTCCCATCCCTAAACAGTCTTTGAGGGTGAAAAAAATAGATAGCTTGAGACAGGTAACATTTTAATTGAAATTAATGGGATTGGTTTGATTTCACCTCTGAGAATAAAAAAAAAAAAAATCATTCATTTTTTTTTTCTTTGTCATGAAAAGAATGTTTAAGTCTCACAGGTACCTTGACAAGCAAGAGGAATGGTGGGTCACACCGAGAATCCACCTCCTGCCTCTCACTACCCTGCACTGCCCAGACCATAGAATCATAGAATGGCAGAGTTGGAAGGGACCTCTAGAGATCATCAAGTCCAACTCCCCTGCAGAAGCAGGTTCACCTAGATCAGGTGGCATGGGAACATGTCCAGGCGGGTCTTGAAGACCTCCAAGGAAGGAGCCTCCACACCCCCTCTGGGCAGCCTGTTCCAGTGCTCCATCACCCTTACAGTAAAAAAGCTTTTTCCCCTCAAGTTCACAAGAAAGCAGCATGAAAATATGCACAGAGCAGGAATATGCAGAGCTAAACCTCTGCTTTTCCTTCCCTTCCCAGTGTTTGTGCTGGTGTGAGTGGGGAAACTCCGTCCCTCTGATCAGACGGTGGGCAGGCAGCTGTACTGCCATCGTTTCAACACTGCCTGTCAATGGCTTTAACCTCTGACCAGGAACAGTAAGTATAAGAAGTCTTTATGTCACCTCTGTGCTGATCTAGACCTGGGCTGCTAAACGTGCCAGATTAATGTGCTGCACAGTTTGCTGTACTCTGAAAGCTGAGGCGTTGTTGGATCCTTTACAAGAGGTTTGCCAAATCGCCTCAAAACTGAATTGTTACCAAACCTGAGAGTGCCAACCAGTGCCAGGAATCCTTTCATTACTGTCCTCCTATTCCTCCTCTCAGTAGTTGCATGCTGCCAAAGTAGGCACGTGAACCTCTTGGCTTTAATTTACATTATTAGTATTTATTTGTCCTACAAAGCATTACAATGGGATTGTGTTTTCCAAAGCACCCAAGCTGCTGAGGAGCACAAACGCATCAGGGCTTGTGCTTTGAACTCATTTCTGCCTTTGAAAAGCTGAGCCAATGGACCTCGTGCTCCTAAGTCACTTCAGGGCTTTGGAAATCTCACTGAACCCTTTCATGAGCTCAAAATGGAACATCACACCCAAGACAGGTTACCTCACAGCTCAGCCCTGGTTTTCTTCCAAGTGTCCTCCTCCTCGCTCTCCATTATTAAACAATTTTTCCTCTTCTCCTGAAAAATCTCTTCTGTAAGTGCTTCTTCTCATACATTTTACAACCATTTGGTGTGCTGCAGCCCCAAAAGCCAGAAGCTGCCTGGTGCCTTCGCTGAGTTTGCACCACACATGTGAGTTTACTCCCAGCACAGAGGAAGGTATTGCAATTATTTATCTTCTACTGTGATTTGCAACTTACAAAAGGGAAAGTGAATTCCAGCTCACAGACAGGGGCAAGGAGCGACTAAAATCCCACAGAAGCTGCAAGAAAGGAGATGGCCAAGTTGAATAGGGCATCCTCCCCTTCAAAAGTAAAAAGAGGGCTGCAAGATTGACTTAAAAATTCTTTCTGGTGTCAGCAAATTACACTAAGTATGGAAAGGAATCCTATAGGATTTCCTGTTGTCTTATTTAAACCTTGGTTTGTCTGTTTGTTTGTTTGGGAAAGCCCTTGAAGCACAGATAACAAGACTTCAGGAATTCTCTGTGAATATCAGCTTTTCATTTCCTCAGTCACCCTAACTCAGTGTGTCAGAGTCAGGCTGAATCCAGGGCGGGTGTCACAGTTAAGGAAAGACACTCCCCACGGCCTGTTACCCCAGAAAACAGGGTCGAATGATGGTACAAAGACCTTCAGCATATTTTCCTTTCAATTACAAGCAATGCACCAGGTTAGGCTGGTTCCTTTCAAGGAATTAATAGGTGATAATCACAATGAGATGCCTGCTCCTTCTGTTGAAAAGTGACTTGTGTCCCAGGTAAGGAAATCCTCACCCCGATGCATGGGATGGATCCTGGCATGAAAGGCTCTGCAGACAGCTATAGTTGTATTATTTTCCCTCTAGGTGCCCAAAAGATGTTCCTTCCCTATTCCTGCCCAGCTCAGGGCCACCCTTTGTTAACAACATTCAAACCTACTTAATATTTTTTATCATTTCACATCACAGCCATGGTAATTGCACCCTCAGGACCAAGCTTTCTTCCTGCATATGCTTTTCAATATTATTGGCACCTTCCTCATTTGGGGACCTGAAATGATCCTTTTCTGCATTCTCCCCGTGCAACGACAAACAGGGCTGCTTGTGGCTCAAGCACTATTTGGAGCATGACCCCCTCGGCTCCTGGTGTTCTCCAAATTAGATTTTGATCTTTGTCAATTAGGCTTTGCCACTGTGGACCTGCTGTGCCATTATCAGGAGAATCGCTGTCAGGGTTGGTAAGTCAGTGAACTTTGGCAGCCTTTCCCCCACCTTCCAGGGATTGCGGCTTTGGCAATTAGCGCTGTTCAAAAACATACCAATAAAGGGAAAATTTCCCCTTCCTAACCTGATTTCCTTGCACTGTTTGTGTTAAAACCAAGAGCCACTTGCAGCACAGAGAGCTCTGCCTTCCCATGGCAGAAAAAAAAACCCAAAACCAAACCCCAAGCAGTTTAATTTCTGCAAGAAATTTGGCTTTCCTTTTAATGTTCCTGGCTTTGTGGTGTACTCTGCAATGGATTTGTCAGGGGGACATTTTTGCTTCTGGGAGAAAAAAAAAGAAGTGGCCAACTGAACTAAAAAAGACCAACACCAGGAAATCTGTCATAAGGCAGGGCAGTGACGCCGCTCCAGCCCAAGAGTTTTGTCAGCTGGTTGGTCTCCAGCATTTAAACTGGGCAAACTCATGGGCGAATGTTTGGTCCTGGCATCCTTACTGGCCTTGCACCCAGTTAACTGCCCCTGCACCATGTGCCTCCGGTGCCATCCCGAGTCGTTCACTGTGAGCACAGCAGCTGCCAAAACGCTTCGTTTCCATTCTCACTGTTAAGTTCTTTCTCAGCATCTCAGCCAAGTGCCCAGTTCTGTACCAAGCTGCACTGCTTAGGACATGGGATCTGCTGTGTGGTCCAAGGGGAAGGAGGAATGCTGATTGCATAAAGAAAAAGCATCTCACCAGGAGATGCCATTTCGTGGGTTTTAAGGCTAGCAAGACGTGAAATGATCACCAGGTCTGACCCTGTGAGAACCAAAAGTCAAGGGGGTTTGTTGAAAGCATCTCTTAAAAAACTAGTTATGAGCAAAACCTTCCCAGAATAAAAAGTCTTGTACTGACCTGCTCATGGCTCACAGTGCTAAAGGCTGCGGCACATGTAAAGGCTGCTCCCGTTGCCTCACGGGCAGCAATTCCACCTCAGGCACCTCAGCCTCTGGTGTAGGCTCAGGGCTTCCTCTGCCTCAAAGGTTTTCATCGCTCAGAGGTGCAGCAAAAGCTCCTGGGCAAGCAGGCTTGGCAGATGCTTTTCTATATATTGCCTCTGGAGAAACTGCTCTCCTGCGTGCCACTGGGCATTGATCGGTGGCCTGTCCAGTTCCTACAACAACAGAAGCAAAAGCATAAAAATGACCCAGAAATAGCATGCAAAAGGACAAGAAACTGCTAAACACGGAATAAGATCTAAAGTCTGGTGGTGCAAAGTACACTTAAGGAAAAAAAACTAAGGGGATATATATCTAGCAGTTTAAAAGTAGTATTGTGGAAGGGTGGGAGAAGGCATCACTGACACAGGAGCCAGGAACAGGGTGAGTAGAACAGAACAGAACCATTACGGTTGGAAAAGATCTTGAAGATCATTGAGTCCAAGCATTGAACTAACTCTGCCAAGCCCACCACTGAACGTGCAGAATGCCAAGCCAACAGGAGCCAAATGAGTCACCTCAAAACTGCAGAAAGAGGTATCATTTACCAAACTTATCAAACTGACCACAGAACAGACTCAGAACGGTACATAAAACACTGCAGCATCACAAGTGCATCAAACTAATCAAAATAAATGCCTTATCACTGTATTTACTTCCCCGTCCTTCTTACACCAGCAGGCTGAGTTATAAATTGAGTATGGATGAGGCAGAAGGTAACATAGCCCCAGATCTCAAACATAAATACATAGCTACAGAAGAACAACACCTGAGCATACGTGCCATCCACCTGTCTCCAAGAAGTGAGTATATCCCAGAAACACGTGCAGTTTTAGCACAACAAGTGGAGCATTTCTAGCTTGCAAGAGGAAAGGGGCCAAGCCTCCCTTCTGAGGTCTGGGGCTGGATTTGCAAGGGCAGGACCCACGCACACTTCCATGTGAGCAAATGGATTTTCACCCTCAGGGCTCCTGAGTTGCTCTGTATCTGCCACAAAGAACCTGTTTTGAAGATGGAGAAATCGCTCTCCAACCCTGTCCCCATGAGCGTGCCCATGTCAGGTCAACAACCCCCCAGCACATCCATCTCCAACATCCAGCTCACACAGCTTATGGCAATGTTCCAGCTGCAGCAGTGATTTGGGGGTCAGACCTAACATCAGCACTTGCTTTCTTTTACCATAACTGATTCCTTTTTCCAAGCTGGGTTCAACCTTTCCCCAACGTTTTGTTGTCGAGTGCATACACTAAAGAGCCAGGCAGCTGGGGTGAAGGAGATGGGAACAGTCCCAGGAGCTCAGCTGCTTCCACTGCAGCTTTCTTGGGAACTCTGCTGTAATCTCAAAATGAGCCCTCAGGACTCAGGTGGGTTTGGTCCCTTGATGCCCCGTTAGCAGACAGTTGGGAGACCAAAGGGAGGAGGGTCAGGCTGAGGATGGGACAAGGTCTGGAATGAAATGTGGGCTGAGCTGCGGGGGGTTGACCTTCCAGAGAGTGCTTACCTTCAGGGGGGATCTGGGTAAACAAGCAGATAAAAAGGCTACTTGGGAAAATGGTTGCCACAAGCTGCCTTTTGGATGGAAAGGATCGATTTTAGCAAGGCTGTTTACAGGTGAGGTTGCAGGAATGGTTTGCAATGGTTTGAGGTGTTACCACCTCCTTATCAGTCACACTGTTCAACCAAGCCAATTTAGCTTTTTGGTTTTGCCTCTTTCTGCAGGCATGGACAGCAAGAAAAGCTCTTTTTTATCCAAGGTACTTTTTAACAATAAAAACAACTCCTCAGTTCTGAAAGACCTGTGCTCTGGGAGGTAAGGATTGGGTACTGCAGCCCTTCTCATGCAAAGTGCACACAAGGCCAGACTTTGAGGAAAACTCACTTCTAATTGAACAGTTTATTAGGGTTTGATCCAATGCATTTTGACATGGAAAAGTTTTGGTCCGAACCCTTCAAATACACACTGCTGACATTTCCCTATTTCTCAGCTTATTCAGCATGTTTCAGAACATGCACTAAGTTGGCTTGACTACAAATGAGCTCAACAGAGAAAGCCAAAGCTAGATTTTTAGGATATTTGACTGTTCAGCCTGTCTCAGGAGTGAGGCACAGACTGTGAAGTTCATATATCATTTTGCAGGGTTTATTTATTCTTCCTTGCCAACACATCTCCAAAGATCAGAGGTCAGGTGCTCCAGATAAGTCCAAAGTTTTGCCACAGACATCACTGATGGCATAATTTCAGGCATGAAGCCTGAGCTCTTGCTTGAGGTTTATTTTCTTGCTTCAGCCATGCTTTTAAACCCTTTCCAAAAACTCCTCCGTAAAAAAAAAAAAAACCTATAATGAGTATTCATACAAATGGCATTCCCCACTCCAAAACCAACCAGCTATCCAAAAAATGTATCAGAGAAAATGAATGGAAACCTATACCCAGCCCTGACTTGTGCTCAAACTTTATAGCATGGGTTTTCAAACCACCTATTGAACTATTGCAGTTCAGTGCTGTGCTCTGCATTCCTCAGTGTTTTTAGCTGCTGTTGACAACCTGTGATATTAATAGTCACGCTGTAAGATTATACTACTGCAAATCAAAGTATGTCTTGCCTTCCTAGCTAGCTCCAGCCAACACAAGCAATGGGACAGGATGCCAACACAACCCTACTTATGCCCCACGCTGCACTTGGAAGCAGCCAGCAGACCTTTTGCTGGCCTCCTGCATGGCACTACTGTCACCCAGTGTAACTCCCACTCAACGTCCCAGACACAACAGCATTTGTGGGGTGGATGTCTTTCCAGGTATGGACAGATGAGAATCATAAATACAACCCACAACTCATTAAATGCAACGCTTATTTTCTCACACACCTGCAAATCCTTGTGTGGAGAAGTTCTGGAGAACAAAGCCAAGTGAAAGGCAACTTCTAAACTTCCAAGTGGAATTCATTAACATGGAGGCCAAGACTTGGCCAGTGGTATGTAAACTGAAAGAAAAGTGTCTCATTTAATGGAAATAATGTTTTGTTTTCATTTCACATGTCTCTAAGACACGGAGAGCTGAAAAGAAACAGCATATCGTGGACCAGAAACTGAACTAACTAATGTTAAGATGGGAGGTCATTGGCTACTGTGCTGAATCTCCTTCTGACTTGCTTTGATAAATGATGTAGGGAGTTCTTTTAATGAGGTTCGACCTTAAATATTGAAATACACACCATTTGAATCTCCACAACACTCTGCAAGCACGGCCAAACCCTCCTGTAGCACAGAGGAGGCGACGGCAATTTGCAAGGACAAACAGGCTTGTCCACAGACACATGTCTGTGAGCCAAGAGGCATATGCAGATATTTAAGTTTGCTGTAACTTCTACACAGTTTCACACTTGCTACAATAATGGAAGCTTTGCAGGGGAATTCTACAAGAAAGGCAATTTCTGACTGAATATAAAGCACAGCCAGTTGTGGCAGAATACTTTGCAATACCAGCACTGAGTAGTAACTGATGAGCATCAGCTCCTCATTTCACCACGGCTGGTTCCACAGGCAATTTCTTACCTCTAAAGCTGGCAACAACACATTGACATCAGCCTCTTTTATTGATTTGCCTCAGTTGTCCCATCTGTGAAATGGAGATGGTAAGACTTACCTTTCTGAACAGAAAGATATTAAAAGAATACTTTAGATGCTAACTCATTAATAAGTATTAAATGGTCACTTTAGAAGAGGAATTGACCTAAATTCCTCACATTATTAATGAAATTATCCATTACAGGGTACTCATGCACACACACACACACATATTTATATATGTTTATACACGTATATATATATGTGCAGCTAGAAAAGCATATTCAGAGCTGTATTAATAGAGAACCACTCTAAAACTCAGGGTCAAGCTGTAGTTCTGTTCATTTTTTCTGCATTTTATTGACAAACAGAGCTAGATCTGTCCACTTGAACTCAATGGCAGGTCAGCAAAACCATTTGTTGGGCTGCAGCATCTCAGGCTGCAGCAAATATAAAACAACCTAAACCTGTTCCCACCGAGTTCAAAATGCTGGATATTTACGGCAACCTCCTGACCTTTGTCTGGCCAGTAGACATTTTGCCACAGATTGCAGTGAAACCAAGGTTTTGGAATAAGGACCTGATCCTGCCACTGATTTGTGTGAGCTACAGGAACAAATACCTTCTGAGAAGATAATGAAAGTTAGTGGACCTGGCTACAAGTCAAATTCTGCCTAGGCTGATCTGACAGCATAATCAAAGCAGTGTTAGAAACCATGTAATAATATACAAATATATATATATTTTCTCAAATGACTCTACAAACCCACAGGAATTTTTTTCTTCCTTTTTTTTTTTTTTTTACTTAAATGGGAAGGAGAAAATCTATATCTTGGAGAGTGAAAAACAAATTAAAGGTTCTTGAAGGGTGTTTCTTAACATTTACCAGTGTTTTTCCCCACGGAGAAGATGAAAAATTAGCTTGAACCCTAGAGCTTTTGGTCTTTTGTAATCTTTCCCTTCTCTTTTTCTCCCCCTCTATGATGAATATAGATTTTTTTTTTTTTTAATCCTATATGCAGAGATTGCACATATTTAGATTGTTTTAAATGAGACCTGCATCCTGGACTTACCTGTGCAATCACAAGCAGACAAGCATAAGCGAACACCATACAAACCTTGGAGTGTGTTTTTAGAGTATAGCAAAATCATCCTGGCATCAACACAAATACTGGGCTGTCAGGCTTCCCGCGGTAAGATAAGAATCTTGGCTGTCTGCTTCTATTAGGCTATGAGCAGGAAAACATCCACGGTCATTAAGGAGAGTTTTGCCATCTCCCATCTGGGTCTCATCACTGCCTCACGTGTGCACAGGACCCCAGAAAGCACAAGAGGAAACAAGAGTCCGTGTCTCGGCAAAGCAGCATCACTCTGGGCAGGGGGGAGAGAAACATATTCCTATTATACTGCTCTGTGCCTCTCTTCTGAGCTTGACTTTGCTCATCTTGGACTCATGCACTCACTCACTGTGCCACTGGTGATTTCTCAGGCATTTAAGTTTCCCTTTGCGTCTCCTGTTTATGGGAGGCAATCGCAGTGCTCACTGCAAATAAACTCCTTCCTGCACTCTCCCAAGGGCTACAGCACAACAGCAACTGCCCAGAGACCTTGTGGAGCTTCTCTAGAGTTTCCCAAATCCACCTGGACACGTTCCTGTGCCCCCTGATATATAAGGGAAACCTGCTTTAGCAGGGGTTGGGCTGGATAAGCTCTGCAGGGCTCTTCCAGCTGTCACCACTCTGTGTGTGATTCCATGAACTCGATGTCACTGCTATCTGGTGAGGGAAAGGCTGCTGCTTTTCAAGGGACAAAATAGCAAATTCTTAAGAGAATATGATTTTTCTTCATAAGATATGTTAAAGATGCTCTCAGGCAAATGACTCCTGTCGTGTAATCTTAAGGTCAAAACAATGAATAGGGATTCAAAACGCCAGGTTACATTTTTTTGGCACCTATTACTTAATGTTTAAAACACCCCATTCTCTGTCAGTAAAGAGTTCTTTACTCACCCTTCTCCTGCGCTTCTGGAGAAAGGACTTTCACAGTCTCTGTGTTTGTGAGACCTCACATTTGGCCTGGCCTTCATCTGAAGTCTAGAAATAACAAGGTAAATAACAATAGTGAAACAGATTTATCGTGCATCTGACTTAAATAAAAACCAAAAGGCAACACACTGAGTGGGTAAAACAATACAAATTATCAAACTGCAATCATGAAATTAGCTACAAATAATGTACAAATCTTGCTTAGGTGGTCACTGTTTTTCATACACTCTTGAACACCCATTTCTATTCCTGCTTTGATGACAATGCCTCTTGGAGGTTTGCTTGCAGAGTTGTTCGTGGAAAATGAAGATCAAAAGGGTTAAAAATCAATTCATTTAGAAAGACCTAAGAACATTTGTGAAAAAAAAAACCCCACTTTAATTGCCACATTGCAGCTATAGGTCAATAACTGAAAACCAAATATTCTATAAATAGTTAATGAAAGGATTGTTTGCTTAGGGAAAAAACCTGAGAATTGTGTTTGCAATCCTCACTCAGCTAATTCACTTAACTACATGCATGACTTCTGTGGTTTTGATGTTTCTCTAGTTCTGTTTTTGAGGAGTTCCTGCTGACATTAAATGACTAGTTTTGAGAGTTTAGCCCAACAGCTCAAATATTTGAAGAGAGATGCACAAGATTCTTCTACTAACCCTCAGGAACAACCTCCTAGCCAGGCACGTATCCTACAAATGCATGAGCCTGCAGCAATATTGATGCTGCTGTAAACTGCAGCAAGGAATGGATGAGGGATCTGGGGGTGTTTAGCCTGGAGAAAAGGAGACTCAGAAGAGACCTTCTGGCTCTCTACATCCACCTGAAAGGAGGTTGTGAGGTGGGGGGTCAGTCTCTTCTCCTACGTAATGAGTGACAGGACAAGAGGAAATGGCCTCAAGTTGCTCCAGGGGAGGTTTAGATTGTAGATTAGAAAGAACTGCTTCCCTGAGAGGGGTGTCAGCCCCTGTGCCAGGCTGCCCAGGGAGCTGGGGGAGTGCCCAGCCCTGGAGGGATCCCTAAAGCCCTGGAGCTGAGGTGCTGAGGGCTATGGGTTAGTAGTTGGCTGGGCATTATGAGGGGAGGGCTGGGACTGCAGCAGCTTCAAGGGCTTTTCCAATCAAAACAATTTTATGATTCTGTGATTCTAAGGGTAGATCCATCAGTGCCAGGATCCATCGGAGAAAACACCTTGGTCACCAGGAGCACATCAGAGTGAGAAAGAGGGCAGAAAGTACTTTGGGACCACTTGGCCATGCTGAAGGAGATGCAAGATGGGACCTGGATGAAAATAAAGCAGTTTTCCCAGTTTTTTAATGCATCATTAAAACTGAGATTTTAAAAATTAAAACTTCATTTTTCCTTTAAAAAATGCAACAGATGTGTGTGAAGACAAAGCCAGCACCTGCACTACCTCGTGGAAGCTGGTTTATAGCAACGTTAAGCAGCTACTGAAGGAGAGAGCAGTGGAACGACCTCACGTGTCTGTTGTATGGTAATTAGAGGAACCTGTACAGAACTGGGTTTTACAGCCTTGTTCAATGTTAAGAGGTTTTTATAGTTACTAAATGCATTAAACCCCAGAAAATGTTGTGGTGAATTGTCCCTTGGATTCTGCACACTGGGAAGCTCACTTGCGGGGCCTATGGGGAGAGCTGGTTTGGTTTTGCTGTACAGTCATATGAGCACAACAAGCAAAACAAGGGTATGAAACTGTGCAAGTCTGAGTCGGTGTAAACCACGAGGCACTCAGCAATAAACCTTACTTTGACTGCAACAAGCAATTTATAGAAGAGAACACTTGAACATCTCTTGTCCCTGTAATCGTGTCTAATGATGGGTAGATATGTTCTGTACGTAAAGCATCAGGAGAGACACTGCATGTTCTCCAGCTATGGTGGTGAAGGCAGCAGCCTTCAGCCAGGCAAAACTCCACTTGGAAGGCAGCCTGTGTTTTGCCTCAGGACTGCAGGTCAGACCCCAAGAAAAAAAGACATTTTGGTGGAATGCTTTGGCTAGACAGAGGGATTGCCCTGCAAGCAACAGCAGCAGAGAATAAAAAGCTGTACTTTTCATGTGGAGGTTTGGTGGCCACAGCAGAAATGATTACATCCCCTTTATTCTACTCATAGGAGCTGTGCAATCAGCTTTGATGGGACTACTGGCCCTGCACACTCATGGAGAGTGTAGTGTGCCTGAGCTGTTTCCCACACAGGTTGGCTCTGCAAAGGGCAGAGGACACCCCACCACCCTCAGCTGCACAGCAGATCACCCCGAGCACCACTCAGTAGCTCTCCAAATCACAGCTAAGGTACACAGCAGCAGCTGGAGTTGTTTCTTCTCTGCTCTTTTACCACCAGGTATTCAAAATGATCATTTAATTCCCACCCGGAAACCGTTTGGGATTTTGCAAGGACTCTGAAGATCAGGGCAGAAGCAGGACTTTCTCCCCAGGACTGACGGCAGGAAGCTCTGATGAGCTGCTGGGGAAGACTGGAGGGGAGATCTGCTGGGTCTCCATGGCCACCGAGGCTGGAAGAGGTAAGAAACAGCAGAGAGGAGAAGGTCAAACCTTGGGAGATTCCCCACCTAACCCCAAGGGACACACAGAAGCATGGCTATGGTGGCAGCACTTACCAGCAGTGAGGAAGGAAGCAGCTACGATGTGAATTATCACTGCATAATTCCCAGATAAATTGAGTTAATAAAGCTATGGCCTAATTAAACCTCATCCTTTGCTCCCTCTCTCTCTTCTTCGTGAGACAGTGCGAATCCATGCAGTCTTTCCACTTCTGGGCAAGGAATCCTGGAGCCTGTTACCAGCAAATAAATTCCCCTTAAAGTGTTTCTGCATTTCTGCAAGCTTGGCCCTGCAAGGCTTTCAGCGGAGGTGGTCTGAACAAGCAGAAGACATAACAGCAAGCAAATTCAACACAAGATCAACGTTTTGGGTTTTGTCACTCAGTTGCTCAGCAGTGATGTCAGAAACAGGCCAGGTTAGCCAATTAACCCCACCAAAGCTGCTCAGACCAGAGTGACAAACAAGGCTCGAGTGAGCGTAAATGTTACAATGAGCAGGGGTGAGCACAAGGCATCAGGATGGGCGATGGGCAAGGGAAATTCTGTGTGGCTGAAATACATTCACACAGCAAATACAATTAAGATTTGGCACACCACCCTCATTTCAGGAGATTTAAAACGCAAACAGCAACAAATAACACGTTTTCCACAAGAAAAATGTGAATCAGCAGCTTGATCAGTTCCCGGTTTCCACAAGCAAAGACCTGTCTGTTATAATCTTGTTTTCCTCAGCCATAAACACAGTGTGAAGAAAAAAAAGGAGAGAAATTTATGTTGAATATGGTTATAGTTATTATTTCCCTTCTGGGGATTTATTAAGCATGTGTTAGGAGTTTAGGTATGAAATGAAATTGTTTTTGTGCTACATGGATGTCTTCTGTGACTACCTGTAAAATTTCATTAAGGTGTTAGACTTGATATTGCAGATCAAAGTAATCCCAAGAGATTAAAGAGACCCTGCTAATTGACTAAGGTCATGTACTGCACTTCCCACTGGCACTTTGGCCTACGCTGACAACAGAGGAGCAGCCCCATCTCCAAGGACCGCTCTATAAAAATACCATTTTCTTTATCTGCGGTCCGGTTTTCACACCGCTACGATAACAAGGGATTTCATAAACCCAGGTGGACTGATTAGAGTTTTGAGTATGTAACTTTCTGAGTAAAAAAAAATATACATGATACTTTTGAACAATTTTGACATTTTATCTTACCCTTTAAAGCTCAGGGGAACATATTGCACGTTAGGTGTTTAAGAATAAAAAGTGTCAGCATATATAGCGAGTTCCATCATTCAAACTTGGCACTAAAGAGGATATTGAAAGCGTTGCTTGCAGACCATTAAAACCAGCTAATTTACAACCAAAGACATTGTTGCATGAAGGGCCAACTTGGCCAATAATTAGAGCTTGGGATATATGTATATCCAGCTTTGACAAGAGAAAGTTCCTACAATGCTTTCCCTGTTGATCAAAACATAGCATATATTGCTCTCAGTTGGACAGTCACCCTTAGCTCCTTGTTGGGCTACTACTGAACATTATGGACCATCGAGGGGGTGTGGTGGGGAGTTATTATTGCTGCCAACAAGACTTGTGAACCCATTGCTGAGGTATGCACTCCCTCCTCCTGGATGCTGTGCTCTGAAGTGGGGATGAGGGGATTCAGAAAAGAACCTCAGAGATGAGGCATGATTTGCAAAACATGGCTCTTTCCTGCCCTCATCGTGGCAGAAGGAAGGAACTCGCAGCCAACTGACCACGAGTTTAAGGGTAAGGTTTACAGTTGCACGGAAACAAACAGGGGAGCTCAGATGGTGCAGCTCATTCGTTTAGCAGAGGATGGATAAGGACAGCTGACAAAAGCAAGCTGAGTGAGAACGGTGCAAGCTAGAAGTTAGCTGCAATCTTTTAACTCAGTATGTTACACACCAAGGGATTTTGTCAGGGTTCTCTCCCTGAAAGCCTTAACGCCAAACGCTGTGGGCTCTGTGTTTTCCTAAGTGTGCTGTTTCAGAAAGTGAAAAACTCACCAATTCTTTTTCCTCAAATTTATCCAAGTTCCTGCAGGGAAGATTCAAACTTGAGGCAATGTCACAAGCAATGGGGTTTACTGGGTACCTTGTAACAGCGTTAATGGATGTAACAACCACCCTTCCATTCACCACATGAAATCCCCATCTAAGCAGAAGGATAGTAGAAGGCTTATGACATACATAAAACGTGTGTCGTTTGCATGGAGATGAATTTCAGACTTCAGAAGCCAACAGAATCACATTTTCCATTATGTTCACCCAGCAGAACGGATTTCATTAATCAGCCTATCATCAAGGGCTCAGTCCTACCACATCACTCACACTAAGTAATACCTAAGATGCAAATAGGTCCACTAAAGCAAAGGACACATCTGGAGAAGTTGTGTCGTTCCACAAGTAAAGGTGCTCTAATGGACTTTGAGAAATCCCTGATTTCAGGAATGAAAATTCTCAGACCCTTTCAGCTCTTCAGGAAGGTCTTGGATAAATAAGCTGTTCCACAGAAGTATTTCATCGCTTGTAGCACCAAAGAGCTATGAAAACAGTTGTGCTGTTGAATGATGCACCTGATGAAACCAGGTAAAATTGGCCACATACTTCTCGAGCTCCAACAGTTTTGAAACTCCTCTTCATTCAGCAATTGATGTTGAACTCTTTAAGTCATCACGTTGAGTAAGACACAGGGGGCCTTAAGGCCTTGTAATGTGAAAAGACTTGGTGTCGATGAGGCTTCCTTACTCCTGGTTCTTTGGAATTCAACGTGCTGCCAGTATTTGTAATGTTCCGTATACCCATTTAACCATCCTATTACTTGGGATGGCTGGGTTTATCCATGGCAAGTAACCTCTGCCTTTACACTGAATAAAATATTCATTTTCTATCTCATTAAAATTTTCCTGAAGTTGGCTGGATGTTCTGTTGTTCTTGCTTTAAGTCCTAAACATGTGCTGTAAAGTTAGAACGACCGAGATGACTAAAGAACAAAGCGTGGGAAATCTCAGCTTCTATACCCGCATCGCATCGCCCTCTGCTAAACCCCACAAAAGTTTTTGACCTTCTTTCTCTAAATAAAGATGAAAAGTAATAAAAAAAAAACCCCACAATTATTCTTTTCACTGAATTAAGTACTTGTGTGCTATTCTGTGCAAAAATGTCTAAGAGGTTCTTTTGTGCCTTTTCACAGAGCAGGTTTGCGCTTCATGTTGTGGTCGGTGGTATGTGAATCATTTGAAAGACTCTCAGGGATAAAACGTGGAAAAGAAATGATGTATTTGTTAATTGTTGTTGCTGTTCTTGCTATGATCTTTGGCAACACCTGCTGGTGGTACTATGCAGTGCTGTAACCGCTCTACCTATGTGCCTTCAACATATAGACCTTCAACCGGCCACACAATCGCTGCCCAAGTGCAAAGAGCAAGGGCTCAGTCAATGGGCTTAAAAATACCAAGCAAAGCTCATGAAAGCATTTCCATAGGCTTTACAGGCTCGAGCATTCTTTCATATGGAAACCTGCCTGATTCTGTTTAGCAATGCGTGCCCTGTGATTTGCAAAAGTCACGATTTTACGGCAACTTCACCCAAAGAGAATTTGGCACAGAGCATCTTCCGTGAGCTTTCCAGTAACAAGGTGTTTTCAGCAGCGAGATAAATAACATTTAAGCATCTAATAAAAACCATCTCAGGTTTGGTGGGGTTTTTTTTTGGTCTAATATCCTCTTTTTTTTTTTTTTTTACATAGCACAGCAGCAAAGCCTTGTGTTGTAGGTGAAAGTCTGTAAATCTGCAGTAACTGAAAAATAACAGAAGGCGCAGCAGCATTCTTTATGTTAGTCTATATTGATCGGCTCTAATGAGCACCAGTGGAGCTGTAGCTAATGGTGGTATGTCTGGTGTTAAGGGCAAATGTGGGAGAAGATTATCAACCCAAGGGGTTTAACAGTTGCTGGACTGCCCTCAGCCCTCAGGGCAATGATGCACTTGAGAGGTCACTGTATCAAATGAGGGGAAAGATTCAGCTTGTGCTGCTGGAAGAAATGCAGCAGGAGCTGGATTTTAGCTGAGACTACAGGCATCAACAAAACATCTCCTCTCTGCCGTCTGCTTCTTCCCCTTCTCCTTTCCCCTGATCACGCCCTACCCAGCGTTGCATTTCTAATTAAGCATCATAGCGGCGGTGATCCGGTAAGGGACAGCACAGAGCTGCTCCGAATTAGTCAGGCTCGGCTACGCGCAGGGGCAAAGCAGCACCTTGGCAGGGCCAGCGCGAGGGAGCGGCGCAGACGCCGCGGAGGATGACAAGTTAAGGGGCAGAAACGCTTTTACACCTGATGCCTCTTTATTACCTGGGGGGGGTCACGCTGCCGTTTGATGTGAATTTGCTTGATATTTCATTCACTGTGTTGCTTGCCACCCCCTTCCGAGATCTGAGAGGGGCGAGATGAGTGACCACCAGAGCAGAGGAAGGCCACTGGGCTTCAAGGGAAAGTTAACTGGCAGATACGAGAGAGCGCTCGCAGTAACGTGTTAGTGCAGAAAGGAAGCTACAGGTATTCAAAAGGATAAAAATGAACTGAGAAATGCCTTGAGGTGTGTGCCATGTTGCACATTCTATGCTTTAATAGCATAATGGAATAATTTTAACCATGTGAGGCTCCAAAACACACCAAGAAGGTCTGTTGCGAACCGAGCAGGGAGATTTCAAATATTTATCCCAATAAATACTGAGATACAGATAAAAAAAAAGCCAAACCACAATATTTTACTTAATGTTGCAAATAAGCAAATTAAATATTACCTTAGGTCCATTCCGCCATGGTACCCTGTGGTTATGGCAAATTATTTATTAGGCCTTTAAAAATTCTAAGACATGGATTCCTCCTGTTCCTTAGAGACCCATGATGGGTCACATTATTAAAAAAGTCTTCACAGTAGTAATTTTTTTGCAGTGTTAATAAGCAGTAAGGCTGAACCCAGCATTCTTTGTTCCAGTATGAGATTGTTTTTTTTTCCCTTTCCTATCAGAAATTTTGCCTGAACAAGGATAGGGAAGCCCATCAAGGTTTTGGTCAAAGGTGAAGAATATTTCCAACCTACTCTCAGCAGAAAAAAAAAAAAAAATCAAGCTTTGGGCTTTAGGCTGGGGATGTTGACACAAAAAACTACGTGAAATAAGTGGAGCAGGCACTAAAGCTGGCATGCACACTCACTGGGAGCAATGAGCCTGGAGACGATAAGAAACATTTTCTGCCAAGAAGCAGGAGCTGACACATCCGACGCTCGCTGCCTGATGGGCTCCAGCTCGGGGGGTTGATGTCTGCCGGCTCCCACCACTGTCCATTAGACAGGCGGCCGCACCAGGGATGCTGCAGCCACAAGTGACATTAATGTGCTCAACTGTTGACACCGGGGAGCCCACAGTGAAAAAAAATAGCAATGTGTTCATACCTGTGGTTGCATGCACGGCTAAAAGGCGAAGCGGGCTGGCACAGCGGAGTTTGCATCACCCCAGCTTCAGCTGTCTCTGTCCTCCTGCCTTGTTAATGCTGAAATTGCCAAATACCCTAGCAAAAAAAAATAAAAAGACATATACAATCCCATGGCACCTTTTAAAGTCCATCCTGAGAGCTATTCATGCACCTCCCGCATAGCTCTATGCAAACTGCACAGTTTGAATCCATACTCGGTTTAGGTATCGCAATAATGAACCTATGAGCAACCTACGTGGCAAATTCACAGCACTTATTTTCTACAGCCTCGAGTCCATAAGCAGCTTGAGTGGGCTTTTTAATTTATACAGTTATTGAGATTCCTTCCAGTCACAAGTGCGTTGCTATGAGCTGTGCAACACGAGCAGGAGATGACCATGTCTGCTGAGCCTGCAGAAATGCAACCGTAACACTGACTTACTGACACAGCCAAGGCCAGGTTTAGAAGCTTCAGAGCTGGATTCCCAGCTCAAGATGAAGTGAAGAGCTAGAAAGCACGTTTCAAGTGAGTGCTCATCCTCTTCAAACGTTTTTTTGTCTCAAGATATTTGTATAAGCATGTCTTTGTTTTTCCTCCTGCTTACATTTCAATCTGAAGAGCTCGTTATCCGTGTAGAATTGGACACCCAGAAACACAAAAGATCGTTCAAGTTTGAGCAGTGGGACCTTGTTTTCATTCATGGATTTTTCTAATACTCCAAACCACCTTTACACTCTCTGTTAGTTAATTTTGGCTTTGAATGGGTTTGGTCTTAGGAACAGCACACATAAACTTTCGAATGCCTCTGTTCAACTAACGGCAGAAGTCAGAATCAAATACCTGTCCACAGAGCAGCAAACTCTTCTGTCCATAGGGCAGAAGGACCAGTTTCAAAACACATCTTTTCAAAAGAGGTCTGTATGCACCTAAGTGAAACATTCTGGCAAGACATTAATCTGAGAGGATAATGTGACCAACAGAACAATTCTGTGACGACTTTTCTCTTGCGGAGACGTTACAGTTTTGTAACGTATCCTGTAACTTATTTCATACCTGTTGTCGTGCTGTATCTTTGGACTGAAGAACGTTTGGGATCTGAAATCAGTTTTTATTGGTTTAGCTGCGCTGGCAAGTTACATCCAGGTAAGAAACAAGTGTGGTTGAATCGTTTGTGGTTTCTCTTTCCGCAGCTGTATCTCTTCGGTTTGGGGGAAGTACCACATGTGCGTTACAGATCTCACCAAAGCCTGCAGGAGAATGAGGTGGAAATGCACATCACAGCACTGGCAGAACAGTGGGTCTATACTGGGTTTGTTTGGGGCCCTGCTATATTTACCCATATCGTGGATGTTAACTCAAAACATCTAATTACTCCAAAATGCCCCTTCCAAAGCAAATACAAAAATGTAACACAGCACAAACTTCAAGGTTACCAAAAAGCTAAAACAAACAGCTCAGCCATCATAATGACATTTAGAAAGCAGTTGTAGATGTGATTGGTTTACTCAGATCTTTTGCTGTGACAGGTACATAAGGGTCAGATCTTGCTCTGCAACATCTGCAACAAAACTCCCCTGGACTTTAACGATGTGGCAGTCCAGCTAACAACCTTTTGGGTATTTTTAATAGTTGGTATTGACCAGTCCTTTTGAAACGTTTGCTTTGAAAAGGACATGCTATTTATTTTTACTTTCCATTTAAATATCAAAAATAAAACATCTTGCTCTGGCTCAAAAAAAATAATCCATACGCTGGATAACCACTCGGTGGCATAACAAGTTTCCTCACTCCAAGGAAGGAATCCTTTCAGCTCTGGAGATCAAGTAGCCACAAAGCCTGCTCCTTTACCCAGCAGCCTCACTAATCATGTCAAGTCATTACAACCTGGGCAGCATGTACAATTTCACTGGCATACTTTATTTTTTTCCAAGTGCATTTCAACCACTTAAACGAAACGCAGCTATTTCAGGGGTTTGTAGGAAATGCACCTTATTTTCTCTGCCCTGGAGGTTTTCCCTTTGCAGTTTCCTAGCCTTCACCCCTTAAACACCACTGAATCCTGTAAGAGATCCCACGATGATGCTGTTTAGCACACAACTATTGTTTTCAATGAAGCAGCAAGTATTGCTGCACGAGCACTTGAAAAATGCTGAAGTCTTGCCTGGTTGTGGCAGGAACCCAAAACTTGAACCTTATACATTTTAGAGGGGGAAAAAAAAAAAGAAGAAAACCCCCATAAACTCAAAAATTGTGCTGATTTGAAGACACTTTAGAAACTAGCCTGTGTTTGTTATCATACAGCGTGTTTCATATCTAACAAATCACATGGAAACGCCTTCTTAAGGAAACTGCCCTTTTCCTACTGCTTATTGAGTTCCTCTTGAATAACATTGGCTCTGCTTTCTGCATCCTAACATCTTCCTAACACCTCCAGGGGAATCCAGCCACAAGGACCCTCCTATACACTGTCCTTACAGAAACACATCCACGATCCACGTCAGCCATGGCAGGATGAGAATATTTCCCAGTCCTAACGGTCTTGCTTGGCACAGCTTGCTGATATTTAACACAGGTAAAGTGCCAATTCAACCTTTCAAACTCAAACCAGCACAACTGGTCACAGCTTCTCAGCAAAGAGGTTGTGATGTTTACTGCAAGAGCTTGGCTGAACTTCCAGCACATTTGCCTTATCATAAGGCTACCTATGAGATCTTTGAGTGATGGAAAGCCTTGAACCTTAAAGAGTGCCCACAGGTCATTTGAAGAATATTTAATAACAACACTATTTGCATGTTATTAGAGTGAAACAGACAAAAACCACTGAATTGTCTCAGCGAAACACAACCCAATCAAGCCTCTCCCCTCCCTGGTTTCATGGTTGTTTACAGGATTCTCTCTCTTTTCAATTCTGTGCATCTTCCCATCTTGAACAGTCCAAGCCCAAGTCAACACAGAAAAGGAATCTCCATACTGTGGTATTTCCTAAGCATCAAACGTTATATTTATAGGCATTTAGAAAGGTCTTTCCTGGCTAAGTTCTGTTCACTGCCTGATGGTTTCAGGCCAGGTCTGCAATGGGTCTCAACAAGTGCAGCTTTGTTGACATTAACAGAGCTCGACTAAGTTACAAGAGACAAATCTTGGGTTTCTTATTTAAACAAAACTCCTAGACTGCTTGGGGACAGCATAATCACATTTGCCTAACTCTACTTTCTTAAAGATCAAAGCACAAAATGTCATCTCACCTCTGGAAACTCCAAGATTTAGGGTTTCAATGGATTGCATGGCATGAGCAGACTTCTTGGTCACAGGATGACACGCTCCTGTTTAAAGGAACATTTTCCCTTTTGACTTTCCACAGCCAAAAGGAAAAGGTTTGTCATACCTATTGAACTCTTAACTGATCTCTTAAACAGAATTACTACCACTACCTCCCTCCACTAGGTTTGAGCACAACAGCTTCTGTCTTCTTTACTGCTAAGTTTTTCCTTCTAAACCATTCAAGGTTTGGTTTTGGGGGATATTTTTTTGTATTACCATCCCTACAGTGCTTTACCTCCAACCCACATCAACTCTCCTTCTGCCCTCTCCTTTTGTCCTCCGTCACCATCTTCTCAGTGAATAGTCCTCCAGTGACAATTCCCCTGCATTTCTGTCAGATTCCTCCACATTCAAATTCCATGCTTATGCCCACTCTCATCACTGGGTTGCTGAGGTTCAATCATCCCTTAATTTATCCCCTTTTTTTTTTTCTTTTGTCTTATTGCAGACAAAGAGTAGATTAAAAATTGTTCCTTTCAAAAAATAACCTGACAACATCCAAGCACGAGCTTGAAGCCTTTCCAGAGGACATACCTGGTCCCCCAAAAACAGAAATGCTGCTAAAATGGAAGGGTGATGGTTTTGCCTTTAAAGAATTCTCAACAGCAGTGTCACTAATGGTGCTTTGACACAAAAAAATATCAGAATGTAATTCAACATGGAGAAAACTTTGTTGATTGAAAAACAAAGGAATGGACCATTTCATCACCTGATCATTTTGAATCATTAGCAGTAAAAGGAAAGCAAGGAGAGAAAAAAAAAATCCAGTGCTGAATCATGAAAAGAGTCAGCAGATCAAGGTCTTTCTTCTAAAAAATCTTTAGCAGGGAAAAGAAGAAACAGTGGATATTATTTCCAATTATTTCTCAAATTGGAACAGAGAAAGGAAAATAAAAAATACACACACACACACATACAGAAAATTCCCTGACTTGGTGCTACTGGAGTTTGTAGCTGGAAGGAAAGTCCTTGCTTATATTGAAGTAAAGTTCTGAAAATAAGCAAAGAACAGATTTATTGATTTTTGGTGAAGTCTGGGTGTAAAAAAGAGAAAGAATAAAGAAGTGCTCTTTGCCCGCTATGTCCAAATGACATCCCCAGTGGCCTTCTTAATGGTGGGGGAGGGGAGGGGGCAGGTGCCTACCCCGGCACATGGACACAACTGCCCTTAGGCTAGGGCTAATGGTATTGGCTGAGCCTGCTGTAAGCCTCTCTTTTCTAATAGCCAACTTTCTCTGTGCGAGAAGACAGACAGATATTGATTGGTCCAAATGCCCTTGAGTTGACAACATCTGAAATGAAAATCCACAAGGCTAGCACAAACTTTCTGCAAGTTCAATGTCTGGAATCTGATTATGAGGCTGGGCTGCGGAACCGTTCAGGCACGGGAAAGGGCTCCTTTTTGCGGTGGGCTGCGCGCGTGTCACGAGCGGGAGGGAAGCGCCTGGCTCGGCTTTGCCAGACAAATGGTGATTTGAAGAGGCAAGGTGAGGGTAATCCTTCGGTGATGAGAGGAACAAAGCCAGCCGTGGCCGTGGCCCAGCGCAACCACGCGGGATCCCACTCGAGAAGACACGGGTGGCACTGCCCAGCTCTGAGCAAGTAATTAGGGGTACATCAATAAAATGTGTTCTCTCCTCATGTGAGGCTGCCGGGGGTGTGCCTGCAAAAGCTGCTGCATGGTGCTAGAGAACACTACACAGCTGAGAGTTTACCTTTCGAGGAAGTTACCTCACCCAGGCCAAGTCTCAGGTTCAAAGTAACGTTGGGTACCAGCAAGGCTGGCTCTGCTTCCTAATGACTTTGTTTGCCAGAGCTGGAATATGGAAGCTACGCTTTGCAAATGTTAAGGATGGGGCAGGGAGAGAGCTGGAGGAGTTTATTTGTACCTTATCAAGCATTCTTTTTTTATTCTACAAATTCCTCCTAAATCAATACATTGACTACTGTATAAACCTTAAATAAAGCATTATTAAAGTGGAAGCAGTGTTCCTGTCTTAGTGGGTTATTTAGAAGCATAAAAGATACACTCTTAAAAATCAGTCTCACGCCAGGTAAAGTACAGCTGGAATACACATTAAATTTATTCAGTCATTGATTTGTAATGTTGATCCTCCATGGCTTCATGTTTCTTTTCTCATTAATCTTAGTTAACCCTCTCAAAACAATGCCAACATTGTCGTTTGATGTATTGAAGATCCAACACGCAGAGGATGCTGCTCTCCAGACTGTGATTCCTACCATCAGTAGGGCTAAAGCCACAGAACCAGAGACTCCTATCTGCTTTTTTTTTTTTTTGCACGTTAAAAATGAAAAATAAGGTTTTTCTCTTGGAGAGAGAAGCAAACAAAGAAAGAAGATGCTGTCCTAAGTCAGTCAGGGCATCTGAATGATTTGGCTGCAGAGTATTAATAGATCTGCTGGAGGTTTCCTATGGGGCAAGATGCAAGCTGCCATGGTGTTCCCACAGAACCAGCTTCAGAAGAAAGTCACTACAGAGGAAGGCAGAAAGCTGCAAAGAATAATTCTAATTTAGACATGAAGATCTCTGCCTATAAAGCGACATTCATTTTAATTTGGGATTCTTTTTATGAAAGTATTTCCACCATCTACCTGCAGCTCCCTCCTGTCCACCCAAAAAAGGTGCTTTTGTAGAGAAGCTGGCTAAAGAGAGGCCATTTCTACAGGAACCAAGAGCAAATATGCACAAGTGTGCAGACACTCGGAAGCCTCAGGCATGTACCAGCGTGCAGGAGGTGGCACTCATCAATAAAACCCCGTCCTTCCCTGTGAGGAATGAACTGGGCTTAACCCACCACTCCTGTGGACTTCACGTTGGGCATGCAGAAACGGAGCTGGGGCCACTACTAGCCAGTTGTGAAAATCCTGCCTGATCTCTTTTTGGCAACTGTGGGTAACAATATGTCCACTGTCACGTGTCCTGACCTGTGTTCAACATCATCTGTTTAGACTACGTGGTCTACTTCTATCATGCCTTGCCACAGAACCAGAACTAGGTTCACCGTCCTTCCTGAGGACTCAAGTGGTTTTGTTACAGATCAGCAATATGAGCTTTGATTTTAGCACCCATCTTCCTTTAAAATCTCTCTCTCTTTTAATTATCACCCCCATCTGACTTCTTAGCAAGCTCTGAATCCAACAGTGTGTTACCAATATAGGATAAAAATGAAGAAACAAAACTAAATCCCAAGTTACTGTTTTGCCTGTAATTATTTAGAGATTGAAGGAGATCAAGCCATAGGTGAAGAATGGACGTCCCTGTTCATATCCATAGAAGACACATTCAGCATCAAGGGAGGAACGTTTGAGCTGCAGATTGACTACGAAGTAAACATCAGCAGCAAACGTGAGTCTTGTTTCAGTAAATCCATCCCTTGAAACTCTTTCCTTCTTCAGTACCAAACAGTCTTTCTAATCCTTTGTCTTTTCAAATAGCTGTGATAATATTAAAACCATGCTTCACAGCAAACAGCATTTCTGGGATTTTCCTAAGAGATGTGGCTTTGGATAAGAAAGTGCAATTGAGTTAAAGCAGTAGGAGAGCCCAGAGTCAGTGGGGTTTGTTGTGATCAGTTGACCACTTCCCAGTAGGCATCTCTGCAGTCGCTGAGAATTACTAAACACCATTTCAAGGAATATAGGTAATTCAGTCAACCAAAAAACCAAACAAAATAAGCCCAGCATAAAATACATTTTAAAAAACCCTACTGGCATGTGAAAAGTAGGGAACTGTCGAGCCTGCTTTGAATCAATCCCGGTGTACTTAGCCAAGTGAAAATCAGATGGACAACATTTCTTTGTGTGTGCATGGACGGGAAAGCAGATATTTCTGCCACCCACTGAAAGGTTTCTGAGACAGAGAAATTACAAAGCTGGTGCTTTCCCCCCCACACACACCACCACAATGTTTAGAATGTGTTCACACCTTTCGTGCAGGGACGTCACAACACTTCAGAGAGGAAATAAGAATACGCTGTTTGATCCAATTGCAACTGAAGAACTTCTTTGCTGCCAGACAGAAGCGTGTCGGGTTTGTCCTGTGCCAAGTATGGCTCTCTGTGGCCCAAGTGGGATTTTTGCTGGAGTCCCTGGAAAAAAACAAAAAACAACCAAACTTGTAATCCCTGCCCTATTTTCTTATAGTTTTTTCCTGGTGAATCGAAGCAGGCTGATAACAGCCAGGGCAAGCACCTGAGGAGCGTCCGGGTACAGCTCACGGGACTCTCAGGCTTTTCTCTTTTCACTTACAGTTCCTGATGTATCCTCAAAAAAAAAAATCATTCTGTAAAAACAAAAAAAATCCTCAGCAGGACTTTCATATTGCCAAGTGAATGTGTGTATGCATGTCCACACAGATGCCACACACTTTGCTACCGTACCAGCGCATGCAAAATTGAGTGAACAATATCTGCTTGTATTTTATCATTATTGCACTTCTAAGACAATACCCTGCTACCTCTATAAAGAATGATAGGACAGGCAGGCTGGAGTAGCTGCAGGGGATCGTATGCCTGTTGACTGCCAAAGCTGCTTACTACTTAACAACTGATCAACTGGCCCCCAAGGCAACAGCTTAACAAGCCCCAGTAGAAGTGGACTCAAGATTTCTTCCTCAGCAAAGAAAATGAAACCATTTACCAGGTATGACCAATATCTAGAAATCAAGAGTAGCAGCACCAACAACACTTCAGCTCTCCAGCTCTTTAGAAACAGCAAGGCATTTTCAGTCTGGAGTCCTAAGGTCGAGCTCAGCTTGCTAATATTGCAATAAGAGAAGGGAACACGGTCTGGGGCTGCTTTGTAGAGACAGAGCTTGGCTTGCTGCGCCTTGCACACTTACTGCCTCCAACACTGCTGGCAAGAAGAGATGCTCATGTGTGCTCCAGGGCAATACCGTGTCATATGCGTGTTTGTGAGACAGAGAGAGAGAAAGAGAGAGAGTTTCAGCACCGAAATGCAGCAATTCCTCTGGGGTGAGATGTGGCAGCTGTTTACCAGCACAAAGCAATTCTGTACAGCAGTTTCGGAGAGGAAATGAAGAATACTGTACTCGGCTGAAACTACAGGGGGGATTTTAGGAAGGCAGAATTTAATTACCCAAGCTGGAATTTGGCCAGGACACCAGGGCTCACACCTCTGCTCGCGTGAGAAGTGCCAAGGGGTGCTTCATAGTCACAAATGGTCAAGATTTGGGGTTAGAGTTTCACCTGAACAATGACATTCTCGATAACATTTTGCTCCTTCAGACCACGTTAACGAGACCTTATCTGAAAGTCCTTGGTTTTGCGGTGGACTTACCACGGAGAACAACTTTTCTTAGGAAGTTTGTGTTTATCTCAGGAGCATCAGGAAAGAAAACGGCCTTGCAACACACCTTCAGGTCCCTGCAGGAAATGAAAGGCATATTAGCCATTTTCATGTGGGTTAGACCATAGAGACTGATACCTAATACACCCAGATTAGCTGAATCAGCTCCATAGCCTACCAACAGCCTGACACAGTTCCTAAAGCATCCCTGCTCTACTTCTTCCACCCCTTGAGTCATCAACGTTCTTGCCAGGAGCCTTTTTTTTTTTCTCCTTTAGCAATGCTTCCAAAGGAAACCTGAAGCTGCAGGGAGGGGGTTGGCATCTCCCATGCTGTTTCTGTGACTTGCTTTTTTATAGCTTTAATCCTGCAGCCATCAGGAGACACCTGAAGAAAAGCCTGTAAGGACAAACCTTATTTGCAAATCGTAACGACCTGCTGACAACATCCCTTCCTGCACACAGATTGATTATCGCCCCTTACTCGGTGTGTTTCGCAGGACACCTCACTTGTGTGACTGAACAAACTCTCTCCACGTCCAATTTCTCTTGTTTCCTAACTTCTGCCCTTCCTTCCTTAGCCATGCTCTCCAAAGGAAGCTTGCAGCCTTTTAAATGTTGTTTGATTCATGCCTCCAACTCTTCATTTCTGGATCGTTACTCACCTTCTCCCCTTTATGAAGATACTAAAGAACTTGACAATAATGAGGCTGGAATTGCTGAAACTACCCTGTATAACCTTAATCAGTAAGCATCACATCATTTCTTTGGATTTTCTACTTGTAATAGACTCTTTCTGCTTAGATTGGAACAAGGACTGTTTTCTGCTCCATGCCTTTGAATTGCCCTCTGTAGAAGGACTCATAAATATGTCTGTAATGACCAAATTGCTATTATTAATGAACAAGATATGAGCTCCACAAGCCTATTAAGAGTCCAGACTGTTTACAAAGGCTTCTTGGGAAAAAGTAAAGGTTCAAAACCCTCACAAACTCTAAAATGTTTGTGAAAACTCTGAGGAGTCCTCAAAGAAGATGAAACTCTGAGGTCCTAAGCGTTAGGAAGAGCTGTGTCAGACATTCAGAGGCAGCTTTTAGGCTCACTAGCAAGCTCCAGCTTTGCTCAGATGTGCTCAAGCGTGTACACTGTAATCCAGTTTGCAAATGCCAATCTGTAAAGAGAGATGAGAGTGGTCCCCAGGACCCATGTCAGCAGAATCCACTGAGTAGAAATGAAGCACCAAAGCAAGAAACCAGTTTAATGTCACACCCAGCATCACAATCAACATAGGAGAAAACGGATGACACGTCATGCACGTGTGACATGACCTCAGTGAAAGAACCTAAGTGCAAAAGAAAGGAACAAGACATTGTAGATTTACTCGACAAAAAACACAAACAAAAACTTTGACTCTAAATTCTAGGCATGGCTGTTCCTGCAATGCTGCCACTGTATGTGAAACGTGAGCTCCGTGTCTGCCAGCACCAGGAGGATTTCAATATCAAAAGCCCTAATGATTTCTATCGCCTCGTTGTGGCATCCTCAGAAAGAAGACACAGGGTTGGATCAATGTAGTCATTGACTGACTCGGTGTATGGGTAACTGATGCACATTAATACAGTCTACATTCAACTGGAGTGGTCCTCAGAATTACAACTAAATGTATAACAATGCAATCTCCACTTTAACCTGAGCAACGGCTGAATTGACTTTTCCATCCCTGTTTTCAAGTAGTCACTGCTAGCTCCACTGCAAGGCAGCCTTGCAAGCCCCCAAGCATCCTCTCCATAAGAAGTGGAGTGTTGTTAGGTGAATTAACCCTCAAACACAACCCATCATGGCATACATCTGCGCCATTTAAAAGCACTTTACACCTCTAAAGCATCTCTGTAGAGCATACTGATCCATAGGTGCTTTATATATACTCTTAAAAACCTCGCAGGAGATGGTGGGAGACAAGAATCAATAGTCTCATTTTATAGATGAGAAATCAGATTAAACAGCATACCAAAGGCTACACAAATTTTGTACCACGTGTTCATGAACTGGAATCCTATTCCCTTGCTGAGATGCATATAGGATTTTCTCCTAAGCTATAAAACTCATCTTCCTCTCAATCACTGTGAACCTGCCTGTAAGCGTGTTAACTGCCCTGAAACTTTACAGCTCCCTTTCTTTTCTTCATCTGTTTGTTTTACTGACTCAGTATCACCTCTGTAACAAGGAAAGCCAGGCAAACCATCCAGTCCTGCTTTCTGACACAACAGAGCAAGGAGATTAGAGAACAACGGTTCAGCCTGTGAAATGAAATTACACATACTGTACACGCCATTCCCTATTTTGTGTGCTGCAGAAGAGACTTCGCCAGTACAGCTGAGGTCTGGGCTGGGTCCTAGGTGTTACACTGTTTATTTCAATGGGAAAGTGACCAAAAGGAGGAATGTGACCAATAAAATTAACACTAGTAGTTCACTAGTACCCAGAGGCTGATGGCAAGATAACTGTTCAGAGTAAACAAACTCCCAAGTGGAAGTTTTAAAGGCAATGAAGCCCCAAGTATCTTCTTTTCCAAGTGTTCACCTTAAAATTTGATGAGTCCAGTGTTTGGTCCAATATTTTGCCCAGAAAAATAAGCAGAAGTGAGTTCTGTGCCAGGGGACCGTGTTTGAGAAGAAATAAGAGGAAAAAGAGAGAGTTTAACCTTTCAAGATCCAGACTTCCATAAAACAGGAACACAACTTGTGCTTTGGTGTAAGTTGGATGTGTGGAGGTTAGATTGACACACCTCAACAGGACAAACTTCTTGTCTAATGAACTGAGGGACTAAACTTGCAGAGTAACGGGAAACAGGATCACCCATAGAACAACTACTAAAACAGTTACTATGATAGAGTTTCTCATTTGTTATACCTTCCATGCTGATTGATGATGCCATTTGGAAAACAACAGCTAAATGCCTGAGAAGTATGTTAACATTTGAACGCTTGAAGAACATTTTTGAGTACTTTAAAACATTTTCCTTTCGGTTTTATTTTTGTTTTCCTTCATGGAAACTGGTAATTCTGGTTTCACCAGTAGAAAATCAAGCAACCAGGAAAGCAATTTCTACCTCTTAATTTACTCAAAATGGACCAGTTCTAAATCTAAAAGACGGAGATCATGCTTTTTGATGCCAAACTGCTAAGTTTAAGTAATAAGAGACATAACTGTGACTTCTAGGAAACAAAGAAACCACCCCAACTTTCTCTGTGTTAACTTATTCAGCGTACAGACATCACAGCTCTTTGAGGAACCATGTTTTCATGCAGCCAGGGATTTATCGAGTGACACTACACACACGGTACAAACTTCAGCTCCATTATTCTTCCTAAGGAATGCTGAGAAACCTTTTATTATCATTCTCAGATAGAAAAGCTTTTATTGCTTAAAAAAGTCTTCTCACGCCACTTAATTTTGTACTTGATGGGACTGCAGAAGGTCTCGGTAACTATTTCCCAGTTATTAGCAACTCCCTAATGAAACAAAGTGCTGTCACACATACATAATTGGGAATCTACCAGGTTAAAACACAGCCAAGACTCAGGGATTTAAAATCCAATATCTAACTATACAGATATTCTTGCACGTCTGCTTCTGTGTCTTCCTCAACAACAACAAATCATGAAATAGCTGTTGTTGGGCAGCCTGGGCAGATGTTAGACATGTCAACAACTTCTTGAAGATTTTCATTCTAGACACTGAAAACAAGTTCATGAATATTTGCCTGTCCAGGAGTACCAACAATTTTTCTTTTCCAGTGAAAGAATTTCGCTTTAACATCATGGCTCAATCAAGTGTTTCAGTCTCAGGAGAAAGTGGATAGGATCAGTTGAAAATGGCTAGAAAAAAAAAAAAAAAAAAAAAACACCTTAGTTCCAGAAGGAGTTTTGAAAAGGTGGACTCAAGGTCAGTAAAGTGCTAAATGCTGTTCCCCACTCTCCCCAATCCCTCAGTGATCCAGTTCATACAGCAAGATGATTAGAACAAGCAGAGCTGACTGCCTTAAAGATGCCTTGTAACTGACCACAGCGCATCTGTTAGACTTGTAAAAAGAAGCTGTATCTTAAGGAAAGCCGAGGCACGCTTGTTTACACATCTTAGAAGGGGAAGAACAGATGCTCAGTGCCTTAAAAGATATAAATACATATGGTGTGGTTTAAGTCGTAAAGATGCACACACATATGTATCTTTAAATTATTCTCAGTTTCCCTTAAAGAGCTGTGCAACATTCATATCTAATCAAAGGAGATAGCAGCCTTGATACAAGCAGCACTTCCAAGTTGGGTTAGTCCCACTTTGTAAAGCCTGTTATGCAAAAAGCACAATGGTCAAATGAATGAATGTCACAGTGATTTGGAGGTGACTCTTCTGCCTGGAGAGCAAATACTGCTATTGACCTGAAACCCAATAAACTGACATTATTACGTGCCAACCAGTCATTTTTATATTAAGAATAAAGCTAGTACATGGAGAATTGATTATAAAAGCTAAATGCTCTTGGGATCCCCTACACTGAAATTAAGCTTGACAAACTCCTAGGAAAGCTAAACAAACTGTCCAAGCTTGTTGAGCTTTGTTTAGGCTGAGGATACTGGAAAATAAAAAAAGGAAGAGAGTATGTCTTCCAAAAGACCATAGAATGGTAGGGATGGAAGGGACCTTTAGATATCATCTAAGTCCCATCCCTCTGCAGAAGCAGGTTCACCTAGATGATCCCGTTTGTTAAAGCACTTGCTGCATTCCTTAGCTAGCAAGAGGTTTATTTTCATGTTCTTTCTCTTTTTTTTTTTCCTTACCAATATATGTATTAATTGGTTATACTGAGAGCCAGTTCAGAACGTTTTAGACTGTAGCAGCTGACCTCGCAATCAGCTGAACATTAACACCAACTTATCTTCTTGTTTAATTTCAAGGACACTGTTTTTTTTTACACATGTAGATCATCAGAGGTGAATTCATGTATAAGAGATAGTTAAAATAGAAGAGGTGGAGTTTTTAAACTCCAGTAACATAATGTATAACAACATAATTGTATCCAGGGAGAAATCATTACTTCTACAGGCATTCGTGTATTTTTTCTAGACATAACACCTATGTTGCCTTTAACAAAGGTTTCATAATTGTTATCACTAATAATTCCAGTGAGTTTGGGTTGTAAAGTTTCAAAATATATTCAGAGAATCAAGTACAATACGTTTTTTAACAAAATTGCACCTGTACAAAGAAATTTACGGTTTAATCAGGTGGAATCACTGGGATTTACCACACAAAAGATGGGCTGTTTTATCAAAAGAATAAATGAACACTGCTGCATTTCATAACTGTGATTCGGCAAAACTATTTATCCTACTTTGCGACGCAGGTGTCTGACAATCAACAAACCCAAATCTCTGTTTCAAGTCAAAGTTATTCTTTGAACAAGCAAACCAGAATGCAGAATGGAAACCAAGCTCATTGCTGTAACTTCAGCAGAAGTGCATGAAACCCCTCGTTTTGACTCTAACAGGAAAGACAATTGGATGCTTTCTGTTTCAGCAGTGTTAAGAAAATCACCCCAACAGGACCACAAAAGTTTGACAGAAATAATTCCACAAGAGTTGTACCTGTTCAAACCTTTCCAGGCTCATCTAGAGCTTCTGCAGATTTTCTATGTGATACCATTGCAAAGGCTACAAAGGCATCCTAAGCTTCTAGTTCTGTAGGGATTTCTTCTAAAAACAGTGGTTGAATGCATGAATTAACTGGTGGAATTCCATCACCACCTCTGCAGAAGGCCAGACTGGATGACCATAACAGTCCCGGTTGGTCTTAAAATCCGTGAGTCAATTAATATAAGACTCTGATATAATTTCAGGTCTTGTTTTCATTGATCCGCTTGAGACTGAATGTAAATGGCTGAGCTTTAATTATTTTAACATCTGATATTTGTCAAGCAAATTGCTTCAAAATCAAGCCAGGACTTTCCATCCTGGTGAAAACATTTAATTAGACTAACTACTAGTAAAATTAGTTCAATCTGGTCTTCCATGCTTTTGGTTTGTGTTAAATACTGACATGTCTATTTATCAACTCTCTGGGTGCTCCAGTAACATTCCCCAGTCCCATCCAGGAAAATGTTCATGTGCTCACCTCCAACACAGGCAGCTACCTGTGATCTAGTGAGCGTTGCCAAAGAGTAAGAAACACCACTGGTATGAATGCAAAACACCTTTGAGAAGAGCTAAGACCATGGGTTTTGTATAAGCTTAAGAACTTGTTTATAAAAGTCCTCAATAACTTGATAAAACATTGCTAGGTGATCAGATCCCTGCAAAGCCAGCTATTCTGTTAAAGGGCAGCAGTGCCTGGGCGCACAACCAACTGAAGGCTTGTGGTTATTGACACATCACCTTTCTGCTGAGGACCTGACAATTTTTTGATGCCATGACTGACACGGAGAAGGTGTCATAACTGAGAGAAATATGTTTGCATGCATTCTTTGATCTATTCTGCTTGCAGCATCTGCAAATTCCTCTTCAGTAAAACTCTTTCACGTTGCAAAGATGTTTTGTGAAGTGGACTGACAGTGAGCTAAGCCCAGAAAGAGAGGAAGCAAATTGTCTGCTTGAAAAGCAGAGTGCTGTTTAAAAATGAAAAGTTAACAAACATCAGTTCTGGGTTTCACTTGTGGTTATGAATGTGAGCGTGACTACAATAAGCTGAGGTAACAATATTGCTTTAATTTGTTCATATTGTACGTTTCCTTCACGACAGTAAAACAAGGCTCCTCTGCAGCTGCTGTAGCACTGCAACAGCTGGGTGCAAAAAGATGAAACATGGCAGAAAAACAACATTCAGGCAAACAACGTGTTACTGACCACTGTGACAGAGACTGTGCTTGATTTTAATAAGGTCACATCTTAAAAATCATCACGTATCCTGCATAAATGGCTCATTCTTACCCTCTGAGTTTCCCTTAGGAGGGCAGGTGGCCTGCTAACACCTGTTTTGAACGCACATACTGATAAAAATTAAGTGTCCTTGCTTTAACACAAAGAATTCTACAAACCCAGGTTCTCCTCAGCACCACCTGAGCAGCTGACTCAAAGCCCAAACATCCATGTGCTGATGGAGAGTCAGCTAGAACCTGCCAAAAGACCTAGAGTGAGCAAGGCACATTGAGAGGCAATCCAATGTACTTATAGCCATGTAGAACCAAACAAAATTAAACACAGATATGTTAAGATTCCAGAAAAATCTTATGTTGTGTTTGTCCCAAACCAGTATGAGAGAGCTCTTACAGATCTATTGAACTGTCTAAGGGTGGAGCAAAGGTTGTGCATGGAACCTTACCTCGAGAACGTCTCTCGGCAGAGATCTGAGCAGAAGCTGCCACTGGCAGTTTATGTTTCCCTACGATGCTTTTTACTGGGACAATCCAGCTGCACTGGTAGAAAGGTGTAGTCAAATGCAAAACGCACTTCAGGCTGGTAGTTCTGATCTCCTTTAATCTTCCTCTCTTGATTAACAGTAAGGGCTCCTGTGAAGGACGATTGATGTGGTGCACTGGTTGTCTGGTCTCAACCTTGGCAGTGTAATCAGATCCATGGCGTGCTTAATAGAGGTCACTTAAAGCAAAGATTAAAATTAACTGGAAGTCAATAAGGGAATAATAAAGGAAAATGATCACCCTGTTGCTCCTACTTTGTAAGAGTAAACCTTACATTGTGGGCCAGTTGTAAAAGAAAACCTTAGTGGCAAGCCATGCAATAGGCCTTCATAAGCCCTCCAGCAAACAATTTAATGATTTCAGGTACCCTTTAAACTAAGTGGCCAATCACTGTTAAATCCTTTGGTATTCATTGTAATAACATTGATCATGATGAACTCTTTTGGTATTAATGTGGATGTAATATATACCTTTTTAATTATAGAACAAGAAAATCCAATTACCCCTTTGCCTCATCAAAGTTCTTTGCTAGCTGTGACTATTTAAACATACATTATGAAACGTTCAAACTGAAAGAGATTCTTGTGCAAAGCAAGGGCCAGATCCTGCCAGGTGCTGACCACCCTCAGCTGGCAGGAATTGCAGGAGAAAGCGAGTGTGGCCAGCACCTCTGAGGAGATACACGGCTCTTGGCAGGATCAGGCCTTGATAACATGTGCAAAGGTGGAAGGCAGAGTGAGCAGCTTCAGCAAAAACCCTGCCTCAAAAGCCAGAGAGCATTTGTTCACACAAAGGAGGGGAAGCTGTTACGGAGAGGCAACACGATTCTTAGTTAGGACACAACTTCCTCTCTAGAAACAGGAAGAGAAAAACGATGAGCTGAGCAAACTAATTTGGTTTTAGCCTCACATGCCACCAGCTGAACACTCCACATCTTTGACCTGGCTCTAGGAACCAGGTTGTATTCCAGCTTAAGCCGACTGGAAGCAGAAGCTCAAGTCCTCAGATGCCACCAGCCTACTTTGCAGCCAAGAAGCCCAGATGAACACAAGCATCTCGCTGGCCTTTCTTACATGAGCAGAGATTTGCTCCCCACTCACTACGCCATGTGGGCAGGGACTATTTACATGAGTAAGACCACCAGGATTTCCCCTTGCATCAGTAACCAGAAAGAATTACCTCCAAGGAAAAACAGCCTTCCCAAGAGATCAAATGCTGCTTTCTTATTCACTTCCTACTTTGGGAAAACTCTAACAAAATGAATATGGAGTTCCAAATTTAACTATTGGGAGATTAAAACACCTGAAGGCTCTAGAATTGACTAGGCCATTTGGAAATGATCTTCTTCTGTACATAAAGCTGCCTTCAGTTACCGAGTCCCGTATGCAGTGGATCAATCTTTTTGAAGGGTGAGATCAGCCCACACCCAGTGACCACACTTTATTAGTTAATCAAAAATCGGAAGGGTGTGCTCAAATACACTTGTTGTCATCCCTTTCTAGCAACTGGCCAAGCAAATCTCATGTTAGAAACCTTTTCATCTTTCTTGGCCACCCTGTCAGTTCAGTCCCATTAAAGTCAATTTGCCAGAAGGGTTCCAGAGCTTCATAATGTCTCCAAGGAGGCAAAATATTGCAGAAACCTGCCACTGAACAGAACCTATTGGGTTAATTTCTTCCTTGTTCAGGTGAGGGAGCACTGGCAGGGGCTGCCCAGATGGGCTGTGGAGGCTCCTTCTCTGGAGACATTCAAACCCAGCTGGATGAGTTCCTGTGTGCCCTGCTCTAGCTGGTGCTGCTCTGGCAGGGAAGGTTGCACTGGATGAGCTTTCCAGGTTCCTTCTAGCCCTTGGGATTCTGTGATTCTGAGGTGTTTGCTCTTATTCCAGTTGAAAACTACCACAAAGTCACACACAAAGGAAAATTTTAATGACACCTCCATCAGATTAATCCAGGTATAGTTGTCCCAAATGGCCAGCTATAAGGCAGGTAGCAAAGCAGCCTGCTCACAGGTAAGTACACTGTCTGACTTGGGATCCAGGGAGTTATGTATCGCTCTGACATACAAATACACTTAACCAATACCTGCTTTTGCAGCACAATGGCACCGCAATCATGTCAGACTGTCATTTGTAAGATATCACTGGACATTTACGAGATAATTGCCTTGATTTCTATGGCTCCATTGCAACCAGAACCTGTTCATCTCCAAAGCAGCCTTCAGGAAGGACAATGCCAAGTTTTCACCAGGCTCTAACGTTAATAAAAGATTCTAAATGAACTAAGTATCGCCCTTTCTTTTAAAAAAAAAATCACATTACCAAAACAAAACCCTTTCCTAAAGACGATTCCAATAAAGCCTCATTACTCACAGTCCAAAGAAGTTCATTAGGAGAAGATCGCTTTGGAAAGCATTCAGCTCGCCAGCCTTTCTTCTCAGCAGCGAATTACATTAGCTACTTCCTAGTTATTTAAATCTTGAAATAAAAGATGTAAACGCCACAGTGACATCTTAAGATCATTGCTAAGGCAGGTCTTGCATGCACGGAAAAAAATGCCCAGCTGGTCTGGAGATAAAACAGATTGATAATTAGTTGCAAAATGTAACGTTTCATCAGGAATATTTTGAATAATCCAATTTATCTTTGTCAGATAGGCAGCACATAGGGGTTTGTTTTTTTTTTACCCCCCTCCCCCCCCATCTCCTTTGGAGTCTCTTTGTTCTTTACCGTAATATTCTAATTTCAGCCTCCTAATTAAAGCGCCAGTCGGTCGGCCCTGCCTTGATGTCACGCCGCGGAGCCCAGGCTGACTGCACCGCGCCGAGAGAAGGTGCCTGCCCTAAGCCACACGCCACCACTAACTACCGCGGCGCCCGCTGCCTCCCACCATCCTGCCGAGGCCGGGGCCGGTTTGATACGGGGGGAGATCAAAGGCAGACGGGTGGAAGGGAGGAGGAGGAGGGCCCGGCTCTGGTGGCTGGCCTGCGCGAGCGGAGCCTTGCGCACGGCAGCTGGGATGGCGAGCGCTGAGCGCTCTCAAAGTTTAAAGCAGCCCGGCAGCCTGGGCTCCCATCGCCTCCGCTTCCTAATTAGCTGATAAAAACGCTCTGTGTCCCCCTAAACCCCCAGCCCTGGCTGCCCCACGCGGCTCTGGCCACCCGCTTGTCATCTCCCCACAGTGCCACGTTTGCCCCCGTTAGCAGTGGCTGGGGAGGCGAGGGCAGCCCGGCGGTACCAGGATGGTTAGGGGAAGCCTCACCATGAGGCTGAGAGCGGGCTGAGCTGTGCGAGGGGATGCGATCACACTCAACAGTGCTGTCAGTGCCATCTCCACACCGCCACGGTGGCCCCAGGCAGGCTCAACCTCGTGTCCTGGTATCACCCTTCCTGCTGTAACCTCGCCCTTTGCCTGTTCCGTGTTTGCACAAGCTCCCCAAGACCTGGGATGGGAACAGCGCTGCATCTCTGAAAACAGAGTGCATCTGGACCAGCTGGAGGCAAATGCCACAGCACGGGCCAGGAGGGAGGTAAAACCCCTGCCCAGGTACCTGCTATTGCTCTTCTCAGTGATGCTGCTGCCTGAGAGAGGGCTGCTGTGTCAGAAACACGCTGGTGCAGAGATCATCCTGGCTGCACTGCAAGCAACAGTTAAACACCCGCTGGTTTCCACCACTCCAAACTTCAGCCTCGATGCAGCTAAAGGTGTTTCTTAAGCAAACGCTGCTTTTAAGTGCAGTCAGTGTGGAGGCCAGGGTTACCCCCGAGGTAGTGAAGACACAAAAAAGAGCTGCTCTTGCAAAGCCACCGAGTGCCTTTGGGACAGCCCTGCCCAGCACAGCCTCATTTCCCAGTCTAGAGCCACATGTGCTGCCGTGTCAGAGAACAGCTGACAAACACGAGGAAGAGCTCCCAGCCAAATTTTAGCAGAGCTGTTTTCTCAAGAGCGATACAATAACCCAATATCTCACCTGACAGAGACGAGGCTGAAAGGTTTTCCATTAGCTCTTGCATTGTAACTGTCCTGCTCCTCCTCTGCCCCGTGATTCAAGTCCTCCTTTACGCTTGTGGGGAGCAAGGGCACTGTGCCCCCGTCTCCTGCACTGTCGAGGGATGGACAAGCGTTGGTGATCTGCAACAGCCATAACTCAGGCCCACCCCGGGCACTTCAAAACATTTGTCACATTCTTGAGTTGTGCAACTGGTTAAACAAACACTTCTTCACACGTATTGCTTCCACCTTTTGAGTTTCAGCTGATATTTATGAGGAGGATTAATTTGGGGGGCGAGGGGGGGGGGCTAGATTAAAAGTTACGTGCTAGTCCTTTGCCAAACTGTCTTCAATAAGAGATGGAAGTCATGTAGCCTTATCAGACTGCACCTCTGATATGATAATGATATCTGTACCGCCCAGAAAGTAGGTCACAGGAATTCTTCACAGCAGTTTGTGTAACCTACTCGGGGACTACAAGGCCAGCTCTTTTAAAGATAACTCTGAAACTCTTTAATAAGATTTTATTGGATTCAGATAATTGATCCGATTATTGAAACCTGGGGAAAGTGCTTATTGACCTCAATATGTACATTAGCAACTCTCTTCTTCAGATGAATTTAGGTCATTACAAACTTACTGGCTCTGCTTAATGCCAGGGAAGGAGCCCACTGCAGGCCTGAGGTCCCATGCTTGCACACCTCCCACCGTCCTGTGTCTGCACACACTTCCCAGTCTGCATGGGCAGCTCCTTCCTTCTGCCCTCATGGTGGGTCGGGGGACTTTGAGCCTAAGTTAAGCACATTGGGACTGGTTTTACTTTGACAATGAGAATCATATATTTTGCATTCTTTCAATCTTTTTCCATTGTTTTTTTCCTCTGCAGGCAGCATCAGCATATGTCCAAACCTCTGCAGCTGCCCATCGTCTGATTTATCCTCCATCTTACTCTTTGCTTACTTTCCAAACCCTCAGCCACAGCACTTTTCTCCATAACCTTTGAAATATTTGTTTCCATAGTCCACCTATCCCTCCTACAATCCTCTCCCAACCACAGCCTGGAAGTGTTTTCTAGCTACATCTCCTCATAGTCCCTCTGGTGCGTTACCTGCCGTGCTGCAGCGTGCTTAAGAGGAGACTCCCCACACATTGATCCTTTTGTAGAGCCAACAGACTCCCCTGCGAGGTGATGGGGGGGTGCTTCAGAGCAGACGGCCCATGGTGATCCTTCCTGCCCCAGACAGGTGGATGAGCTCTGGTTGTCCTCCCTTTCCCTGCCTGCTCAATGCTGTATGGACTCACACAGATAAAGGCTTTACCTAGGAAGGAAGAAAAAAATAATATGACAATTCACTTCTTGTAGTTTATCAAGTCACAGTTGAGGGCAGCCAGGCTGCTCTGATTGTCTGGATATGCCCCACTGACCGGGCTAGTGCTCACCCTATTTCCTTGCTTTAATGCAATGCACTTGATTAGATCTCACACACCAGATACAGCAGTGATGGGCATGATAGAAATCCGTACGGAGACACGAGGCTGGAGCAGCCTCATTCCCACCGGCCACAGCTAATGCCACTGAAATTATGTGTACAGCCGTGCCATGGACCTGCCTCTATCATCCCCCATCAGTTCCTGGTGACTGACCTGCTGCAGAAGGGCTGCTTTGCATTCAGGGGGAGTTTGAAAAGAAACTCACAACTTGAAAAAAATAAATTGTGATGCTTCTCAGATGTGTGGTTCTCAACACAAAACTTGCCCTGACCTTAACAACCTCACTCTTCACTATGCAGAGTATTTTTCCCCTTATACTCGGATGTCATCTTTCACAAGTGACTTTTTCTTTCTTTGTACAAACTCCAAGCCCCAGTCCTGCTACTTTAAGCACTTTCTTCAGATAGTTTCTGGCCTGAAGCAAAGGACTTTTCCCAATACTACAGTTCTAGCCTGCTGGCAGCTCCAAGTTGGTATTGGAGTGCCAAGGCAGTGTTGCCCTTCCCTCTTCAACCAACCTCTTGGAATTACTTGACACTCTAAAACCATAGATGATCTCTAAAGGTCCCTTCCAACTCCTACCACTCTATGATTCTGTAGGAAAGCTTTGTCCATATGTGTAGGAACACCAAGCTGTAAAGCGTTAATTACCAGGTTCAAAAACAAAAGCAACAATCAAACCTTATCTTGCAACCAGGGGACGATGCTCGGTGGGTCTCAAGGGTCTCTCAGGCTGGTCAGGAGCTTCTCTCTCAGCTGGTGCAGTGGTGGTAGCAGAGGAAACCTCTTCCCAGGATTTGAGTTCCTGAGCAGGAGATGACAAGTCCTATCCACACCAGAGAGCAGATTGTGACTGCCGGTTGCTGTGCTGAAACCATCCTGAGCTTGCAGCCTTGGAAAGTCCACCAGAGCCTTACTCCTGGTCCTTGACAACCAACCTATTTGGCTGTGTTTTCCTGGGGTTTTTTCCCCCCTGTTACTGTTTGTTATTTCTCTTTGTGCTGTTGTGGAATTACACGCTCTAATTACGTAAATAAACAGCCAGGAACCAAACCAAACCTCTGGGAGTCTCGAGGGGTTTCCCTTCCCCACAGACACATTGTCCATTTTCAGGTTCCCATTATCTTTGCTTTTCTCCTTTTTTTCCTTCTCGTGCTGCCTAGAGGGGAGAACTTGTCACTAAACAAGAACAAGTCTCTGAAACTTCTAAGGAAATCATAAACAGGCTGCAGTCTCTTATGAAAGCAAAGAAAACAAATGTGTCAAAGGTAAAATCAGCTCTCTTTAATTTATTTATCAACGAAAAGCTAATTGCACTCCTTCTCAGAAGCATCAAGTAAAGCCTCACAGTGCTGCAAAACACACGAGCCTTTAGGCATCCCCTGGGATTATTCCAGCCAGGTCCTGCTGCTCTGTCTGATGCCAAAGGAGATGGCTCGACCCTACAGCCTTCAGCCTCCAAATGTCTCTGGGCTGGGGTGCAGCTTCCCAGCCCTCACAGGTCAGGGAGTGGCAGGGGCTATGTTCTTCACCAAGTTCCCATAAAACACGGTATTGTTTTCCCCATGACACTATGAGGTGAGATGTGAGAAAAGTCTTCAGCATCATGACGGAGTCTGAGAGTTTTCCAAACCCCTTGATGCCCTTGGAGGAGTCCTGTGGCCTCCCATAGGTGCAGCTCCTGGAAGGACCCAGAGTCAATTCCTGCAGAGGTTCCTTAAAAGAAGAAGGGAACAGAAATGAGAATGTTACCCAGGATTTCTGTGAAAAACAAATGTCTGCAGTGAGATAAAGCCCTTGATTAAATTTGAGAGTCTGAGATAAAACACACTGTACAAAGGTTGTTATTTGCTGTTAACAATAAGATTTTCCTTTAAGGCTCTCAGACAACTCAGCAGGCTTTTTCTCAGGCCTGGTTTAAGACAACTGGAGCTGTGAGTGAGCCAGCCAGGTGAATTTCCCTGAAATTCAAGTGAAAGCTCAGGTCAGCAGAGCACTGACATCGCAGGGATGGTCATTTTCCCTTTCCCTGTCCCAAAATGCAGACAGACACGTGAAAGCTGGGCCTGGCTGTGGCAGCTGCTGGAGGAAGAAGCTGGCTGTCCAACATGAGCAGCCAGCTTCCAGCGCTGGAGCAGCTTGGGAAAAAATGGAAGTATGTGTCTGTAAGTAAAAATGTAGTGTCTTCTGCAAACAGTGGCATCCAGCTACAAAAGCTTTTGGAAATTACTGTGAGTTCCCTGAACTTGTGCTTGACTTTGCACAGCTTAGTAGTGACAAACTGCTAACTATACACTGTGCCCAAACAACACCTGATAAAACCTGCAGAGCTTTCCTGTGTGTGCATGTGTCTCATCCATGTGTTATCTGGCTGTAGACTCACAAGAAAGATATTTATAAATAAGTCTAAAAATGCAAGTTGGGGTTTTCATGTTTTTGGTAGCTTCTTTCCAGTGAAATAGTACTAGCAGGTATAGTTAGCTTGTGTGTAACCAATATCCTTCTGCCAGTGTTCATGGGACGTGTGATAACATAAAGACAGCCCCTCACCAAAACAAATCACTGACACTTACTAGTAATCATTTCTGAAGGGATTTTGTTTTGAATAAGCAAGGAGTATGATCTTTGTGTGCCCAATCATAAGGTGATCATCTGAGAGAGCTATAGATTACCTGTGTATAAGGCAATCTCTCATCTCTGGGTTGTGTTGGATGGGCTGCAACGTTTTGTGTAAACCATAAATGGTACATAACTCAGCTGCATACTGAGGTGTGCTGTTGAGCTTGCCGGTTAGCAGAGTAAAACAACCCTTTTTCACCAGATAGAAGCCGTCACCTTTTCACAGGCTTAATAAATATGCCATTTCCAATCTGAAAACTACCGTTTGAGGACATACTCAGAACACAAACTACAAGACGCCTTAAAAACATACCTGTAACATTGGGATGACTCAGCAGCCCTCTGAAAAAATGGTTTGGGTTATTCTTTTGCCATACAAAAAAGTTTCGTCCACTCCAGTAAAATCCTGTTTTAATTCACCCATTCAAGAAACAGGAAAACAAACATGCTGCATGTCAAGTGGAGCTGAGCTTCCAGGGCCACGCACACTACGCTTGCAACCCCCAGCTAATTGTAAAGCAAAAGCAAGCCAAAGTCAGTGTGAAAAGGTAAAAAGTCAGAAGGAAAACAACACCTAAATTAAAGAACCCTTTCTCGCCAGCAGTTTGGTCAGCAGCTCTGACTGTCATCAGGGGATAAATCAATTTGCAGCAGCTGTGGACAGCTATTTAAGTGTGAGCCCTGCACAGCTTAATTGGGGAAGTGTGTTAAAAGTTGAAGGCCCAGAGTCACAGGAAGTTCAGGGCATACGTGCAGGCACGCGTGCAGATGGGCACATGTGTGCACTTGTATGTGCTCCTGAAGAAAGTGTCTTGCCCCAAACTCCTGGAGTCTGCAGTCTCTCCATTCATCAAGGAAGCTCCCAAATACTGCTGTTACCTGATCTGCAGATCTGTCTGAAACAAAAAGGGAAGGACTGGTGATGCAGAGGGGATTGTGGAATTGATTTGTAAGCTGAATTTTAACTTTTTAACAGAGCTGGACCTGTTTTGTTCTTTGAGAATGGTGGGGATGGAGATGAGAGGGCTGGTGGTAGGGGGCACGTCCAGCTCTGGCAACAACTTCCAAAAGCCTAGGAAAAGATTCAAGAGACGTGGCAAAGGGATGATATGACCCTGGGAAACACCACCAGCGGGTAATGAAGAATGAGATGATACACTTCACCTCATCTAACACAAATATTGCTCTCCAAACCTCTAATTGCTCAGGTTTTAAATCCATGACCATCTAAAACCACTTGAACTCCTGTGGCAATGAATCTCCTACATCCCATCTGCAAAACGTCTGTCTCTTGTCATCGTCCCGAGCTGCATCCCTGCCACGTCCTTTGGCAGATCCTGTATTCTTGTATCAGCAGAAAAAAAAGGTATCCTCGACAATTTCCTCAGCACTGTTCATTATTTGATACCTCTTTACCATTTTCATTCTTGTTAGCCACAAAATTCATCTTCCAATCTTGACAGGCTCTCGTCAGGCACAAGTCTAGCCCTCTGTCTAATCATTTCCATCAACCGCCTATGAACTTCTTATACTTCAGCTGTACCTTTTTTGAAATGGAAATGAAGACAGCGTTCAAGGCAAAGGCACATCACCTCTTTATGTAACAGCATTCACACGTCGCAGTGCTGCTTCCTCTCCTCTATTTGCATACGTCCTGTGCTGCGGTTTTGCTTTTTGTGAGCGGTGCTGCAAAGGGAAAATGGTTTCAGTGAAGGGAGAGCGACATGGTGCAGGAGTTTTGGTCTTGGTAGAGAGAAGTCATTTGGTTATCCCTGTTGTTGAACTAAGGTGGGTCGTTCCTTTTCCCCATCCAGCAGTTTTGCCCCCAAGGTTGACAGTGATGCAAAGGTTAAATCTGGTCAGTAAAGTACTGTGCACCTCTCTTATTGGGCACTGCAGGATACTCGCGTTACATACCCTAAGAAGAGGAAGTTGCTTTATGTACCATCAGCACTCACCATGATGTCTTTGAGGAGTTTGACCAGGTAAGGATTGCAAGCATGGGCTGCATGAATTCTCACTCCAAACTCAAGTGACTCCAGCACCTGAATGACTCTGCTGCACTGGGCACTGCCAGGAACCATTCAGTCTGCTCGACAATGTTAAGTGTATAGCATAAACAATGTTTACTGTGCTGGTTGGGAGACCATGCTTGCTCTGTCTAAATCCATTTGCTTTCCAACACTTAATAAAGGGACTTCAAAAGCTGTTTCTTTACTCATGAATGGATGTGACAAACTGGTATTATTTTTCCAAATGCTGGAGCCTCAATAATATATCACACCAACCTCCCAGCCACAAAGGTACTTTATAACTAAAGCAGGGTGGGTTTTATGGGTCAGATGTTGTTGTCCTACCGTACCACAGCTTGTATCCTCCTGATACGACACATGTTTGCTTCCTACTTAATTTTTAATGTAGGAATTTGTTTTTATATTAAAATTCAATAAAACTTTAATTATAAAACATAATATATCACACTGAAGTACAGATATCTGCAGAGACACACATCTGTGCTTTTACAACAGATGAGTGTATCTCTGCAAACATTTAAGATGCCGTTTTTACCACTAAAAGGAACACACATCCCAGCTTGCTTACGGCAGAAAATTTCAGGTAGGCCCAGGCTGAACGCACCTCAGTGGGTCCCTGATCTCAGTGGAAGAAGAAAGTTGACAACTACATAACGAATATCTCCAGGGGCCAGGAGGAAAAGGCAGAATTAGAGCCACAAGAAGTCAAAGGAAACGGAGAACATCTAACACGCTGAAATGGTCTTTCCACAAATCTCTGCTTACAGATCTGAATTCTTTGTCATTGCTCCTCGGAATGAACGGCTATACCTACCTGCCAGGGCTGGTGGACTCTGTGTCAGCTCCTGCCAGCATCTCACAGATGAGAGAGCAGAGTCTAAATGTACACTCCAGAAGAAACCTGGGATGAGAGAGAAAGTATGTAAATAGTAACAAACGACAAAAATTAAAGGCTGGCTTCAGCTCTTATTTAAAGTAGCCCAGAGCTTTGTGTAATGGTCATGCAGATACAAATCAAAAGTAGATCTAGTGAATAAAATAAACATGATAGGTTGAAGTGGGGCTTATGGAGAGTAGTAAGACAGAATCTAGTTGAGCAAAACTATATCTAGATGGTGTTTTTCAGCTTAAACAGTGGCGTTCTCAGCTTTGCCGCTGCAGTTTGAGTGGTTCATCTGGTGTTGATGGAACACTCTGGATTTGCACTGACAGAAGCAGGTGCTGAGTCTGCTCCATGACGTTCAGGAAGGCAGCGCTGGGTCGTAACGTGAGCCCAACACCATCTCACCAGCCTTCAGAGCAGACACCGTGAGCCTCTCACACGGCCCAAATCCCACTGATGTTTGAGAGCAACAAAAAGCCATCATGGACTTGGGGCTCAGCCAGGAGGGAGAGGCCACTGAAAGATCCCTTCTCAGCATCTTTATCTCTCATCTCTCAGGGAACTTTCAGTTTCCCAGCTTACACTTCCAAATGAGGGTGTGGAGTGCTGAAATCTTCATCTGAGTAACACATAACAACAAATCCCGGTAAATTATCCAGAGGAGCCTACAACAGCACAGTGGCACTTGCTTTGAGGCACCTTTGTGCACACAAAACCTCCTCAACTGGCTTCTCATACTTTGTTGCACTAAGCACTCCCGGCGTGTTCTTTAAAGACGTGTAAAACTCAGCTCCTGAAACGCAGCGTATTTTCCTATTCATTGCCCACATCAGAAGGTTGACCCACATAATTTTAAGCAAGAAGCTGAAATCTTAATCAAACTCCACAGAGATTACATGTGATATTCTTTTAACTGTTTGCTGAACTCTTTCTGTTTCTATTTGTCCTTCCTTTGGGTGAAATAAAGTGAATAAATTATCAAAACATCCCAACAATGCGTTTTTAGCAACGAAACCGTTTTTTGGGGAGGAATAAGGGAGGAATCTGAGAGCAAGGTCTGCAGGTTGTCTACATGTTTAAAATATTAATCAGTTGGCAACCTTTCTCCTCTGGAAGAGAAAAAAATAAAAAGAAAAGAAGAAAGAAAGGCACGTTCCATAGAGCCAATAACACTCACGACTCGAGAAGCCGTAAGATGATCCTGCTCTCAGAACAATCCATCACCAGTTTAACTCCTCAGACAGAGTTACTTCTCAGGATTGTTGGTTTGTTGTTTTTTGTTTTTTTCTTTTAAAAATCGAATGAAATAGCTGTTCTTTTTCTTAAAAGTGAGAAATGGCTGATGCTAATGATTAGTTGCTGTCATAATGGCAGCAAGCTGTCATCGCCAAGAAACGGCAGCTAAGACCCCACGTTGGCAGAACTCTTGGGAAGTACGGGGGAAAGAGTAAAATCTTCCACGTCAAACTTCTGCAGATGGTGCAGATTTACGCTGTCTGTGAGGCTCCAATAGAACATGCTGGCTCTCACCTTTTTTTTTTTAAAGAGGCAAAAACAACAAAAAAAAAAGGAAGCTATTATTATGAAGAACCTCCTTGGCATTTCCCACTCTGTGATTTGCTTCTCAAAATGATGACTCTAACTGAAGTTTGTAACACCATAAATAAACTAAAACCTTTACGCTTCAAGAATGCCAGTGCTGTCTGTGAGGAGCTTTCCCTTTGTGCCTTCTGCTGCTCGCAGCGAGAGCCTAAACACACCATCTTCTTACACTTTGAAACATGACACACAGATCTATTTTTAAGCATCTGTTTTCAGATGCAGAAAGAAAGTCCTTACTCGTGTCTTTTGTCTTTCTTGGATGATGGGGAAAACGCCTGATGCTGCGTTCCCTTCATTCTCAGCCCTCCCAGAAAAACTTGTGTCACGTTCATACTGCAGATGTTGGGAACTCTGAATGTGTGATGAGAGCACGTCAAGCCCGAAGTTCAGCCTCCCTCTGCCTTTATGGGCTAGAGTTAACAAGTTGGGCTTTGTCACGGTGCTTAGACCTGCGAGAATCATTGTTAAAGGTGCCACTGTGTTGTAAACCAGCGGCTTCGTATTTATTTTGCTGAAAAAAATGAAAACTGGACCCTCAACATCCTTTCTAGTTCAGTCTGGCAGCCACAAAAATACAAATATTTCCATAATCCGAGTATGAATTAAAAGTCAAATTACTTTATGCATTTATTTATATTTGTACACAAGGGACTTCATCAAAACAGGCCTCAAGAGCTGAAAAGCAATGTTTTTCTTAAGCACAGCTCTTCTCTTGCAGCGTTGGGTTAACAGGTTCAACTTTCTGATACTGTAAAAGCCAAAAGGGGAAAAGGAACCGTACTCTGTGAATTTAATGAACGTTCTGCTGGTGGTACAAGGGATGAAAATGCGTGTGAAAGAAGCGTGAATGTGTTACAACGCTGTTTTAGTGAGGGTGCTCATCTCAGAGCTGCCTGGATGAGCGTGGAGGTGACATTTGCATGTGGCTGTGCCATACGTCCCAGTACAACCCAGTGGTGCTGCACCTGAAAGGCCTTGGTCCCACTGCCACAGGGGCTGAGGGGTCCGGGTGCGTTCCCCTTCTCCACCGCATAACCACGATACAATTTTAATGGTGGCTTTGTAGGGAGTGTGCTGCTTTCATTTTCCCCCTGCCCTGGCTCTTCTTTCACGTGTGGGGGAATCTAGGCTCTTACGCTGATTAAAATTTGGGATTCTGAAAAAAAGCTTATTGACCTTTTGATGCGGTCTACAAAGTACTCCCACTAAACAGGCAATAAGTGAATCTAATAGACACCCCAACCCACGCCAAGTCCCATAAAATCAGGGTGTGAAGCATAAGGGAGAGAGGGATTCATATTAATAATTCATTCCAAGCAACCCCCTGGAGCAGTTTTACTATGATATGCTATGCAGAATGCTTCAACACACTAATTAATATTTTCAAAGTGTTCCACGAGTCCCTTTTAAAAGCACTTTTGCCATTCATTGAGCATTCTGCATTTTATAAAGGAAAGATCAGTTCTGCCCCCCCCAAACCGAGCGGTGAACTGCCCTCTTGCAGCGAAGCTCGCGGAGAGGAGGGAAGCGATGCAAACAGCAGCACGCACTCACCAAACATTTCACATCTGCCACATTAATAGCCTGGCCTTTTTTATTTTTTTTTTTTTCCTGCTCCTCAAATCCAAAATTAACTGGAATAAATTATGCTCCCTCTGCAATACTTGTAACCAAAACTGCAGGTGACCTCAAGAGATGTCTTGTAATTGCAGCGAAGAGTCCCTGCCGCATTCCCCCTTCCAGCTAATGCGGAAAGAAAAGCACTGTAAATAACTTGGTATTGATACAACCCTGACTTCTTACCCACCTATCTGTCGTTTCTTGCAATGAGCCAGAGCATATCTACCACATATTTACCAAACAACCCGATTCCTCACTCCATTTAAGAAGAAAATTCAGTGAGGTTGTGGAAAAAAAAAAGTGGAGTTGTATGAGTAACGTTAACCCAGCATTTACACATCGGCTGCAAACTGTATCTCTGCAGCAATACCTCAGGGTAGGTCCCTCCACCATATTTCTATTAAATGCACTACAGCACGTAAAAAAAAAAACAGGAGACAGGGATGTCGTGTGACCTACTCGTGCCCCAAACTCCTAACAAAAGAATTCCTTTGGTAAAAATGAGGCAGAACATACCATGTGAGTGAACTCTGCCCAAATGATTGTTTCCTGGTTTGTACAAACCATCTCTCGTCTAATTAAGCGCTAAAGAATTCAATGAGCAAAGCATTTTTAACCTCTAGTGTGCCAGGGAAATGTATTGTTAAGGGGGAACTTGTACAAAAATGACCCAGGGCTAAGTTTCAGCAAAAAAAACTGACTTGTTTTAGCTGGAAAAGTTAGAGAGTTAAGGTGCCTGTGATACCTAGGAGTGCAGATCATATATGCACAGATCTCCCACAGCCACTAAAGTACAGGTCCTCCTTCTCCTCTGAAGATCCAATTTTGCAGACTAGCTGCACAGGGCTCATTGTATCTCAGTCTGGGGTAATTGTCAGGATTTGACCCAAAAGAGGTGCTGTCAGTCAGCCACTAATGCACATTACACGTTAAACTATCTTGACATTTCTGAAAGAGCAAGGAAAATAAGATCCTCCACTATGCAGATGGATTAGCTGCTGCTCAATGGGCTCTGCTGACGTGCGGCAATAAGCAGTGAAGGGACTGTGTTTCTCCACACAAATCTACAGTAGTTCTGCCAATGCAAATATTAATAATCAAGATAACCGTGTTGATTTTGGACACTCCCTCGAGAATGCCCCCTAACCCCAGCCTGGCGACTGTCAAAAGATGTAATCTAGCTCAGCTCTGAAGCCTTTCTCTCCTTGAGCACTTTCCAAAGTGCCCCCTTGGGTGCTGGGCGATGGTAAGAACAGGACCTCAGCTCACAAACACCCAGAAAGTGCCAACGAGAAGCCAAGGGCAGGTAGGGGCTGGGAATGTTTGCTCCCAGCTCCTGCCCTGCCTCCAACTGCCTTGTTTCCCATCCCCAGCCCAGCTCCACCCATCACCCCAGTATCCATCAATATACCAAACACTCCAAGAATACAGAAGACTTTCTTCCTGCAGAGATCTCAACCTGATATAGGCTGCTCTCCTAACGTGCTGGGACACTTAGGAAGTGTGTTACACATGGATTGTGCATTATTCTGGTACCTGTCAGACACGTGTTACATCAGCATCCTTCCCACGTGCATTCCACCCACCTTGGGAAGCATCCCTCCAAAGGGCTCCTTTGGTGTGCAAGGGGTCAGAAACTCACCCTGTGTGCAACACTGGCTATGGCTGCCCTTCACTATGCCACGCAGTGACCCGATGCTCCTTTAGGTTTTAATAAGGGGTTGTGCAGACTTTCGCAGCGTTCAGTCTGACTCCGGGAGCGCAGGCTGCTTGAGATGAGGACGGTTCACAAGGGGCTGCGCTGACGGCCCTCGGAGCCTCACTCTTGGTTCAGCTGCTGCCCTGCTCGGTGCTGATATAGCCTGGGTCTTTTTTGCATCAGTGAAGTGGTGATGTGAAACTCTCTCCCCTTGAAAACTGGGCTGGCATACATTGCCCCAGCAGGAGCGGTGATATTAAGTGCCGGTGGTCAAGACCTGATGGAGAAGTTTGAAGCTCTGAACGATGATACCTTCAGGAAAGAAGGGAACAAAGGAGCAAGGTCTTGTTTTTCCCCCTGCCAGGAAAACATATGAGGTCAGTGACCTGTACACAAATCCAGGGCAAGCTGCTACCTGTGCAACCATCATTTAAGGTGAGGCTACAGACCCAGAAAAGCCATCTAGGCCCTGGCCACAATACCCAAACCCACCTGGCAGAGGGGGAGAAAGGAGCAGAAATTGCTTCCACGGCTCTGCTGGTGTGTAGTGATTTGCTGACTTCCCTGACAGGCACACACATACCTCTCAGACAGGGCCATGGAGCCATCAGAACTGGGGACAAGGGTCTGCCCTCCTACCCCTTCCACACGCTCTTTAATATGGAGTAAATATCTCTCTCCTAGAAGTTGCCAGACAGATAGCAAAGGATTCTTGTTTTTAAAACACACTTAATAGCTAACACTGTCCAAGGAAACACCCCACACTTGTGACTTTTGTACAGCTTAGGCTATGCAGAATAAGCCACAAAACAAAAAAATAATGACCTTTTTCCCTCATAAATGTCCAAATACGAGCTTGCTCTTGGGCTGCAGAGTTTGTGGCCTTCTTGCCACACAGAAGAGCTTTTTCTAATGGGTTTTTTTTGATGCATTGAATATAGTCACCCTTTCCTGTCACTCTCTCTCACCCTTCAGCCACTCAAGGGACTGAGCACTTTCTTTCAAAACGGGGAGTGCAGAGGGTGCCTTAATCAAGCCTGCAGTGGTGGCGGTTGGCACTTGGGGTGCAGCTCACAGGGTCATGGTGTGGACTGAGCTGGAGACAACCTGGGACACTTGGATTTCAAGGGAGACTCCAAGTTGTGTGTGCTCTGTATCCTCGTTCCCCCCCTGCCAACTCCCCCTTTGCTTTTGGGTAGTGGAAAAAAATTAGGTTTCAAGTGAAACATTGAGTTAGGTGAAATTGTTTGAAAGCTTAAGAGTGCCATCGTGTGGAAAAGGGAGCTGGTTCCCTGCTGCACGAGCCTGGGATGGCAGCGGGATCGGAGCTGTTCCCGCAGCCCCACCATGCAGTGCAGGCCCCTCTGGGGCTGGTACACACCCTCCCCAAAAAGCCAAAGCTGAGGCCTTCCAACCCCAACACAGGGGGATTGCACTGGCAAAAGACTCCTCAGCTTTCACTGTGTTCCCACACAGAGCATCTTGGGGACGGTGGGATTTGGTAGTGAACAAAAATCTGAGCAAATGGCTCTGAGCACAGGGTAAACCTTCCAAAACACCCAAGTGGTCTGTGAGCACAAATCCCAGTGGATTCCAAGGCAGCCCAGAGAACACACAAATGGTTCTGAAGCTTCTTCTTCCCCCAGCAAACATACTTACCTTTAATTTCCTAATTTTGGGGTCTGACTCTGTCCTTGCAATACTCTTTCCCTCTCATTTCTCTTTTCTTATCACCAGGTTTTCTTTCTATAACATCATTATGGTTTATTATCTTTGCACTTCATTACTGGTTTAACCTTTTCCGTTTTTTTCTGTTTATAGAACACATTTTGTCCTGGCACAAATCATGTGAAGCTAAATAAACCATGCTACGGCGAGGCAAGAAGAAAATAAATGTCTTCATTCTGAAGCCATTTCCTCCTTGCTTTTAGGCTCTGGGGCTGTTTGCATCTCGCGGTTTCACACGTTACTTGACTTTAATCACCAAATTAAAGCATAAAAACATAAGCTGCTGTCTGTGCCTGTGGTACAGGAATATGCCAAAGGTGCTACTTCTGATATTAAAAAGTTGTAAGGTTTTTAATTCCATCCACGGAAACCACCAAGATTTTCCTGCAGTGGGAAGCAGTTTCACCAAAAAACCCAACAGGTAAGGAGTTTTTATCTCTTTGTATTTGACAGGTCATGGGCAAAGAAAGACATTTTCTTTTCTGTTCAAGTAATTGATGCTGCTTACTGAAATGCTGTTAACAAGGTATTTAAAAGCATGGGACTGTTCCTTCTCTGAACCTGATGGACTAATTCCTTCTCAGTGCTGTTGGTCCAGGCTAAAACATCTGGGGTTTCTTTGTCAGAGAGTTTTTAATCCAGGTCCGGTGAAGTCAACAGAATGACTCAAATTGCCTTGACAAGGGTGGCACCAAGCCCTCAGGGAACATCTTGTCCTGATATATATCCATTATTAAACAATTCAAGCCCCAAATTTGACCTGCCTGCCGTGGAACCATTGCGTTCTGCTACAGAGCAGCCTCTGCATCCCAAGGATTTGCTTCTCTTTTAACGAACTTCTGAATTCCAGCTCTGCAGAGGGGTTGATACTCTTACATACAGAAACCTTAAAACCGTGCTCATTAAAAAATAAAAACCACAACCAAAACTGCAACATTTTACCTTCGGTGCTTTCTTTCCAGGTCCTGGCAGGGGTTTATGCTCCTGAGTATAAAGAGCAACTCCTCAGCTCCACTCAGCTTCGTTACCAGGGCAGGTTAGGCGTGTGGACCTGGGTTTTATAATGACACGAAGCAAAACAGAAAGGGAGAAAAATCAGGGTAGAAAACTGCATCTAATTTGTTTTAAATTCACAGAAGTCTTAATCTTTTGGGACGTATTTTTACTTTACATATTTGTTAATGTGAAGCGTTCTCGTTGCCAAATATGCTTAATATGCAAGTGGAAACCCAATTCTGCTTCTGCCTCATTACTCTTCCTAAACCAAAACCAAATCTGCTTCTGCATTGCACAGGTTTCCCTCATACACCCGTCCCTAAAAACGCCAGCTGAGCAAGTACAAGCACAAATGTCACTGGGAGGGTGGGATTTTCCTTTGTTGTAAGAAAAAATGTTGTGTCAGAAAATTCCTGCTTTTTCTGTCGCTGTGGATTTGGGAGAAATGGTGCAAAGCTTTTAACACAGGGCGTATTTATCTCCAGTGTTAAATCTCAGCAACTGAAAGTGGCTCTTATAAACTTCATTTTAAAAGCAGACTAGACGTGGGCTATTGCAGCCCTGAAATCGAATCGTGGAATAAAATGGAATAATTCATACTCTTTGTGATCATTTAGGAAAGCTGCTGAATGCAAACAGATACATATTTTGAAAAGAACTGAAATGTGTCCTTCAACAACAGGGGAAAAGAGGCGTGCCAGCAGCGAGCAAGGAAAAAGCTTCTCTGTGTCAAACGAACGCAGCAGCAGAGGTAAAGGACAGGTTTCAGGATCATCCAACCCAGCTCTTCCAAACACAAGCCCGGTAAGAAATGCTCTCCAGACAATCCTAAAAGAGTTTTGCGCCCCATCGGGGTTGAGTCAAGCAGGGAAAAGCCCGAGCAAGGGAAAAGGCTTCCCTGGGAAAAGGCTTCCCCAAGAAAAAGCAGCAACCTGCACAAATTGTCCCGGTGACCCCTTCTCAGTACCACGCAGGCCAGTCCAAAGCACAGAGCTATTTGGGGTCTGGCACGAGCCCTCTCTAATCGCCGTTACTCCTATTACTGCCTTTGTCATCAGTCATATGATGGTAATAAAATTTGTAACTGTTTCCCTTACACCAGTGCTGCGATTTACCTAGTCTAATAGACAATGCAAACGCTAAAAGGCACATATACATCTTCATTATATAAGCTGGTGCCTGAGTCATTTTCCTCCAGAGACAGTTTTATTCATTTTTATACAATTTGCCTACTGTACAGTGCAGATGGTTTCTATTAAGTAAAATATCTGTTTGCTTCCAAATTTTTAGTTTTCGTGATTCAATTACTTCAAAATGATGGTACATTGTGTTATCCTCTTTCATGACTTAATTTAGTTGCGATGGCACAAGTATAAACTCTAAACCCCAGTTTCATCCGCTCAGAAAATGGATGTTTTGACCACATGCTGAGAATTTCTTAGGCCTGTTTTATACGTGCCGCAGCATTTCCCTCTAAGCCTTAACTACCAGAGTTATCTACTAAATATCTGCCTTAACGAGGGGTTTCAACAAAAACGTTGGACAGTGTGATGGGAAGGAAGAAAAAAAACTAGATGTGGGGTTATTTTTGGATCATGGGTTGTGAGCACAGAGTGGGTGACCAGGCCATGGCAGGCACGGAGCAACATCCATGGCTGTGCTGCCATCGGGTGGAGGCTTGGAAAGCTGCACAGCCCCAGTGCCCTGCAAAGACTGTACTGGGAAAGCTGCACCGCCCCACTGCCCTGCAAGGCCTGTACTGGGAAAGCTGCACCGCCCCACTGCCCTGCAAGGCCTGTACTGGGAAAGCTGCACCGCCCCACTGCCCTGCAAGGCCTGTACTGGGAAAGCTGCACCGCCCCACTGCCCTGCAAGGCCTGTACTGGGAAAGCTGCACCGCCCCACTGCCCTGCAAGGCCTGTACTGGGAAAGCTGCACCGCCCCACTGCCCTGCAAGGCCTGTACTGGGAAAGCTGCACCGCCCCACTGCCCTGCAAGGCCTGTACTGGGAAAGCTGCACCGCCCCACTGCCCTGCAAGGCCTGTACTGGGAAAGCTGCACCGCCCCACTGCCCTGCAAGGCCTGTACTGGGAAAGCTGCACCGCCCCACTGCCCTGCAAGGCCTGTACTGGGAAAGCTGCACCGCCCCACTGCCCTGCAAGGCCTGTACTGGGAAAGCTGCACCGCCCCACTGCCCTGCAAGGCCTGTACTGGGAAAGCTGCACCGCCCCACTGCCCTGCAAGGCCTGTACTGGGAAAGCTGCACCGCCCCACTGCCCTGCAAGGCCTGTACTGGGAAAGCTGCACCGCCCCACTGCCCTGCAAGGCCTGTACTGGGAAAGCTGCACCGCCCCACTGCCCTGCAAGGCCTGTACTGGGAAAGCTGCACCGCCCCACTGCCCTGCAAGGCCTGTACTGGGAAAGCTGCACCGCCCCACTGCCCTGCAAGGACCGTTGGTTTCTCTCGCATGTCCTGAGCCCCTCTACTCCCTCACTAACACCAGATTGGGTTTAGGTGCCCATATAGCAGCATGTGGCTTGCAAGGGGCCACCCACTGTCAGATCCTGCTGGCACGTGCAGGAAGTGAAGGGCTGGCTCCTGTCACACGGCATTATATAAAGAAAACCTCTTAGCCAGTGTTTGATGCCAAATATGACCCAAAAATGAGCTGACAAAACTGTCAGAAGTCTGTACAGCTTTACCAAATGCTGGCAATACAAGCAAGGCAAACTGGTAAAGGAGTGATCTAGTGTCATCATCTGCACTGACACTACAAGTTCTCTGCCAAGGTCTGGAGGAGCAAAGCAAATCCTAAACAAGTGACAAGCCCAAGGAAAGCTGATAGAGCTCAGGTGGTTCATGTAAACAGTAGCATAAAGCCTTTCTGTTCTCTTCCCAACACAAAATGAGAGTTTGTCACGTCTGCCAGAACATACAAATCTTCTGGAGAAAGATAAGAGAAAGAAACATGCATCTGTAACAAGTTTCCACAACATCAAGTAAAAATCCATTATCAGTCCAGATAATCTACTGGCAATGGCAACACATACTCATAAATCAAACAAAGCAAAATATTGCTTTCATATCCATTTGAGATGTTCAGGGAAATAAGGGTCTCATCTCTTCAGCTGACAGAAAAATTATCTGTTACATCAGAAAAGGCAGATTTTAAATGTCAGCAAAAGCAACAAGAACATCTGTTACGTTCAGCTTGTCCACTGCCTTTGTCCTCAGTAAGTGGCTGGTGGAGAAAACCTTACAGCAACTAACAGCAGCTTCTGCTGCAGAGAGGGGCATACGACAGACTTCCCACCAGAAAAGGTCTCTCAACACCCATTCTGCATCTCCAAAAACTCTACCGAAGGAGATAGAAGCATCCTGACACTAACAGCAGACCACTGGCTCAGAACACCTACAGGGGCCACAAATACAATGTGCCACGAAACAGCAAAAGTGGAAGTCAAACACTTCACCTATGTCTCCAAACTGACAGGAAAAAGGAGTGAAAATGCACAGATGAGTCAGGGAGATGTAGCTGCATGAGTACAGAGGAGTGGAAAGCAACCACCAACACAGGTCATGATACAGGTTGCAGTCTTACTGCTGCCTCACCTCTAAATTTAGAGATTTGTTGAAGATGGGAAGCAGGACATTAACATGTACAATGGGCAAGGTACCACTGAATGATTCCTGGTTTTCCCTCTGACATCTCCCAGCAGGGTCAAGTAATTCCTCCTACAACATACCAACAGTCTTGTATTTCACAAGTGTTTAAATGGGAAGCAAACAAAAACTCTCCAACTTGCAATTCATCAAAACCATCCTGAATAGTCTTACCAAGGCTGCCCTTTCGGATAGTTGCTCCAGCTGCCCCTAATCATGCCAAAAAACTCATTCACAAATATCCAGTGAGCCTCAGGAAACAACCAGAGCTATGGCAGTTCATGGGATGATTAGATGTGGTTGATAACGCAGGGAGATGTGTGGCTGCCAACTGAAACAATACCGTGAACAAATTGCAGGTAACCCATTTACACAAAGCCAACACAGTTTTTCAGAATCAAGTCCCACCATATGACAAACAGAATAAAACCATTGCCTGAACACGATCATCTCCTGATCCTGAAGTACACGGTACTGCTGTAAGTACCATGCCCTGAAATACATGTCTGTAAAGTTGCTGTCAGAAGGGTGATGCCAAGGTTTCAACGCTCGGTGTGAACAGCATCACTGCAGAGGAGTGGATGGTGCTGGCTTGAGATGCAGTTACCAAGAAAAAGCACTGACCTCAAATTCTGAAGACACCACTCCTCCAGGCTTTCAGTTTTGAGCTTCTGGGCTTTCAGGAAACGTCCCCATTAGCCATGTAATGCACTCCCAGGGCAGGCCAGAGTTGCAATGCTTGTGAAGGACTCTGGTCTCTAGAGTCAGCAGCAGGCTGAATTTTAAGTTCACCAGGAAGTTTTGAACATACTGGAAAAAAAATGGATCCTGCAGAATAAATGTGAAATACTGAGGTGTTGAAACAGCACTACGAAATCTGAATGTACAGAGCTCTCAGAGAAGCATCCAGTAATTTCTTATGGTGAGTGAAAGGAGAGGAATGCAACACAGTGGCTACAAAAGGTACAGTGATGTTTATATAGCAAGCAAAATTATGATGAATAAATAAAGGAAGTAGGACTATAAAAAAATGTAGAGAAGATGGTCTCAGCTCTTCCAGTAGCCCAACAGCACCAGAGTCCCCGTGTAAGGAATACTACCTGAAATTGGTCTCATTGACAGGCAATTCATCTAGAAAAGACATGGCACCTCCATTCTGGAATCAACCTATCTCTTGAATATAAAAGTACAGAATAAAACCTGATGGCAAAAGGGAACAGTGCTATGAAACCATCCAACCATGGGAGAGGCTTAAGACCAACACTCCTGTCATTCTCCTTCCCCAGATAAAGAGGGGAAAAAAAGGGTCACTCGATGCAAGCCAAAACAGAAACAAGTTCTTACCATGGAGTGCTGGGAGTTCACTATTGATAACATCTGAGTGAAGGTCCATCTTCTAATGAAGAATAAGCACTTGCTCCCAAGAACCTTTCATCACATAGGCTTCTTATGGGGCTATATCATGATGAAGATTTGGACTAATAATGCATAAACTGGAATGTAAATGCAATATTTCAGAGGTGGAGGAGAAAATCTGGACAACAAAGGAAGCAGAGTACAGAGGAGTACAGTATCTATTTTAAATCAAAAGTGCAGGGATGTCTAGCAACCAGCCTCTCCCCAAGTTCAGAAAACACTTAAACCATGCCTTTGGGACAAATTCTTGAAGGGAAATTAAGTCTTGATCCTCAAGTATTAGAGTATGAGTCAAGAAACACTCTTCTCAGGCTCTACATCAACATAGCTTTCTTTGGTGTCCTAGGCAAGTCACTTCTGCAGTCTGTGCTTCGATTAAAACCTTACAAAATAAGTGCATCATTTCTGTGTTTGAAGATAAAGCCTAAGAAGCACTAAGGTGGTCAGTAGGTTTTTCAGGCACCTGACACATAAGCCAGCTTTGGTTGAAACTACAACACAGATAATAGCTGCTGGCAGACATTCCCTGATCAAGGTCAGTAAGACCAAGTTCTGCTGTTCCCATCTGGAAAAGTAAATGTGCACCTTTGGTCACTGAAGTTCATCCAGATTTCTGTCTCTTGCAATCAACCCTGTGATTCTAGCTTTGCCCAGGTGGCCAGTCCAGCCAGTGTGCTGGTTCTGTCTTGCAGGGCAGTAGCCATTAAACACCATGATGGACTGACTAACAGTTCTTAACAGTGAAGAACTTGCCCCATCTGTGGAGTATGTCAGGTTCTAGTAAAACGAGTGGCTCCACCCTGGCTGCAGGCCAGCTGAGACGTAGAAAGATTGATGAAAACTCTCAAGAAAACGTTTGCAGCAGCTGTAATAGAAAGGAAATCCATGTAACATCTGAACTGCAGAGTTATTGCCCTGCCACTCCATACAGCATTAGCAGGGTCCCTCCAGCAACTACGTTATTTAACAGACCATTTAATAGACTATTACGAATGCCACTGTCTTCACTGCAGCAAACAGGCACACGCACAGGTAACGGAGCTGTTTGGCGAGTGGAACAACAGTTTGGAACGAAGGGTGAAGCACCACACTGACAAATAGGGAAGCCTCACAACTGGCAGAAGTGAGACTGCGTTACAGAGGCTGAAACCCAGCAAACCTCAGGTTCAACCCAGCTTCGCTCCAGCGTTCCCTCAGCAAGTGAAAATAAATTCATCGATAAATACGGAGGGGAAAGAGGAGGCAATGTGGTGCTAATTACCTGACATCCTGACATACATCATGCTGCAAAGTGCTTGCACAGATGTTGAACATTTTTTAGGATGAGTCAAGACACTGGCTGTTTCTTCAGGACAACCCCAACATCTGCAAACAATCAGGATGGAGTCAAGGTCCAGCATTTCACATCGTTCCTACAGAACACGGTGATTTAATATTTGCAGGGTCGCGATTCAATTCCAAAACAGGCCGAGTGTGGATGAGCCATGTGGTGTCTGACCCAAAGAGGTACCCAAGACGTGAAAGAGAACAGAGAAAAATGCGTTCAAGAACATGCAGGAGTGCTCAGCACATCACAGCATCAGTTCCTAAATCAGCCCTGCCCATGCCCCTGCTGAAGCGTCACTGGCAGCCCCAGATACAGTGGCTGGGGATTACCATGAAAGCTCATGAAGCAGCGCTGAACCAAAGTGCATCGCTGAGGCAGGCAGCTGGGCTGGCCCAAAAAACTGCTTTCCACAGTGCAAAAACGTCAACATGAAGAAAACTGTCTTTGCAAAGACTGAACTTGCAGCAGTTTCCACAGTGAGAATTTTGAAGTCACTAGTTGAGGAAACACAAACTGAATCTACTAAAAAGAACCTCCTCCATCACAGCTTCCCACACAGCTCAACTCGAATCGTGGCATAGCAAATGACTCCAAGTCAGGAGCAGCTGTCCCAGGGCCTCAGCATCAAGACATTCTTTGCCTCCTCCTTGGGATAATGCAGGAAAATGGACTTCTCAGCTGCTTTGGGGCAGCAGCACTCTCCTCTGTGACATCTACCGAGGCTGCAGAGCAGCAGGGAGGAGTGCCAGGGCTCTTGCAAAAGAGCCCAGGAGGAAACACAACGTATTCTTTCTCTTCCCGTTCACTCCCTTGAGGAACAGGTCAGAGCTGTGACTGTCATTCATCACAGCCTTCGTGCTGACTTGGCTGTGCTTCCCTTACTGGGAACTCACAGCCTGGGTAGCTGCAGCGTTGCTTCTTGACACAGACATCTTTTAACTAATCAGTAATGAAGCTTCATAGTAAGTTTGCCTTTTCTCTTTTTTTCAGTGTTAGTACTCCATGAAGCAATTTCAAGAGCACCTTACTGTTTTCTGCATTTTAATGGAGCAAAATTCAGGGAACTTATAAAACCCACGCGTTCCTACAACAAATAGCATCACTTCTTTTTCCAGATCAAAACACGTTCACTCCAAGTCTGAGCTCTCTTTCCAAGTCTAGGAAGTGACTGCTGGGCCTAACACAGATCCCTCCCCTTGGGGTTTTTATTGAGGCTGAGGATAGGTGCAGACTCATGGCCAGACGTTCCTGGACTGCAGCCAGTGGGCGTGAACCAGGCTTTTGTTGTTGTTGTTAGAAATAAAAGCTTTCCAAAAGACTTCCAAAGGGTTATGTACTGCTAGAATACAACTAGCCACTGCTTTTGCTTTTCCACTCTCTTGTGGTGTAAATTAAAGGTGCTCTAAGACTGTTTCCTTCAGAAGGACCGCTGGAGGTTGTAACAAGCCATTTACAGCCTCGAATCTGAAATGAACAACCTAGACTTTTCGGTTCTCCACACACTTGAGCTTGAAAGGAAAGTAAAATAAGGATGTGGACTGGCAGCTCTGCCCACGTGCAAAGAACTGTAAAGACAATTAACCTCTCAGTTATAAGACTAAAACACAGCACCATGTTAGAGCAAATCTCCTGTACCTGTAAAGGTGGGATGTACCACCTCCAGTAACTCTCACTTCTGGAGAGGACTTGGAGCAAAAAAAGCAAGTCCAGAGCTCCTGCAGTAGCTTGAAACAAACAGGAACCCGCTATTACCCACGTTAAAGATGCTAATGTAATCTGAACAGCAAATTGGATCACTAGGAAGAACACATTCCTGTCTACGAAAGTGTTACCAGAGCCATCATTAACACAGATCAGGGTGTCTAATGTAAAGCGTGTGCTCCAGTGGTCTTAAGTACAAGGAAAAGTATGTCTTGGTAAATTAGTTCTCTGGAGGCCAAAGTTGAGAATGGAATAAACGCAGATCTTCATTTCCAGCAAACATCAATTCCTGCTCAGGCTGCTGCCATTAAGCAATCCTGTCAGTGCAATGTTTCTCTGGGACTGTTCCAGGACAAAAAGTACTATTTTCCTCTGGGGATGGGTATTTTTTCATGCCAAGTAAGCAATATTTTAGCAACGTTTCACCCATTTGAGTGGAAGCCTTGCCACAGCAGGCTGGTCACGTGTTCATCCACAGCAGAGCTGGAGGCATTTCCAGGGTGGGTTATCATCACCTGGTGGGTCACTGCGATGGGGACTGGGGCTCTGGTTTTTACTTTATCGCCGGGAGTTGGCACAGGGTGGGGTGCCAGAAGTGGGTATATAACACACAAAGATTTTGCTTTAGATTATGGAAAACTTTAGCTCCATCAGCCTCCCTGCAAGGACTGAACATGATGGTTGATTCCTGTTGAGGACTGGTGGGTATGGCCTGAACACATCCACTGGAAAAGATGGGAAACCAGGGCTTGGATGTCACCATCACACCAGAAAGGTATGTTGCCAGCCGGATACTAAATAAGCAAACAGACCTCTGTTCTGAGCAAAGCCAACGTCTAGATTTGACTGCACCAACCAGATCAACCATAGTTTTGCTGCTCCTCGTTTTACAGAACATCAGAGCAGACCAAAAGAAAGGATTGAAATCGCCAACACAAAGCTGCAAGCTGCTCTAGAGCTGGTGTCAAAGCCCTGTGATTTCCCTGGAGAAACACACCTCTCACCAAAACCAGGAACACAGCAAACACCGAGCCTGCACCTGCAACTTTAACAGCATCCCGGGCACCGGCGTCGCCTGGCAGCGAGAGGAGAAAACGAGAAGTTCCCTTACTTTGAGGCTGGGCTTCAAGCTTCACCAGAGAACAAGTTCAAGGGGCAACCTTTAAACAAACACCACTTACATTCCAAGGTGCCAGCAGCTCTGCGTGACTAAACAAACTCGCTTACCTTGGGATGCCCAATAAACGTTACAGCTTCGGCTTTTATCCGTCCCAGCTGTCATCCACCAAGTGCTGCCACGTTTCTTCAACATCTGGGACTCGCCTTATCTCTGGCTGCTGGCTCGGTGGGCTGCAGAGGAGGCCTGCTGAGGCGCAGCTGTGCGGAGCCACTCGGGAGAAGGGAAGGAATATCACAGGTAAGCATTAACAACTCGGGGGCTGAGCCGAGGCGCTTCAGAAGGTGCAGGATTTACATCAGGAGCGCGGAGGCAGCCAGCAGAGAGGCTCAATCAAGAGCAAACAGGCCTGACTTTCTCACTTAGGCTCTGTTATTGGGCTGGATCCTGCAGCAGGCTAATGCACTTTGTTAGGGAGAGGAGCAGCTCAATGTCTTCTCGCTCGCTGGCACCGCCAGCTGCGTGCTGCCACGGCTGTGCCACACGTCAGGCAGGGCTGTGGAGCCGTGGATAACTATAACACCTTTATCATTATGGCAGGCAAGGGCACATCAGTCCCATCCTCCTGCTTAGACTTTAGAGAAAGGGGTTTGCTAATGGAAATTTGACTTTGTGGAAGACAAGCATCTTAGGAAAGCCACTGCAACAAGTACAGCTTTTATAACACACACTGAGAGATTCACAGCCTAAAAGGAAAATGTACTTAGGAAAACATTTGTGTTGGGATTTTATTACTAATTCATTACATCCTTAATCTGAAAAATCCTGAAGCAGCACAACTACTTCAGAATTATCATTAATAATTACAGTGATACTGAATCCTTTTATGCAAAGAGTACAGTAGACTTAGAGATAGGACTCTTTGTAAACCTCCTGAGTGTCTGCAGGAAGTTTAATTCATTTCATATCTCCTTTAGTTTGCAAATGAGGTGTGAAACAATTGCCTGTTTCTAGAAGGTGTCAGCATTTGAGTGCCACACACAGTCCGTATGCGGCTCCCTTCACTTAATGGATCGGTGTGTAGTGTCACCCAGTACATCCAATGTCACGCAGCCGTGGAGTGAGGTCACCCCAATGCTATTAATTATTAGAGTTTAGAGCATGCTGGCAGTGTGCTGGACACTGTGGAGATGGCCAGTGTCACTGTGCAGTGTGCCCTGGCTCAGGATCCCCTGGGGAACGTGGGGCCGGGCTGCAGCTGAGCTCCATGGCACCGGGACCCACCTGCTTAAACCAGTAACATCTCTGGCCCATCATTAGGAACTCCTCTGCCTTCCCCAAGGAGGGGAGAGCTCCTGGAACATCAAGATGGCTGATTAACGAGACGCTGTAACCTCCCAGAATCTTTCTTAAGAGGAGGAAGATGTGCTGTTGCCAAATACCTCAGTGAGGGAAACAAAACAATTTCGCTAAAGAGATTTCATTTGAATATGTTGTGCCTGAGCCTCATCCTGGAGTATCTCAGCCTTCCTATCAGCCTCTGCTAATGAGTTTAGCTCCCTGGGTAGTTTGTGTCTGGTAAATTTTTCAAGAACTGATCATTAGCAATGTTTTGTATATTTTATTTCCTTGTTTTCACTGTATATAGAGTTGTCATTTTTAATTCATTGCCCACCGGAATTGGACGAAGGAAAACTTACATTCTCTTAAAAATAATATGAGCGCTTTGGCACAGATTTTAATAGATGCATGCTCTGCTGCAGGTTCCAGGCTTCCAACACGAGGATGTGAGAAACAAGGCAACGTGGACCACACTGAGAAAGCACAGCGGTTAGAGACGGAGGAAACTGGCTCTTCCCACGGCAGCGGGAGCAGCGCTTAGAGGGGGGAAAAAAAAACCCAACTTCTTCGACATGCACGCCACGGGCATTGCAGCTCCTGAAGTGCATCACTGCTCCTGGCCTCTGGCTCCAGATTAGAGAGTTAGAGCTCAGCAAATTGGGGATTTTGTTGGCACGAAAACCTGAAAAGGCAAGTTTAATCCTGGTTTATGGGGAAGGGGGGGACATAATCTTCTTACTTTGCGGCATTTAAAGCCACCCAGCAGAATCAAGTGCTTTAGCCTAATTTAGCTGGTTTTCTATTAGATCTCTAAACCAAGATGATATAAAAATCAGTGTGTCCACACGCAGAGTTGCTTCTTGTAATGGGCTGAGAAATGATTCTGGGAAACAAACACAATTGTAATACAGTGTCATACCATAACACAGTGGTGCTGCTTAATTCCTTACCTTTTGGTTGACTGTGCCACTGCCACGTCACAACATTGACTCTTTTCCATGGTCCATCAGCCAGAAGTCGATTTGCATGTTGTTGCAAGTGTCTCCTCTCCCAAGCACCGTCTGTAGTGGGCTCACCCTGTGGTGCCAAAGGAGATCAGCCCTCCAGTAGTGCTGGGGTGAACCTCCTGCTCAGCTTACTCCCCTCTGTAAAATTAACTCTAAGTTTTCTGACATTTTTTTCTATACTCGAGAAGGCCAAGCCTGTTGTCTATAGTGAGAAGCTTTCCCTTGTCCTCTGCTTTTTTCACCTGTTTTCACCTGAGATCCATGGAAGCACAAGACACTCCAACCCTCAACTTTTCACAGAATCACAGGACCTTAAGAGTTGGAAGGGACCTGGAAAGCTCATCCAGTGCAACCCCCCTGCCAGAGCAGCATCACTTAGAGTAGGTCACACAGGAACTCATCCATGGGGGTTTGAATGTCTCCAGAGAAGGAGACTCCACAGCCCATCTGGGCAGCCCCTGCCAGTGCTCCCTCACCCTCACAGGGAAGTAGTTTTCCCTTGTGTTTCTTTGAAACGTCTTCTGTTCCATCTTGTACACATTGCCCCTTGTCCTATCACTGAGCACAGCCTGGCTCCAGCCTCCTCACACCCACCCTTTATTTGTAAACATTGATGAGATCACCCCTCAGTCTCCTCTCCTCCAAGCCAAAGAGCCCCAGCTCACTCAGCCTTACAGAGAGAAGTCCTGCTGATGAATCCCACGTCTACAAAGCTCAGCAGCTGGTGGGACATGATCCTTTCTTTATCTGCCCGAACTGAACCTCATAACCACAAAACTCAAGGTCACCTCCCAGAGCAAGTGCTCCATCTGTGGAGAACAAAGATTCCCGCTGGGTCTCTACAAACAACCTTGGAAATGTACTGGCACCAGCTAATTGCTTAGTAGCCACCAATGAATTTGAAAATCAAATTAGACACCCTTTTCTGTTTCTCCACACAGTAAGGAAGAGGGCAGCCTGGCCTGGGGATGCTGGTACCCAAAGCATTCCCATAACACCACGCCGATCCATTCTTATCCCATCCAAGCGTCTTCCCAGAGTAAAGAATCCAAGTTTTGTACCTCTCAAAGTGCTGCAAACTAAGAGGGGAAAAAGCACCCACGACCTCACGCAGAGCATGTGCTGGCTTCCTGCTTGAAATCACCGACGTTGTTTGCTGTGGTGCTCATCCACCGTCAGGCCGAGCATTTTGAAACGTGGCAACAACACCCACTGACAACTCCAGCGTCTCTCAAGGAACATGCAGAGCAGAACAACGTGGACACTTGGCAGGAAGCTGTGCATATTAAATGACAGCATATTCACCTGCTTTGCTTCGTCCTCTGAAAAACACGTTTTATTGGGCCTAAGGAAGATAGACAGGCAGAATAAGTTCTTGGGTAACTGAGTCCAGATATCAGAAGACAAGGAAATATTTGACGTCTTCGTGGCAATTTTATAATCACAAAACCTGCAGAAAAGAAAAAGGAAATGAATGCATAATAAAATGATTCCACAGGAGGGAAAAAAAGCTGTGTGGCTTGAGCCTTACCCGTAACATTATAAATGGATTTTGTCAGCTTGCAGACTTACAAGGCTCGTTGACAGTAAATTAAATGTGGTCAGTTTACAAAGGTGTTGCTTTCATGTTTCACTCATAAGATCTCACGTTCCTCCGAGGTTTGGAATCACCTTGCTTCTCCTAGCTTGTCTTCTGTCTTCTATTCTTCATTACACAACAGATGACCTATCAGATATTCTTCTGCTCCTCCAACAGATTTCCCGCTGCCAGCCCTTCAGTGAGAATAAAGCCTGCAACTCTTTTTATCTCCATCCCGCCGCCGTTTCCGTCGGCTCGCGTTTGGGCTGGTGGGCTGGGTTTTTTTTTTCATTCCTAAAGATCATTTGCCAGCAGTTGCTTTCTCAGCTTTACCCAGTGGAACAAGCAAGCCTCTTCTGAACTGACAATTCTGACTTTTTGCTGCTTGTGATTGTTCTAAAGCATGACAACTCCTCGCATGAAGACATGGTAAACCTTTTCAGATAAGGAACTCAAAAAACAGAGCGGCTTTTCAAAGAGCAGCAGCAGCTACTGCGGCACCAAACGAGTCTCCTATGGATTCATTTAATTCAGTTGTACCTTTGCCATGGCAGGAATCATTAGAATCGTGACGTTTTAACACAGTATGTTAATTGTTTTTCTTAAAGGAGAGTATTAGTACACAAAACAACCCCTTTTCCCTGCAACATAAAAAAAAAAAATCTTACTGATCTTTGGTAGATTTTTATTCTGGGTGAGAAATATAAGCAGAAATGGCTAGGAAAGGGATGACTGCCACTCTAGTGCAAGTAAGGGCAGGGCCAGGGCAATCGTTTTTAAACACATTTCCACTGCGTTCACCTCATCATCCACTTTGCAAGTTAATTCATAGAATCATAGAATGGCAGGGTTGGAAGGGACCTTTAGAGATCATCCAGTCCAACCCTCTGCAGAAGCAGGGTCACTNAATAAGATCCCCCCTCAGTCTCCTCTTCTCCAGACTAAACAGCCCCAGGTCCCACAGCCTTTCCTCATAAGGAAGATGCTGCAGTCTCTGCCCCATCAGGGCATGCCGCTACAGCAGCAGGGCATAGTGTCTGCTCTTCAAAAGACTATCACAGACTAAGAATTAAAAGACAGTCACTGGATTCTGAGTGAAACAGAAGGGATGCGGAGTGCATGCCTAGGAATTGCCTCTTTAAAGATCTTGATGTGACTAATCCACAAGTAATGAGGCCAGGAACAGAGCAGGGCACGGAGGAAGTGTGCTTGAGCTGATGCCATGGAGCTGCCTAAGGCAACAGCTGTGTGTTGGGGTGAGACAAGACTGGCTTACTATCTTGTCCATGAGCAGCTCTCAAGGCCACAAATCAGTCTGGATGGTGTGATCAAGTATCTGGTGTGCAGACAGTGAGCTGTGCTGGAGCTCAGGTGTGGGTGATGTGGCTAAAGGCCAGCATAGGAGGGACTTGGGTGATGCTGCTGAACGAGGGATGCTGCCAGGAGAAGACTTACTCCTGTTTCCAGTCTGAAAACTGTAAAAGAATGATTAATGCTGATGGCAGAGATGCTGTTTGTTTGCTGCTTGCTCTTAACAGAGCCAGCAGAAGTTCAAGGGGAAAACCTGTATTCCTTTTTAGAGCGAAAAGCATTACCCATGCCTTTATCTCTGCTCTTCAGAGGGAGCTTTCATCAATACTCCACCTAGGTGAAACGCTATTAAGACATACAGTACTGAGGACAGCAACTGCTATAAATGCAGCTGAGGAGAATAAGTCAATAGATCTTTATATACAGAAACAAAACTATTTTATCCCTCTTCCATAATGGATTGGGAGAACTGCTATCAGGTTATATTATCTTATTGTAAATGTGAATGGAGGCTAATAGTCTCCTCCAGTGATAAATTAAAAGGAAGACTGAATCAATATATGTGAGAAGATGAATCAAGTGTCCATTTCCTTGAGCTGATAGCAAAAATGATGTGATAACGCATGAGAAGCCCTACTCTAACACTGAGTTTTCACTCAGCACTAGCGAGAGAACAAGGCTCCTCTGACTCAGGGAGTCAAGAATGTAAAACATAAGAGACTGCCTGTAAAATGCACTGCAAAAAGAAACGAGCACAGTGAATTCAACTACTTAACCAATAACTCCTGCTCAGCAGCAAATCTGTCGAATCGTTTGTGTTTCTCCCCTGCTAGACTGGAAGCAGTGCAAAACGATCCTTTACAGTCATTTCTTACCGTATCTGCTGCTGTTTGCTCACTCTGGCAGCATCTCCACAGTAAGTGATGGTTCTGTAACAACTCCAAACTGGCTTGAGGAGTTACTTTGCAAAACTAAACGGCAGCAATCAGGAAGACATCACCTGCTCTCTGCTGACGTTCCTAGGGCCAAGCAAGACAGCTGAAAGGTGAGAGAGCATGCAGCAGGACTCAGTTGCACCTTGCCTCCTCACCAAGCCTCTTCCTAATGCCATCAGCACCACTCACCGCCTGAAATCTGAGAGAGAATTGAGCTGTAATTGCCAAAGGGTGCTCTTACAACTGCCATTAGGTTTTCAGCAGCACTGATGAATCTCATAAGGTTTTTAACAAAGTAGCAAGCTCCTCGCTGAGGTAATGTGCAAGGGAAAATGGTCAGCCAGACAGTCATTGATGTTATTAATGCACTGATTGGAGTAAAGAGCCTTGATCCCATCTCCAGCTCTGCCACAGATTTTCCATGTGACCTTGAGCTTCTCATTTCCTTCATCCCACGTCCCTGTCTAGGGCAATGATAACCCCCTACCCTTCACTTTTGTACTGTGATGGGCAGGTTACCCTTTGACAGCACAATAAAGCACCTTTCCTCAACCCTCTTTGGCATGATACAATACAGATATCACCCTTTCCTGCACTGAAAGTTGGGTTGGGTTCTTGTGAAAGGAAAAATGTAACATGCTGTATGGCTCAGCAGCTGCTGAGGGTTTCCCATAGCCTTACCCTATATTATCGGTATCTGCAAGAGCCATGCAAGATCTCTAGAGGTTGCCTAATCCACCCAGAGCAACAGTTGGAAGCTTTTATTCACAGACAATAAAATCCACAGTACTTTTTGCCTGTTAGTTACTCTATAATGCAGCCCAGAAGAGCTCAAGACAGGACAGCCCTGCTGTAGGCCTCCTCTCTCAGAGAAATGAGGGTCAGTTCTCTGTCGACAGTTTGCATCTTTGTGTGTTCAATCCTGTTTCAGCAGTCTCTAGTCATCCTTTCACCTAATCTCAGGGCTTGCGAGCCTTGCTGGAAATTTCTGCTTCTCATTACTCTTCCCTGTCAGTCATCACTTTCCTCTTTCACCCTCCTAGTTGTCTCCTGCAGAACATCCTACAACAGCCCCCCTGCTTCTCCTGACAATAAGGTCAATGGCTGAGCAGCTTATCCACACAGACAGTTTCATGTCCATTTTTAGACAAATGACTTTCAGATCCACCTCTCTGGTCACAATTTGCCTCCCTTCATTCAGCCTTGCCTGTTCCTCTCTCTGTTGACACCTGCACCTGAATGTCTCCCTGAAAACTCTAATTTAAAGTGACCAAAATTGGACTCCTGATCTTTCCTCTTAAGACACCTTCCTTCCTGAATCCACTGGCAGCCCTGCCAATACTCTCATGTTTCCTGTCATTCAGAACTGTAAATGAAGTGGTCATTGCTGATGACACCCCATCTTTAATATTTTAGCCAATTAACAGTGACTAGAATGACAGAGATGTGAAGATAACGAGTGTCTGTGCCAGGATGTGCAAATGTATCCGTGAACTTTGGTTCTTATCAGTACACAGTGTTCTCTTAAAACAGCTGCACAGCCTTATACCTGAATGTGCTCAATTTGAATGCTGGGAATTAGGCTAGAAAGTTTCACAGATTTTCTGTAAATTCGCAGGGAAAAAAGTCAAGTATTAGCAAGAAAGGCTTAAGAAAAGTCCCTAATGAGGAGAGGGTGCTAATGGGTGATTTATATGATGAAAGAGAAAGTTTGTATGTTTGGTTTGGGCTGTTAGAAAGTTAATACAATCCCAAAATCCAGAAGTTTCCCAGCCCCAATGAGGCATTAAGGATTTAAGTTCCACTGGGGCTCTTCAGCTTGGAGAAGAGGAGGGATCACCTCATTAATGTTTACAAATAAAGGGTGTGTGTGAGGAGGCTGGAGCCAGGCTGTTCTCAGTGATGATAAGATGATAGAACAAGGGGCAATGGGTACAAGCTGGAACAGAAGAGGTTCCAAAGAAATAAAAGGAAGAATTTCTTCCCTGTTGAGGTGAGGGAGCACTGGCAGGGGCTGCAGAGTCTCCTTCTCTGAGGACATTCCAAACCCAGCTGGATGAGTTCCTGTGTGCCCTACACACAGGTCCTGCTCTGGCAGGGGGTTTGCACTGGATGAGCTTTTGAGCTTCCAGCTCTTAAGATTCTGGGATTACTGGTGAGAGCAAAACTCCTGTAAATTCATACACCCTATAGCAACAGAGACCTGACCAAGGTCTGAAATGAACAGCAATAATATGCAGCAGGACCTGCCTGGCTGTGCTGGTTGTAGGGAGCAGCAGCAGCAGCACAAGATGGGCACAGAGCTCACCGGACAGCTCAGCGCCGCCTCCACCACCGGAGCATCTGCTCAGCACCACGGGAGCTCAGCAGGCAGCGTGTTCCTTCCTCAGCCACGTCCATGTGGTGCTGTCAGGCAGAGAGAGGGAAAAGCAAAACTAATAAATCAGCGCAGCGCAGGAGAGGGAATATGGGATAATATGAGACTGAGATGTGCCTCTGCCCGTTTCCTGCCTTGGAAAGAGGGACTGGCAGGAAGGATGCCACCCTCCGAAGTCCTGCCACAGCCATGGTCCTGGCTATCAGTGCAGGGTAAAGAGCAGAAATTCCTGTGACAATTCTCATCCAAATATATTTTCTCATTATCTGTGTATCTGTGAATTTTTTGTTTTAATCCCCAAGGCTTTATGCTTCCCTTCCCACTTGCTACAACAGTTTTTTAAACATAATAATTACTGACTTAGACTGCCAGACTCTGTCATGTGGAGAAGCTACAAGCCTCCACTCCTGCTGCAAAGACTGTCGTCCTGCCACACCTCACACATGCCTTCTGGCTGTAGATGCTTTCAAGATCCCCCAAAGGCTTCTCTGCTCTGTCAGAAAATAAGTGAGCATCTTGTTTCTGTGCAAGATGTTGTTTTCTAACTTTTTTTTTTTTTTTCTGGAATCAACTAAGTCGTTGTCTTGAAATGGGAAAAGCACACCCAGCTGTCTGCCAGGTCTTGCAGCTGTTTGAGGAGCATCAGCCCGAGTTGCGTTGGCTGAGCTGTGCTTTGGTCCAGAGAAGAATGTTTCTAAAGTTCATGGCGAGCCTGAAGTGCTAATAGCAGCTTTGCAGAGATCCTTTCACTCCTGCAAAGATACTTAACGTGGCTCAGACAAATTAAAAGCCTGACAAAAGCAGGGCTGGCTCAATTAGTTCAATGTAAATGCACCTTGAAACTCTGAGTGATCCTGGGTGCTTGCAGAAAAAGAAAGTAAATCTTCTAGAGAACACAGTGGAAAATCAAGAGCAGAGCTGAACAATCCAGAGAGCCCTGCAATGTTACCAGTGCAAATGGTGACTATTCTGAGAGATGAATAATTTGACCACACTGCTAGTTTTGCACTCTCTTACCTTCAACGTGAATTTCATCCTGATATTGAGACGTGTCTTGGCATAGAAGTTTGATTAAAATTGGAGGTTTAGGCTTTTCTTACAAGTGAGTTTTTACCAGGGCAGAAAGGAAAAGGCAGCAAAAGTCCAGGCTGGCCACTGCAAGGAGGTGGAAATAATAGAATAAAGCAACTTCAGTATACAGCTTCCTCTAGCTAATATCTGTAAAAGTCTGTTAGACTCCTCTAAATTGCTTTCAGCATGGCACACGTGTCTTTTCCACAGTCCTAGTTAGACCCCTTCATCATCACTGTGTCTTAGTATTTGTTTCTGTGAAAGTAACAATTTATCCATAATATTTAAGGAAATCTACAGAGAAATAAAAAGAATTACATCGTTCAAGTCATAGCCAGTACCACAGCTATGATCAGCCTGCAGCAGAGGCTGTGCCAGGCTGTCAGAGGCCAGACACAGCCCTCGAGGGTTCAGCTCCTCCACCAGCATGGAGTCAGCAGAGCACCTGTTTGTTATCCTTCCAGACACCAAAATGTGGACAGAAAAGCTACGGCATCACTCATAAAATTTTTAAGAGCAGCTAGGTAAACAGCTTTAGAACCAATATTAGGTCAATCACCCACAAAAAAACCTCCACAACCAAAAATCAGAGAGGGAACTGCTGCCCTGAGGCCATGCTGCCTTGTGTCAGTAAGATCTGCCTCTCCCAGCCTTTTAGCAGCAACTCACTTTACTCCTGTTTCCAGTGAAGATTGTTAAAAGCAGTGGTTTCACACCTTGGCTGAGCCTGGCTTGTAGCAGCCATGGCTCTTGCCTTCGCTCTCCCTCACAGCATCCCAGCATGGTGTGGTGGGCAGAGCCCTGCAGAGCTCATCCAGAACTCATCCAAACCCTGCTAAAGCAGGTTCCCCTTGCTCAGGGGCACAGGAACGTGTCCAGGTGGGATTGGGAACTTCCTGAGAGAAGGAGCCTCCACATCCTCTCTGAGAAGCCTGGGCCAGGGCTCCTTCACTCAGCACCAAAGGACTTTCTGCTCCTGTGCCAGGGGCACTTGCTGTGTTCCAGCCTGTGCCCATTACCCCTTGTCCTGGCACTGGCCACCACAGAAGAAAGACTGGCCCCATCCACTCTTTCAGTATTGATAAGCACTGATAAGGGCCCCTCAGTCGTCTCTTCTCCAGGGGCAGCACAGACCCGCTGAGGACAAGCTGGAGCCGCCACTATGGGGTGGAGGCCAAGCAGCCCTCACACCGTGGCCTCGGCTTCCCCCAACAGCCCATTCCCTGTCTGGGCTGCAGGACAGGCGGATGAACAGACCAAGCCCAAGGCAGGGCCTTACTCTGTCAGCATTCAGACCTACTCTCGGGCTCTTCAAAGCCAAAGCTTGAAGTCAGCCGTGTACCCCCTTGTGCTAAAAGCCCCGCTGCCTGGGGTTGTGGTGGGGCTGGTGGGATGCCCTGGAGTGGCTGTGAGGCTCTCACAGCGGGAGCAGCCCCGAGCAGCGCACAGACACACGCTTGCAGTTCATTCCCTATCGAAGCACTTTGATTTACTTAGGAAATAAAGTATCTTCTCTTGCTCCATTCAAGTGTTATATACAGATTTAATCACAAGCCCCACGACACTCGCCGTTCCTCACAAAGCTTTGCTTTTGTGTATCTCACAGCCCTTTCTTATTTGCCTTTTTTTTTTTTCCCCCCCCTTTAAGTACCCATAAGGTTAAAAAAAAAACCCACCCAGAAGCCAAACACAGGGATGCCAATGACCTTTTTCTTCTCACGATCTTATTTTTATGTCAAATGACATGATCTGGGGGACTCACCTCGATTCCTGAAGGCCTGGGATTGCTTGTGCATGATGAGACACTCTCCATCCTTGGCATGGAACACATTGTAAAGGACTGAACACAAGTGATTCAGCGACGCAGTAACAAAAAAAGTACAGTCTGCTGAGGGGAAAGAAGGGTAAAATAGCAGAAAGGGAACAGAAGCAAGGTCCTGGATTCAATTTAAGGGAAGAAAGGGGTCTCCTGAAAGCAATAAGAGCTTGGGGAAAAAAAGAGAAAAAGCAAAAAAAAAACCAAATCAAGAAGGTTGTAACTAAAATTTGAAAGGGTCACACTTTATAAAGACATTCACTGAAACTCCAAACCTTGTCAGGATTGCACTTCTGAACTTTGACATACCCAATGAATCGTGTGCTTCCCTGGACTCCAGTCACGTCCACACACACTCCCCTGCTCCTCCTCTCCAGCCCTTCCTCACCACTCACTCCCCAAAACAGGGTTACCAGTGCCCAGCTCAGGGAGCTTAGAGGCAGCTTCCCTCCTGCAAGCGTGTCTCTGGCTGGGAGAGACCTTTGGAGCTGATCCAGAGCCATGCGGGAGCGAGGCTGGAAGGCAGCACCAGGAGTGAGGAGGCAGCAGAAGGAAAAGCAGGTGCAGCAGCTGAGCTAAAATCTGTTCAGCTCTCTGCTTCAGTAGATGCAGTGTACTTAACAGACATTGTGCTTGCTGCCTCTGTTGTTCCTGAAGACGTGCTATTTTTTATACACGTTTTCTAAAAGCTTGTGGGGTAATTTATGCAAAAGACAGGAAAAGGTTCCCACATGCATTTAGTGTAGAGATGACAAACCCCCTCTGTCAGTCCCACTTCTGAGATGAGCACACTGTTGTTGACCATTAAGGAGACAAATGCAGTAACAACTCTTGTCAGAAACACCTTTGGGTGTGTTTCTCTCTGCTCTCAATCATTTAACCAAGCTTCCCTGATGGCTTGTGGCCATTCCTAGAGAATCCGACATCAGCACCTTCTGGTTTTCTTAGTCTGATTCAGTAGTATCCTAAGTTCTCAATCCTTAGAAACTGGACTGACCACATCCTATCTCAGCATGTCCTCTGAGCCTGGGTAATTACTGATGTTCTTCACAAATACTGGAAGCAAATCCTCACTTGGACTACATCTCTGAGCTCTCATTTTCTGTGTCACTCAGCCACTGAGATTATAGTTCCCAAAAGCACTGTTGGCACTCCTTTGCACTTCTGCCCCTCTCCTTCACACGCTGTTTATATTTCTGAAATCGTGGTTTTGGTGTTTCATACACTGCATATTGAAAAACAACCAAAACACTTCAGGGCTAGTGTTTTTTTTTAAGGCTCCAGTGTCAGTTTTGCTGCTGTGCCAACTGCCACAGGCACACAGCAAAGCATCCACGGCTCCTCACACACCTTGGTGGGGAAGCTTTGTTGGGGGAATCCTCTGATTCTGTGTTCTGATGGGTTTTTGCCAGCACTGACTGCATCACTGACAGCCTGGGGGCCCTTTGGCAGTCCCCTGCCTCAGCAGAGGGAAGTTGGAGAGCAGGTGGAGGAGCAAGTGGCTCCCCTCTGTGCACTCTGCTGGGCCAGTAAGCAGGAGTGAGGTGGACAGCAAGGCAACCCTGACAGCAGGCTGGGATGGAAGGGGGAAATAACCATTCAGCAGCTCCAAGACTGGAATGCAGAAGCAGCCTTTCAGTTTAAACTGTAACATAGAGGAATGTAGCTGTTGTCTTAAGTAGTTTTACCTTTCTTGAGGTACCTGCTGGTAGCCAGATTGTGTGGGCAAACTCTGTGCTGCTTTAATCAGCAGATTGTCTATCAATGCATTTGTTTCTCCACGTGCCACGCTTGTGGCCAAATGCCTATTCCTAACTCAGTAATCATAACTGGAAGGACAAAAATAAACCAGAGGTGTGTGATCTGTACCTTGTGGCCATGACTTTCCCCAATGCAGTTTTGCAACCTGACGTACGTTCCCTCCATACAGTCATCACCCTTGTACTGTTAGGGAAGAGTTAACCTGGATTGCCTGGTTTGTAGGTCAAACCTAGATCTGTTAGAGAGATATGGACACTCATGTTTCCTTCCAAATCAAAGGCAGCAGCAGGCTGGGAACCAGCTGGAGCTGGAGACTGACCCAGTGCCAGAGGGTGTCCCTGGGAATGACCGCGTTGCCATCCAAGCTTTGCTGGACCGAGTCACGAGTGCCTGGGTATACATAAACCCCACCTGTCCTGTGGTGAGCTGCAGCTGAGCTTTGATGCAAGTAGGCATTCATTGTGTGTAAAATGAGCATTAAATGATCCCAGTGCCCTTCAGCAAAGGCATTATAGGAAAACAAGTATCGGATGGTCAGCTAATGTGGCATAATAAACCAGAGCAGACACCAAACTTGTGACAACTTAAGACTCTGTCTTCTCTGGGACCACAGATCTTTGCCACTTCAAAGCCCCGGGTGCAGGATGGAGGGAGAAGGCACAAAGCCTCTGTGCTTGCAAAGGTGCCTGGTTAGCACACAACCACGCCACACAGGCAGGTTCAAGGTACGAGAAGAGCCAAGGATTTAAAACTTTGCTCATATATATTCTTCAAGTGGTGTTTAATACCCGCTCCTTTTGTTTGTTTTGACAATGGATCTTATCTTTTGGTAAGGGCTGTGTTCAGGACTATTATTACTCTCTATAAAAGCCTCATAGTCTTTCTTTCCACTTGTTCAGCACACCAGAGTGGCATAGCAAATTTAATCGAAGAACGCAGCTCCAGGGAGAGCCTTTGGAGACTCTCCCCTTTTTCATAATGCTGTTATCTCCCCTTCCTTGTGTTGGGGATGCATAAAAATCACAAAAAAGTCATTCTGAGTATATTCTTCCTGATAATTATTGTCAGACTCCGAGATAAGTACCCTACGTGATGTAATGTGTGTTAGACCCAGCTCTCTGAATGCAAATCCTGCAACACTTAAAGGCCCAAACAATGGTCGCCCTAAACACTGGGGCCTGGTATTTTGCCACAGACAAGAGAGAGCTTTGATTTTTTGTGTTTCGATAAGGCACAATCTGGGTGCCTTTATCTCAGCTGTTATATTTAAAGATGACATTCTAGCCCTGCAGCCTCGCCTATTGTTTTGACCCTGATTATCTCCAAATGTTGTTGTTTAGTCAAACTCACCCGTTTAATGAAAGGCCTGCTCCCAGTTTAAGGGATATTATTTAAATGCAGAGTATCGGCTTCCAGAAGAACTAGGTGGTTAATCAAAAGTTAATTGTATAATTCTCATGCAGATTAGGGCCTCTTGCAAATGAATCCCAGGTTGTGATTAGTGGGGGGGGGGAAAAAAAAAAAGAAGGGAAAGTGCTGGAGTAATGCACAAGGGCCTTCAGCCTGGTAAACAATCAGCTAAGGTTTAATTTGTGGTAAACAAAGTGCTGATACACCAGGGGTCTCCAAAGGAGACAAAAAGGTGAAAATAAATTAAAAAACAACACCCAGATATGATCTTTTTGTTTTTAGGCATCCTTCAAAAACAAAAAAAACACCCCACAAAAAGCCAACACGGGCTGAATGAACAAAAAGTAACCCATTAATGCTGGCTGGCAGCATCCTGGCCACATGCAAATGAGGGCAGGTCCACAGCTATACCCCAGCCCTTGGACAGGGATCCTGATCACGCAGCCCCCAGTAAAGAGCTATGTGGGGCTCCCACGGAAAATAAACGGCCCTAATGAAGAGTTTGATTAACCACAAACTGTTTCTCTGTGTGCCAATAAACAACCTTGGCAGGCAAGGGCACGAGCAGGATGGGTAAAGCCTCCGCGTGCGCTTGGGGCAAAGGAATAAACGAGTGGTGATGCTTTCCATGCCAAAAACATCATTGCTAAGTTAAAAAAAAGAAAAGGAGAGAGGCATTGTTGGAGGTGGGATTTAAAGCCTTTGATGTTGAAGGGGTGAAAACTATACTGGGCTGTTTTCACTAGTTACAGCTACCCATGATGAAAAGGAGAAGCGACGTGAAAGCCATCAGGGGAAGGTGACCCATGACTGCAGAGCCCACTGCTGTCGTGTGGGACAGTAAGAACCAGAAATACTTGTCTGTCTGCCCAGGATCAGGCTGCTATTTGCTTATTTATTTACTGAAGGCAGTGTACTTGGTCCCATAAGAAACAAACAAGAGCAGCATCCCTAGGTCAAGGTCTGAGCTGCCATTCCAACCCTCACCCCACAGGGGCAGGGCCACCAACTCCCAGAGCCCAGCCAGAGAGAGATGGACACACTTCTGGAAGGGTCAGCATTTTACTAACAAGGTCTGATGGGCAATTGCACCCCCAACCCCCAGCTCTTCCAGCCTCAGTGGTGGGGCTCACGAGGTGAGCTCCGTGCTGGCCCACACCACTGGCCATGACAGCTCAGTCCTGGGATATGGGAGCCTGGGACTCACCTTCTCACGTCTCACTTTGTAGAGGGAATCTGAGGCATCGTTTTTGTCTTTCAACTCGGAACAGGATCCTCAGACAGACACGGTGATTTAAGCAAGAACTTCATAGCTGGCCACACTCAGGCCCAGTAAGCAGTATCCTGCAAGAGGAAAACAGAGTTCTAGTGATATACCATGCCAGAGATGGGCACCAGAGCTGCAGCACAAGTCTGATGGGGAGCAGCTGAGGGAACAATGTGGGTATTTAACCTGGAAAAGAGAAGGCTGAGGGGAGATGTGAGCACTCTCTACACTCCTTGACAGGTCTCTCCTCCCAAGGTCTATCTCTCCCAAGATCTCTCTTCCCAAGCCACCAGTGACAGGACAAGAGGCAATGGGCTCAAGTTGCCCCAGGGGAGGTTGAGGTTGGAGCTGAGGCAGAACTGTGCCCCTGAGAGGGGTGTCAGCCCCTGTGCCAGGCTGCCCAGGGAGCTGGGGCAGTGCCCAGCCCTGGAGGGATCCCAAAGCCGTGGGGCTGAGATGCTGAGGGCCAGGGGGTAGTGGTGGGCTGGGAAGGGTGAGTGGAGGGCTGGGACTGCAGCAGCCTAAAGATCTTTTCCAATCAAAATAACTCTGTGATTTTATCCACACAACACCCAAATGTAAATACATCTGCATCCACATGTATACGTCCTCATTAAAACACAGCAACAATTTCAAGTGCCCTACACAAAGCAGATTTTCAGGGAGAAGAGGCACAGCAGTCCCTGTCAGATCTGCAGCGAGAGCATTTGCAAAACACACCCAAGTTGCACCAGATGTTGGCTCAGTTTGTGCATGTGTGACATTAAACATGGCAGCAGGGATGTAAACGAGGACTAAGCAAGAGAATCAATCATTCTGCTATCACCAAAACTACAGTTCCAAGCAACAATAACCTGCAAGAGTTAGGAAGCATCATTTTGAAGAGACCAGTTACGTCAAAGCTAACCACTAAAGACAGCAAGCCTCCTCTAGCCCATGTGGAAGCTTCATCTGGAGGTGAAAGGAATGCTATTTGACATTAATTAGTAATTAAAGGCACACATGTTTACTTGGCAGTAAATTGAAAAATGAGAATGAGCAAATTTGTCTCTAAAGGGAGTTTTCATTTTTATCAATGTTGTTCTTACTCAGAACATTTTACTGCAAATAAAAGGGAGGGAAAATATCACCCTACCAATAAAATCCTGGGATCTATCAGTCGCCCCATATTGACTTCAGACACTGAGAACAGCACCGCTCAGTTCCACATACGTGCATCACTACCATAATCATCGTGTTCCAGGGAACTGAAAGCCTGAAAACACTTCAGAAACCCATTGCAGCATTAACATAAGCACCCATGGGTACTCTTGTGGTCCACCACAATGAAATAACTCTAGAGCAGAAGTCTGCTGGGCTGGGCCCTCTTCAAGGAGCTTATTTCAGTGACCCCTGCAACATCTGTAAGTCACCTGTGACTGTCTGGCCCCTTGTTAATGTTCAGAGGGGCTTTGCTCTGTGTTCCTCAGAGCTGAAGCAAAGGAGATCCTCTGCAAAAGGCTGGAAGCCCCGAGCCCCGACACAAGCTCTGAGCAGCAGCAAGAGGCAGCAGCCTCAGGGGTAGTTTGAGGAGACCTTGGCGTGTATCAACTGGGCATTGCTTCAGAGGGGCAACATCCACCACACACAGTTTGTAATTGTTGTTTCTCTTAACACAGGAACCTCAGGACAGCAAAGAGCTTTGAATAGCACTGCCCTAGGTCCAGGTGAGGCTAATGTTGACTTCTCACACATTTCCATGAGCTCACGGCAGACACCTGATGAGCCCCACGTCAGGGGGAGACCTTTGAAACTAAGCTGTTGATAATATGTATTTTCAATCAAAACATAAAGGAGCCTTTAAAAATGCACCAACCATAAATGAAACATTTCATCTTCATGATTCTTACCTTCCAAACCCTTTCAGACACTTCATACTGACACTAAACTCCAGTATTGATGTGGGAATGACAGAACTGTGTGCTATAAATACTGCGATAGAATGCAGTGAGATGTTTCCACAAAGGTCAGGGTTTTCCACGAGGGCTTTACGGGATCGCCTCCCAGTTTGTGTGATGGGCAAGTGAGAGGGGACTGTTCCATGCCTGATGAGGTGACTGCAGCCTGGGCAGAGCTGTGGCACTGTGTCCATGCCTGCAGGCACCTGGGAAACCTGTGACCATGCCAGGGAGCAGCACTGCAGAGCAGTGGCCGTGGCCACACAACAGCCAACACTTGTTGGGGCCACATAGCAAGGGACAGATTGTAGACGAGCCCCAAGCAACAAGAAAGCACATGTGGATGTCAGCAATCAGGCTTTTGAGCAAAGCTGTCAGAAGCCATCAAGAACCATTTTGGTTGGAAAAAGATCTTCAGAATCATCAAGTCCCAGCCCTCCCCTCACTCTGCCCAGCCCACCACTAGCCCACAGCCCTCAGCACCTCAGCTCCACAGCTTTGGGATCCCTCCAGGGCTGGGCACGGGGCAGCCTGGCACAGGGGCTGACACCCTTCTCAGGGAAACAGTTCTGCCTCAGCTCCAACTTGAGGCCATTTTGTCTTGCCCTGTCACTCAAGACTTGGGAGACTGATCCCCAGCTCACTGCAGCCTCCTGTCAGAGAGTGCTCCTGTCTCCCCTCAGCCTCCTCTTCTCCAGGCTCTACAGCCCCATTCATTCCCTCAGCCCCTCCCCAGCACCCTTGTGCTCCAGCCCCTTCCCCAGCTCTGTGCCCAGCTCTGGCCACGCTGCAGCCCTTCAGTGTCCCTGTGGCAGTGAGTGAGGGGCCCAGCACTGACACAGCCCTGGAGCTGCAGCCTCCCCAGGGCCCAGCACAGGGTGACAATCCCTGCCCTGCTCCTGCTGCCATACTATTGCTGATCTAAACCAGGATGCCCTTGCCCTGCTTGTCCACCTGGGCACGCTGCTGGCTCCTGTTCAGTCATTGTTGATTAAATGGCTGGAGCCTGGCCAGGGCCTCCTGAAGAACCTTCCTGCCCTCAAGCAGATCCATGTTCCCATCCAGCTTCATGTCATCTGCAAAATGACTGCACTCAATGCACTCACCCAGATTATTGATGAAGATGTTAAACAGAACATGGCCCAACACTGAGCCCTGCGGAACACCACTGGTGTCAGGCCAGCAACTGGATTTACCTGTATTCACCACCACTCTCTTGACCCAACCATGCAGCTCCTACCTCATCCATGGTGCTCCTGGTCCACTGGCTTTGGATGAATCTGGAGAGATGCTCCAAGGGTTCCTTGGCCACTGCTTTAGGGCTGTAGCCTCCTCTTCAACACAGGGCAGAACCTGAGAGCACAGAAACAGGAGATGTGCTGTGGGTACATGTCTCTGGTGGGGTCCAGTCCCACGCAGCCACATCCTTACTCATCAAGGATGCCTAGAGACTTACAAGAAGCCACAAATCTTGCTAAAGTACATCAGATGCCTGCTTCATGCAACAAGGTAAAACACAGTCCCCACAGTGCAGTTTCTTCAAGAACATGACACTGTTGAATTGTCTTTGTCTCACACCCCCATCCACACACACACACACACACACATTCCCCTGGTTATTCACATCTAGGCATATTCTTTGTTTCATTGTGGAGGAAAAAGCAAGCAACCAGAGCCAACATAAAAAAATGGCATCTCATCCACTTCAAAAACAGGAGGGGAAAGAAGTTTCAAATAATTAGAGCCAAGCTGCTCTAATCATGGCAGAATCATGGAATCATGGCAGAAATCACTGCCCAGCACCAGGAAAGAACTTACACAACTACCAGATGGTCACCAGTAAAATAAAGAACGTGGCAACTAAAATAGTGTCTTTCAGGGGAAAAAGAGGAGATTGTGACTTTTCCTCGGGGGAAGACAAAACTAATCAAAATTAAATGATTCAAATTTGTAATGAGCTTGTTTTGCTAATCAATATCCCAGGCTAAAGGCCGGGCTGTGGGCTGGCAGGGCTCTGCTCCTCTGCCTGCTGTGCACACACGTGCCAACAGCTCCTCCTGCCTTCACACGGCTGGAGACACCAAGGTTTGAGCTCTGCAGCCACTGAATCCAAAGCAAGAATTTAGCAAAAGCTATGTTTGAAAAGGATCTAGCTTAAGGAGCAAATAAGAACTGACAGATTTAAGTCACAGCTCCTCCTCTGCTGTGTTTCCCAAGCCAGGACTAAGCCACCAGCAACACCGCTGGCCACGTCTCACCCCTCTACTCCTGGAGCCCAGATGGCTGCTGTTCCCCAACCAAGTGACCTTGATAGTTTATCCTCCTGATACTACACTCTTCAGCATCTGGCTCAGTTTATGGGCTTTTCCTTCTCAGAGCAGGAAGGCCAGGAGCCCTTTGCCAAGGCATACCAGGCATTTCTCTGCTGTTCTTACTTGGCCACATCCAAAAGAATCCCCTTTGAGCAACGCATAGAGATGGCAAACCTTTGGATTCAGACCAGTGAGAGGAAACTGTGTGCAAATTTCAGAAAGTCTCCATGAAATAAATGATTGCATCCACTGCAACTTCAGGAGAATCTGTCTATTGCTGTAAGTATTTAAACGTCACACTTCTGCTACTCCTGCAAGCTTTTAGATCCATCGTGAGCAGACTCGTTCAGAGCACGTGGAGGTAAAAGCATCTTGGGCTGCTCAGATTTTTCTGACTGGTTTCGTTTGGCCTGTCTTGAAGTGATTAATATTTGCAGCTATGCAGGCAAGCAAACATCAAGTCAGCACTGAGCAGGCCTGCAGAGGCATAATTCAATCACGAGTGGCAAAGAGGAAGGACCCAAATGGGTATAACCAAGCAACCAGCCCTAGGCACCTGAAAGGCAACTCCTCCAAAACCATTGGTTGTGGGCTTGGACCACCACTCACAGAGCTGTGTCCTAACCAGATGGAGTTTAACTGGAGGATTGATCTTCTTAACCTGAACAGAGGCCCAAGACCAATGGATTTCTTACACACAGGACTCCTAATTCAACCAAAACACCTGATGGAAGGTGGCTGTAGACAGCAAAAGGAGTGTGAGGTTTGCAGCCCTGAGCCTAGGATGTGGCAGTGAGGCGTGCCTCATGGCTGGGGCCATGGAAGGTGGCCAAAAAGAAAGCAGGTAGGAAAACTAGAAATCACAGTTCTTATCAGTTACCAAAGGGCCATTTTTAACCCTTTGATTTGTGACTTGGGGTTAAAGCTTTTTGCAGTCTGTGACCTTATTTACAGGTGATTACACCAACATCATCACATCCTGAACAACCTGTGGGTTTTGTTTGTATCTAGATATCCCTCTGAGCTGTCTGAACCAGCCAATACTACAGTTATTTCAACTAAGGAATGACTTGCTTACCTGGTAATTAAGAGCTGGACAAGAGGAGGGCCGCCAAGCACACTGCCAACGCGAACTGGGCATAGCTCTGAAGGAGTGAGATCTTTTGCATTGTTTTATATTAATGTTGGGTTTTAAGGCACTGAGGTCAGCTGTGCAAATTCTCCTACTGTTAGCTCAAGTGCACAAAATATGCAGGGGCATTAATTTGGCAATTCATACTCTTCCATAAATCAGCCATAGAAACAGTCGATAGCTGCAGTCACCAAGCCAAGGCTGCAGAGAAACAGGTTCCACAGCAGACATAAGTTAAAATTAGAAAGCAGGCATTGCCAGATCCCTTGAACAATATCCATTTTCCGGTTGTACTTTATTTCTCCCATCTATCAGGTACCAGATCAGTGTTTCTGCTATTGCAACAAAACTTGAAATACTTACAAAAGCTCGTGCAAAACGGATCTGGCTTTCCCAGACGCTGCAGTTGGTGCAGCAACCTACAGAGGAATCTTGGTTCATCTTGAATTCATTTAAAGTGACTCCGTGACATCACTCTGACATTTCCTCAGACAGCAACAGCCAGCTGATGTCACACACTCTCTGAGTAAATATGTCAAAATACATCAGCTCATACTTTTATCTGAGTGGCTATCAAATGAAGTCAACAGAAAACAAATGAGGTTGGAAGCAAACATTCCCCTTCTTACAGTCAGTCTCCAAAGGGAACGAACTCATTATTTATAATGCTGCAATTTTTACATGCAGGCAAGACCTTTCTCTTCAGACTTTAGGAAAGAAGAAAACAAGGGAAATATTACAAGCAAACTTACAAATTCCAGTTTCCTAGGTGTTCAAGTCAGCCCTCCCCGAATGCCATGAGTCATAATTCCACCTCGAAATGGGCTAAGTATCACTTGTTGTTTTCATGTGACATTGTGAGAGCTTGGGAAAAACACCAGACGAGTTTTTGGTTGTTTTCACAGAGAGAGAGAGAGACACTGTTCCCATCTCTCTCATCCGGGTCCCACTGTGAATCACACACACAAATACTGGCACCTCTCGACTTTGCATTTCACCCAAGCCTAAAAGGCAAATGGCAGTGACTTTGTGAGCCTCGAGAGGCTCATTCAGGAGAGTCTGAAGCTCTGGCACACAGCTTGCTGCTGCTTTAAATAATAAATCACACGTTTGCCACGTTATTGACACGTTTGTTGTACAAGCTGAGGGTGGCAGAGAGCAGCGCTCATCTCCGTCCCCACGGCCTCACATCCCCGTCCCCAACCTGTGAGAGTCAACACCAAGACCCAACACTGGGCAGAAAGCAGCTCTTGTGGGCTTACCTCCCTTTTAGTGCTGGCTTGATGCCCAGTTTAGCTTCCAAAGCTAAAGCAGAGCAGAGCCCTCACGCTTTAGCAGGAATATGTGACGCTGCGCGCAGTCGAGCCCAGTCCCGGCGGTGATTAGAGCCCTCCTAACTCACATGCTCTTCTTTCTCTTAAATTCCTCTGGGGCTGAAATTTTCCGTGTTTGCTCTCTGCCCAGAGGCAAACAGCTCCTGAAAGAGTCAACAGAACCTGTTTTGCTCTCTGCAAATGTTTACAAACAAGTTTGCTTTGGTCCCGCAGCAGAGTTCTGGCCATTTCCAGGCTCTTACGGCTCTGAGCAACAAAGGAAGGTGGAAAGAAATGACCTTTCTAGGTTGGGAACTCCAATTCTGACAAACCTGGTCAGAAAGCTCACTTGAAGCATTGGCTTTTCAGCCAGGAGTTTGGTTTAGGGCACAGCTGTGAGCGCCGGTCACACAGACATTCACTGAAGTTGTCGCTTATGTGGAAATGAACAAATATTTTGACTTTTCCAATAACAACTGAAGGGAGGAAGAAGGGAGAAATACCACCCACCACCTTTCACTGGAATCTTTTGGAAGGTGACACCAGTCTCCTTTTTTTTTTTTTAGGAAAGAGAATGTTATTGTGCTAGACTTTTATTGCAGCAGAGCTGCTGAACTGAATGTTATGCGAAGGAGAACTCCCCTAGGAAACAGGTGAAGCCTCAATGACAAAGCAAGAGAATGACTGTTAGTCAATCAGACCAGCACAACCACCAATTTCACTTAATGGAAATGTGTTTAGCTGGCACCGAGGAGTTAACCAGGTATTAAATAAGCAGAAATTACCCAGCCTTTAAACACACATTGACAAATAAAGATGAAGAGATCTCCTGGGTACTCAGGAGAGGTTGGCCATGGGGACGAGAAGTTGCAGCAACATGAAACCAAACAGCTCTAGAAGCTTCAGTGGTAATTTGCAGCTCGCTCTCTCTCCCTAGAAACTAAAGCAAAATGCTATGCAAAGCATTTACCTGTATTTATAGCTTTAAAAAAGAGTTAGTCCGTGGTCAGAAATTGCAGTCAGTAGTCAGAAATTGTGGAGGTTCCTTCCTTAAAGGTCTTCAAGACCCACCTGGACATGTTCCTATGCGACCTGATCTAGGTGGATCTGCTTCTGCAGGGAAGTTAGACCAGATCTCTGAAGGTCCCTTCCAACCCTACCATTCTATGTGATTCTGCTAGAGCCACCCCAGCTCTCCCTTCATTTCTTGTTTCTAATCACCTTTGTGCCAGGCGCCGACCCAGTTCTGTGCTTTTTCAACACCACTAAAACACATTCTTGTGTGGCAACATCTGAGTGAAAAACGCTGAAGCACGTTCATGTTTTCCTCTCTGTTCCTCACAGAAATGGAGCTGTGCTGCCTGTAACAACCCCAGCAAGGCTGCTGTGTCCTTCCCGGGTCCCCACGCACACGCGTTTGCACCAACGTAACTCCAGGTAAAAGGAACTTGTTGACAATTACATCAACATTATCTCTGTACTTCAAGCTATTTAAATGGTTCTTTAAGACATCAGCTCATGACTTTAGCAGATTTGTGTTGGAAGGGTCTGTTCAGACAGTTCTAGCTACTTCCCTCCATTTATCTGTCCAGGCTACAGAACCTTTTCCTCCAGTCCATGCTTTATTTCCTGCCGTCTCCCAGCACTGGAGTGCTACATCACAGCATTTGGTAGGTCAGAGCTTGCTAGATACAGTATAAAGATTCAAGACCCGAGGAGCAAGGAATCGCAAAGTGCACACAAAGCACTAATGACAGTGCCAAAGTGGAGGAGGGCAGAAAGAGCAGTGAGTTGACAAAACACAAGGAGAGGAGAAATACTCCAGAGGGGGATGTTCCGATTTCTGCTGAGGACAGCCCATGGTCAGTCTGTCCTGTTACATGATCTCAGCCTTGACCTAGATCTAATCTCCCATTTCTTTCTGGGGACCACTTGGGGCATCACTCTCAAAGCCACATATCTATATTTTAGTGCCCTTCTTCATAAGGCACCACTACATGATCTGCTTAGATGCAACACCTCAGTGCAAGAAAGTCTCTGTGTTCCCATAATACTTCCTAGTTGTGGGGTTAAGACCTTTGTCCAGCTCCTGACTGATGGATCCCTTTGGACAGCTGCCAAGACTTTCCTCATCTGGTTTAACTCTTATGTAGGTGAAGGTAAAAACATGACTTTTTGTTTTCCTCAAGTGCTCTTTGGAGCATAAAACAATTAAAACAAGTTTAAAATCCCGCCTGCACATAGTAGAGATGCTCATGGAGAGCAAGTTCCTTTGAATGTTTACAGAAACGACCTCAGAGATAAACCAAGGTGACTGCAATGAAAGTTCTGGCCTCAGAAAGTACCACACTCCATTTTCGCTCCTGCTTTTGAACAAGCAGCAAGGTGCAGCTCTCTGGAGATGTGTACTCAAATATGTGCTCAGAATCAATTTGTAGTACATTGCAGTGATGGACTGGACTGAAGCAGCTCCAGTCTATTGTGTCACCGTGTGTTTTGGGCAGGCTTTAATCTGAAGAGCCACTCGAGTGCTGTGTAACTATGTCCATTACACTCATTACATTTTTGATAAAACATGGGAACTCCCTATTCACAGCAGCCACTTCTCAAACCTGTGACTTGACTCTTTAATTCTTTAACAGCAGAGGAAGCACAGTCTGCGTCAGAGACTGACAATATTCAAGATCATTGTAGAGAATAAAGTCATTTTAAGTGACAAGTGTCCTCTGGAAAGACTCTGTAGCCTGAAATGACTGTGTATGTCATCACCACACTGTGCACTTCATTTATCCCTTGCAGATCTACTCAAAAAGGAAAAAAAGCAGAGGGAGAGTAGGGTAGTTGTTACATCCCACTAAACCACTTCATTTTAAGGTACAAATTCACAAAGCCAAACATCTGCAAATATTGACAAACAAGGAGCAACGGAGAGAGAATGATCAACTTGTGCTGAGAAATCAGAACATCAGTGACCTGACCCCATCTTCACATTGGCTTTCCGCAACAGCAGCTGATGCCTACTTACCCTTTGGCTCCTGAGTGCATCACTGCTTTTTCCTCTGATTCCACCCTCTGCACAAGTCCTGCAGGAAGAGCAATGGACTTAAGAAACCTCTGCAAGCAAAACGAAGGATGTGGTTATTTGCCAGCCCTGACAAAGACACCTCTCCCTTCCCACTTCCCCTCAGTCATCACGCTGTTCATCGAGTTTACTTTTCTTCCAAGTGATCCCTTGCCCCAGGAACACAAAGAGATCGGACTCTTTTATGCATATCCATACCCACTGTGACTATGGTTGATAGTTTTCAACCTTTGACTGCTAAAAGCAGGGAGGGTCCCCTGCAGCTATCCTTCAATCCCCTGTGACCAAGATGAAAACCATTTAGCAAGGATAAAAGATATTTAGAAGCAACTGTATTAACAACCTCATTCAACCTCAGCTCTGGGTCTCTACTTTCTCTGAACTCTAACTTAGGCTGGACTGTAAACAGAGCACCTGGTACCTCTCCACAGAAACACAACTCATCTGCCCTGAAGAACTTAGGGCTGGCTTTGAGCTGGATGAACCAGACTTGGTACTGTGCTCTGAGGGTTTGTGTCTTCACAATGAAGCTCTCTGCTTTACTAGTGCTGAATGAGAAACCTGCTAGGAATGAGCAACCTGAGGTGTCCATCTGAGGCATCTCTGTATCCCTTGAATAAAGCACACATCCAAACATTGCTCAGAAAAGCTAAAGATGTATGCAAAAGTAACTTGGGGAAACCTTTGGTCCTCTTGGGTCAACCACAGGGAAATGTAACACGATCAAAATATCACAAAGGAGACGAAAGTAATCATAAAGGAGGTCATAACAAGGACAGGGATAGGCCTAGGAGAGAAAAGATAACATTACCAGCTACTTGCTTTCAGTGCTTCTCTCTGTTGCTGAGCATGAGACAGGTCCTTTGCGGTACAGCTCTGCCAAGTGGAAGTGGGTTGTCAGCACACTTTATGCACACAGCAACGAATACAAAAATGACATAGGAACAACTCTTGCAACGTGCAAAAAAATACGAAGTGTAAGTGTGTATGTGAACATGACACCCCTGGCTGACAAAGAGCATCTGCCAACAGAAATGTGTATGATAAACAGATTACATTATAGAGATAGTAGACGCAGCTACACCATGCTCAGAAAGACATGATGGTTACAGAGGTTTCAAACAACTGCAGACAACTGACACCTCTTTAGACTGGATAAGCTGAGCCATATGAGTTTCTACATCACTTCAGTAAAGGTAAGGAAAGGAGCCCTGCCATATGGATAGCCCGTGTCTTAGCTAGCTGTTTCTTCTCTCTCCTGAATGGTCCCTGGCAGAGGTTCAAGCTAAGTGTCTAGAAGTGGGGTTCAGGGTGTAACATCTGTCTGTAGCGCTGTCATGGGAGTTTGGAAAAAGAATGAAAGGACAATGAGTCGATTGTCCAGGAAATTTGTCACTTTTAGAATCAGTGCTGCTTGTCCCAAGATGGGTTATTAAAATGATGTGGCCTGAGACCTGCGTGAGCCTCCCAATGGTCCTGGAGATTATAAGAGTTGGAAGGAAGACATAAAACAATGCCAGGGCCTAAGACAGGGTAAAGGCTTTTGGCAGCAAGCCTGGACATGCTTTCTCCCTGGAGAAGATCTGTTGGCACTCGTACTGGAAAGTGATGAGCAAAAGTTTCTGCTTGCACAGCATTTCCAGAACAGAGGGACTGAGAAACCATTCTACAGAAAGGACAAATTATGGGGTGTGCTTTGGAGATCCAGAAAGCACAGCATGTGGGATTTGATGTTAAACTGAATATATCAAGTCCATTGACATTCTAGCATCAAAGTTCCTTCCTTTTCCACTCACTGCCACAGCGTGCAAGTGAAAGCACCTGCAGTCTGTGATCCTCCAGACCAATGGGGAGATGGTGTCAGGGGAATTCTGCTGACACCTGAGGGATCCCAGAGTCAACTTGCTGTTGAAAGACAACAGTAGTTAATAAACCTAAACAGAAGCTCCCAACTTCCAACTGAGACATGTTATTACAGCCATAGCTGGCAGAAAACGTTCATTATTTTAATTCAAGGGCATTCTATTCAGAAGGGCAAGAACCCTGGTAGAACCCCAGCTGGTCTTCCCACAGGTAACTGAATAGGTGTCAATTCTGGGTTTACAGATAGGTGGGATTTTCAGACATGTTCACCACAAAACCTGCCTCACATTTCTGTCACTTCCAACTTCTATCCAAATCAAGCCAATTTACTGCATAAAGTGATGGAACTACAAAAGCTTTACCCAATACACTACAAATGGAACAGGTAAGGCTCAAAGGATCAGCTGGTGTCCACATGAAAGCAATGTGGAAATGCCTGTAACATCTAAGGGCTTCTTGGCCAAAGGAGAGAGTCTAAGGAAAATCACTTCTATAATTTCATAGGAAGATTAAAAGTACTAAACCAAAAACCCAGTTCGAAATTAACTGCAGCTTCTTTTCTAAAGCCACATCTGTCATTAATTCACTTAAAACCAGCCAAAATGTCTCCATACAGTTCATGTCCAAACCCTGAAAAAGTCTTTCTTCCTATTACAATCTGGTTTTAAAAACGCTTCTGTCTGTGAGCAGAGGAGATTGTTTTTTACCTGACAAGAGTAAATGCTTCTAGTTGAGGCAGCTATAGGCATAATTAATTGTAGGAGGAAGCCTGTTTCACATCCTATCAGCACAAATCACAGATCTGAGTACATGTATTTTTAATAACTGTACCTTGAGAGCACAGATGACATCAGATCACCTCCATATTTCAAAAGCAAAAGTGTTAAAAGGTTTGGTTCTATTTCTGCCTAAACCAAGCATCTGCTTTGCTGGGTGATGGGTGTCTGTCAACATCCAACACACACTAAACCAAGGGGAAAAAAAGTCAAGAGAAATGAATATAATCTAACGAAATGGCTACAGAATAACAGCTGTGTATGTTTTCTTTTGTCACTCCATCAATACCTCAAGCAACGAAAAAAAGCTTCTTGGAGGAGAGGTTTTCTCCCATTTTTAAGTCTTTGGTTTATTCAGATTTTTTGGGCTTTAATGAGGTCATTGCCAGCCTATAGCATAATCATTTCGTGTATGTCTGTTGCACACCCAAAAGCAATCCAGCTGCTAACAGTCAGGTATTTACAACATCCCGTGCAGATGATCTACAGCAACTGCTGCTGCCAGAAAACAAACTGAGGCAGCAGAAAGAGGGGTCGTGATAAACAAAGGTTACTGAAGAGATTGATCCAAGAGCAGCAGTTTAAGTAACCCAAGGCCATATTTTCCTTCCAAGACTTTCCACTAGGAAAGAGATTTAGGATGAGACCTATTGGTTTTTACTTTTCATTTACATTTTCAGCCTTCTCCACAGGCAAAGTATGTGCTTAACAATACTGACATGATTTCTTCTCATTCTGAAAAGGCACTCGTGGAAAACCAGTCAAAGCACAACCACAGGATCTCAAGGGCTGGAAGGGACCTGGAAAGCTCATCCAGTCCAACCAGCTGCCAGGTCAGGGCCACCTAGAGTAAGGGCACACAGGAACTCATCCAGGTCATGCCTCTGCATGTGTCTCAATGCTGGGCAATCAGTTAATCTACAAACAAACTTTGCAAGGTGCTGGGCACTTGGCTTTCTCCAACTTCAGTGGCCCACGAGGGTGTCCAGCATAGAATCATAGTATGATAGGGTTGGAAGGGACCTTTAGAGATCATCCAGTCCAATCCCCCTGCAGAAGGAGGTTCACCTAGATCAGGTCACACAGGAACGTGTCCAGGTGGGTCTTCAAGACCTCCAAGGAAGGAGCCTCCACAACCCCTCTGGGCAGCCTGGGCCAGGGCTCCCTCACCTGAACAGTGAAATTGTTTTTTCTTATATTTAAGTGGAACTTTCAGTGTTGCAGCTTCATCCCATCACCCCTTGTCCTGTTGCTAGATACCATAGAAAAAAGGGATGCCCCAACCACAGCCCTTTTCTCTGCACAGTAAAGCACCTCTCTGTTATGTACATGACAGGTATTTCTTCCTACATTAGGGACAAATGCAAACAGAAACATTTCTCCTGATAACGTGCACTACACCACTTGCTTATCAGCTGTTTTCCACCTCCACAACACAGCAGCACCTTTACTAAACAGCAGTGCATTTTTAGGCTCCAGCAATAGTCAGTTGCCTTGCTGCCGGAGTGCATTGCACACTTCAATATGCGTATTTTGAGTAGGCACTAGGAATAAAACCCCACTTCTTTGTTGCCTTCTTCAGCTCGGTATGCTAATTGTCACGCTCGTACAGCTGAGAAATTACATGAGGCATGGCAGTGCTGGGAAAGCTCTTCCATGCTGTTTTGCCAGCACACTTCAGTCCTGCCCTTCTGCATCCCTGTTACTCCAGCCTTTGCCCTCTCTTGAGCAGCCGCTGCCGATTGTGCTAAATTGGGTAGTGGTTTTGGAAGTGAACAAATTGGGACTAGGAAAAGACCCCAAGCTCATTTTCAATTTTGTTCTGAGCTCCTATTTGAACTCAAGTAGTTAGGAAAGCAATAAATAGGCCAGGGCCATAGGGGAACAGCACTTGATGTACATTTGGGTCAGGGGCTACCACTAGGATTTCTTTACAATTCCAGATGATATTATATTAAAAATAACTCAAACTGCAAAAAAATAGAAGTTTGGTATGGAACCTTTTGGTTAGTCACAGACACAACACTGGCTCAGAGATGCTACAGCAACGGCACAAACGGCACCATGAAATAGGGAAGGATGATATTTAGAACAAAGTTGATTTCTCCCAGTCACTTAACACGTTGCAATCTCACCTCCCCAAACGCCTCAGCTCCTGTTCTACAGCCCGTACTGTACACGCTGCTTACAAACAAGCACCACGAGCACACAGTCATTGATGAAGGCCTTACACTTGCATCTACTTTGAGAAAAATCTGCAGGTTAGTCTGGCACAAGTCAATAAGAGCTTAACAACGACACTTCAGTCATTAGTGTGTAGGTTATTAAACTACAGTCAGTATATTGTCCAGCTTTATTCCAGTTGCATAATTAACCAAAATAACGAATGTTTGTGTCCTTCCCTTGTTCTTCCTCCTTGTCCTGTGGGACCTGTTTCTGCAGGGAGGTTGGACTGGATGAGCTCCAAGGGTCCCTTCCAACCCCCACCATTCTGTGATTCATTCTGTGACACAATGGCATTCATGCAAGTAGATTTTAGTTAATGTAAGCAACCAGCAACTGTTGTTCATCCTGACTCCTGTCATTCCTGCACAGCTGGACACTACTATCACTCACCAATAAAACAGTTCTAGTGGAATGAGTCATTCAAAGCAGTGACAGAATACAAAACCTCCAAGAAACATCCACCTTTGTTACTGTGGTCCTTGTCTCTTTACCCTTCAGGACACTCTGGTGTTTCTCACCAACTCTGAATTTACTTCCAGGAAGAAAAACAGAGTCATCTCGATTTCTTTACAAAAGTATGCAAGTGGCATTAAAACTAATGAGAGGTGCTTATCCTCATCTTGCAGCCCCTGCTTTCATCCCTTTAGCAGCCTGCTTGTAGCCTCTTCAATAGCACAGAACACACACATGAGATTAGAAAGAAATTGGAACAACAGTTCAGGAAACACAGGGATGACAAAGCCTAGAGCTATGTTATTAAACAACCAGAAAGGCTGGTGTCAAAAATGTAACGTTAGGTGGACTGCATGACGGGTCACCCACCACCTTGGTGCACAGGGAGAGAACTGGGGAAAGGTGGTTAATAAGGGCACGAAAGCAAAATGCTCCGTAGCCAGTTCACAGCACTCAAAGATCAGAAAGAATCTTGTGACCCTTGAAATAAATCTGAGGAGCCATTGCCAAATAACGGACTAAAGCTTTCTTTAAAAAGCAGAAAGGGCGTTGGAAGAGCCTGTCATCAGTCTGGTCTGATGGCATTCAGAAAGTCAGAAGGGAACCTGAAACAATGAAGACCTCCTGTCCACACAGCCCAACTCCTAAACGTACCAAAGCATCAGCTTATAGAGTCCAGAATGTCTGTCAGCTGAAAGGTTTCATCCATGCTTATGCCAGTGATATAAGATGCCACAAGCTGTGACTCTTATGTTTTGTTAAGCAGCCAGTCCAAAACATTTGGCCACATTCTGAGTGGCAGAAACCCCTGAGAATGGCTTTTCCTCCACTGACCATCCCTCTGGTTGGGCCTCCAACGACTTTGTCAACACAACAGGGTAAATAGCAAAAGCTGCCTGTACCTTTCCCCCTTGGTGGTGCTACCATAGGCTCTGAGTACAACGTGCACTGCACCAAAAGCTGAGCTCAGCTCGTCAGACCTTTGCAACCTGCAGTCAGCAGCAGCAGGACACGTGTGGGTGCATAACCCTTGGAGTGTCACAGCTAGCAAGGGCTGCCAAAAGTCACCTCTTCTACTCGCTAAGAAGGGTTCTGTTAGGTACAGCTTGCAAACACACACAAAGCAACAGAGCGAATGCAATAAGTTGTGGCCTAAACTGACAGCCACCATATTCCTCAGCATGTGGGATGTAGGGGTAGCAAAGAAAGGCCATGAAAACTTAGCAAGGGTGATAACTTCTTCCCAACACCTGCAATGAGACCTGCTGTGAGTGAGCTTCCTTCCCAACCAATGTAAGGACAATGTAAGGAGAACTCAAGCATGGCAATTGCATGAAGTCCAGCTACTGGCTGAAGCACGGCCTGGAAGGTTTGAACACTTCAGAGCACTCAGGTAAATATTAAACAACTTAGAGTCCAACCATCCAGATCTAATAATACAACAAAAACAATTGGAGGAATGGAGAAACACAGACTTTGCTGTTGTTTGAGTCATCTTCTGCCCTCTCTGCCCATATGAGCACATCTCTTCATTTTATCTCCAACCTTTTGTGTTTTAAGTTTCAGTGTCAGCCAATTAAAGCACAATTGTGTAAAACTGAGGAGCTGCTAACCAATCTGTCATTCCTGAACATGGACATTTGTTCATTTGAAACCGATTTACTGCTGTCCCATACCAGAAAACACCAAAGCTGCCCCTGTGAGTGTCCTGTTCTCGCTGCCGTGTGTGTGGCTGAAGCCACCTCAGGAGTCAGAGGAATGAGATCATTTCAGTTTAACAAACCCTGGCCTAGGAACCCTCTATATACACATGGCACAGCCAGGCACTCGCTGCCCCCTGACTCACAATTAACTCTCATTATTTCTCAAACAAGCTGTTTCGAAGGACTTCTAGCCAGGGCTACTCCGTGGTCCTGAGCCAGGGCTACTCTGTGGTCCTGAGCCAGCATAAGGGATATATTTCTTGCATACTGAAAAAGACTCTTCTGCCTTCAATCCCCAAGGCAAAGCTCCTTCCTCTTTCCTTCCTGCTTTTCACAAGGGAACTGGTCTTTTCAAACCATTTAAAAGACCATCAAATGGACCTGGAGAAGAGGCATAATTTTCAGCTAGACATGGGAAACTTCTCCACGTGTGTACTCTAATGGCTTTTCTTAATTACTAGATCATCTGTGTCATCCTTCCTGTTCTATGAACGGGCATGAGAACCAGCAAAAGCTACCAAAAACCAGCCCAGCCCCATCTTTCGGGTTTGGAATTTAACAGAGGCTGTAGGAGCAAGGGCAGGGGAAGGCCGGGAAGGTAAACAAAGCAGCCCAGGCAAGGAGCAACACTTAACCTGGCGTTGCAAGAGACGGGGGCTGGCACGTGGGGTTGAGTCATGTATTCAATTCTGCTCCACTACTGGGGTGAAATTTTAATCAAAAAAACTAGAGAGCTCATTCAAAAAAGAAATTAGCGAAAAAACTTTGGTCGTCTCTCATCAGTGAAAACTGATTTAGTTATGCAAATTACTGCTATGAATATTAAACCACTGATGAAAGGTTTTTAATGAAGGGATCTTTTGTTTTGGAAATGCAAGGGTATATGCTTTAATTTCTTGCTAATTTACTGTTCTTTGATAATGTTCGCATTTTCCCCAAAGTGACTTCACTGATGGGTTTAATACTGTGAATAGAACTACAGGCCAACAATACTGGTTTTGACAAGCCTTCCCCTGTGTAACTATAGATCATGATTTGCGGCCCCTTATGCACAATTCTATTAGGGTGAATTTTGTCTACAGGGCTTTCCCTGAAATGAATTCTCATTTTAATGTTAGCCTCCTGCAGTTTTTAATTTTTAATCTGTAATATGAAATTGCAAATTTTACAAACATCATTTGAAAAAGCCACTAGGACAGAACCGAATGCCAAAGTTTACATATTGCCTAATTAGACTGTTATGAGAAGCAGCTTATCAATGTCAAGCCAAAGATCATCCAAAAAAAAAAAAAAATCCAATTACTAATTTGAAAAACACATATATTTATGGGTTCATTTGGCTCCACTTGCACCCGATTAGCTTAATAATTGTTTAAAGATTGTATCGAGGTTAATAATTTGGGTTCAGCCAGCAGCACACCTGGGCTGCCAAAGCAGCCAAGCGGGCGGCTGCCCTGCCCCAAACAAAACCCAGCTGTAATCTTCCCCAGCAGAAAGCACAGGGAACTCGTCACTCAAACAATGAGGCCATTCGAAATAGGAAAAGGTAATAAATCCACTTCCTAGCTGTCTCTCTTTACAGCTGTATTATGAGGCTCTCCCCAGCCTTTCTGGAGGAAGCACGTCCTTTAACACCACGGGACGTCGTGTCTTGTAAGAGACAGCCAAGATCTGCTTTTGCTGTCCTAACAGAGTGCAGGAGGGTTTGGCCTTTTAAAAGTTAGCATTAAAAAAAGGGGAACACTTTGCAAAAGGCCTTTTTTCCTTACAGCCAACTTAAATGAACCTGCAAAAGTTTCCCTTAATAATTACAGTCATCACTAGGTCTGTCAATCAGGTCTTACAGTGGGACTTGATGATCTTATAGGTCTTTTCCAACCTAAAGGATTCTACGCAACGTGGTGCCTCATCCAACACCATGTCACACTTTTAACTCCTGTGAATAGTTGCTCGCTCTCCCATCCCTTCCTGATGGTCAGTGGTGCCCTGAGAAAAAGACAGCAGCTTGCCAAGAGGGGAGTGCTGAGGCTACGGAGCAGCGAGGGGCAGGAACGGGCTGGGAGGGGGTAAGTGGGGAGGTGGTGCCCGTGTTTCACCAGCCCGATGAGCAGCCTCTGCCCTGGAACTCACGAGGCAAACTCAGCTCCTGCCTTCCTTTATTAAAATGCGAGCGTGGTTGAGGAGAGCCATCTTTAGCCTGGGGATGCCAGGCTTTCCCTTTAGTTAATGGAAAGGAGCAGGCTTCTCTAGAGGGCGAATGAGAGCAGAAACCCAAGCTCTTGTGCCCTGGAGGAACTGCCACGTCTCTGCTGACTGTGATGGGATCTTGGGAGGTAAGTCTCGGGATGATCAAATTAGTCTTTGTGCCTGCCTCTGTTCCCTAATTGGCATTAGGTACACCAAGTAATGAACAATGTGTAGTGTAACAAAGGAAGCACACACTGGAAAAGAAGAAAAATTAGCTTGGTGCTAATTGGTGGTCTTGACTTTGCTGATAGTCACAAACAATTCGAGAGCAGAGCTAAAGTAACACACATGCTCCAAAAGACACTACAGAGCATACACACACACACGTACAGAGATTACACCATTCTATCTCGGTAAACTGACAGACTCTGAACTTCAACAGATGAAAGCTGAAGCTTCTTCACCTGGCCCAGCTGTCAGATTAGACTGAGTTTTCCCTTTAACCCAGGTGCCAGGCTTGGGCTGAAAACACACTCTCAGTCGGCTACATTACAGTGAGTTTGGCCCTTGACTTGTCTTATGTATGATTTCTGACAAAATGATCTGGTTGACCCTCCTGGAGGGTTTTCTCTTTATCCATTACTTAAAAAATAGGTCATTGGGAGCTTTATGAACACACGCAAAGTATTGCTCACAAAGTTCACGGAAGGCAGTTTTGGTCAGCTCGTGGAGTACCTTTCTCCAAGAAAAGGAAGGATCTATGGCAGGATGTCTTTCAGAGTAAGGAAATGGTAAATGCTCTTGGGTGGATGAGAAGAGCCCAGGCTTTAAGTAGAATTTATAGTTCTTATTAGTTGATTTTGGGGGAAAATTTGTCTGACCTCAAGGGCCACGAAACCTGCACCTTTGCCTGCTGTTCATAACCATGGCGTGTAAAAATACTCTTAAGAGTTGCAAAACTAAGTTCATGGGATAGGGATTTAGATGCAGCTCCCTCTACACCTAGCAGAAAAGATGATCTCATGAGCTCATTTCTATGCTGTACAGTAGCCATTTAGATTTCCTGACATTCTTCCATACACAGCAGCCTGGAAAAGGCACAACGTCCCAATTCCCAGTTCACCACACGAGCGTTTCTAAAGTAGAGGCTTTCCCTAGAAAATGTGTTTCTCCTACCAACAAAACACAGTATAAAAGCTAAATATTAAAATCCATTTGATTTATGAGATTTAAACTTATATTTATCTATAAGTATCGAAGCGTTTAGTCTCTATTTTGTTCATATACAAACATTAAAGGACTGCAAATCTGGGCAGTCCTTTTCTCTCCCATCAATGGCAAAAACTGGTACGTTTCTGGAAATCACAGACAAGGATTTTCTTTCACTAGGTTTTCTTTATCACACAGCTCTGTTGTCACATCTTTCTCTTGCAGTGGAAAAACTCATGTGGGTACATTAAAACAAGAACACAACAAAACCTCGTGTCTGTTCAAGCATTCAAACTTGATGAAACTCCTCTTTTAAAGCACTGCAGGTCATTGAGCACAGAGCTCTCCTAATGCTTGACATTCGGATTGAGGATTCGTATCAGCAGCACATTTTTAACCTGCTGCTCTGAAGTCAGAACAGGGTTTTTTATCCCTAAATGAACTCCTCTCACTCATTTTTTTTGATTTAAATATCTATACATCTTAAGGAGGTAAAAACAAGCCACGAGGTATTTTCTACCACAATGTTTTGATTACTTGATGTTAGTATCAGACTGCAAGCTTTAAAACGTAGCCATTTCATTCATGCAATCCTAATAGCAGCATTAAAAGCTGATTTGTTGCCAATATCTCCTCCTTAATGTACTACATAGGCACAAAGATCTGTCTCAAAGTGCTTTGGGTCCTTCTGGATCTGACTAAAGTATTTCTATACAATCTACAGAGTGACCTGGAGAGGGTGATGCTGAATTATGATGCTCAGAATCAGATGTGACTGGGATGCTGAAGTACTTCTCTTCCCCTCCCCGTGTTTATAGGGCGTACCTACCCTTAATCCTGCACCCTGACTGGAGTTCCCAAGGCAGCTGACAGGGACTATAATTTTCAATCTGCTTTTTACTCTCTGGAATAGTACAACTTGTTTTTTGTTAGGTATAAAATATGCAGTGTATGGGCTTTGGAAAGATCCAGGCCTGCCTTTGGTTAGGGATCACAGAACACAGTGCAGTTTTCAAAGGAGGACAGGACCACCTTTTCCCAAGTGGCCAATACAGAGAGACCACACACAAGAACACGAAGCAGCCCAGCCCAGGTCAGTGTCTTCCATTCCATAAGATCATCAGTTTTCACCCTGTTCTTTCCCCAGTTGACTAAACATGTGATGGTTCAAACCATGTGCCAGCTCTCACCTGCATGGTTCCTCCTGGCACAAAGAGCTGCAGTTTGTAACAGCTTATGCAAGAGGTTTAACATTCTTCCATAAGCACTGGTTAGACACTGAAACACTTCATATCCACTTCTTGTAAAGCTGATATTTTCCAGTGAAAGACTGGAGGTTTTACTCCTTGCTACCCCCTGCCATCCATCCTGCAAGGATCAATCACATCTTCCTCGGGTTTTCCAATACACTGATGTTTTTCCAATTCCTGTTGTTAATGGCTACTGCTATTTGCTTCATCTTACAGATGACTTAGTGAGAAGTGATGATGACAGTGCCAGTCCCAGACAGGCAAGCACTAAAATACCTGCCAAGCACAGGCACTCATGTGAACCATAAAAACACATTAGCATCTGTCTTGAGTGCCATCAAATGCTAGCAGGTGATCCCATCCACCTAACAGATAAAACTGACTTGGGTTGTTGTCACCTTTTTTTAGGACTATAAAAGGAAAGGTTACTTCATCGGGTGTTCTTCAAGTTTACTGCCTCCACCAACTGAAGCCTTTGAAGTGCACGTACCTCTAGCTGCAAGCCTGACAATGTTCACCAATTGTGACTTTCTGGAGCTGCACAAAACCTCACACGCAGGTTTTTAAGGCAAAAAAAGAGACTTTTCCACCTGTCTCCATTTTTATTTTGTGACTCCCTCTGAGTACCAACCATAAATTATATCCTAAAGAAACAGGAAAAGCAGCTAAGGGGAGAATCTGTGGAGACAGCATCCTCCAAGATCATCAATTACACGATATCTTTTAACCATCAAGAATTGCCTCCACCAGGTCTCAGCCTTTGGGAAACTATCAAACCTGAGAGTGTTTACAACTCAGCAGCAAGGTTAACAGCCACAATGATACTGTTCTCTCAAAATAGCCTTGCACCTTGGTGGCAAGTCAGGAGAGGAATGCCACGGGAAGACACAAATTAAAAGGTGGAAAATTGAGACTAATACAAGTTCTCTTTCTGCATCTGGTGTGATTAAGCAGCTGACCTTGCTGTCAAGTAACTCTTTCAAGCCAGGAACTTGCAGTATCCAGAAAGGACATTGGATAGGAAAGGGAAAGTCAGGAACAGACAGAACTGTGCCACCAACAGCAGTGCAGGTTTGAGATACCAAAACCCAGTTACGCTGACAAGAATCTTTTAAAGGTTTTTAAACCCTTCATGGCAATCAAGTTGCTTTTTCAAGTTTATTTATGTAATGGAAGCAGAGAGCCCTGATACTGCTGTGACTTCCATCTTATGTCCAGGAAGTTTTACACCAGGATCTTAGTTTTTTTCCCTGGATTGTTTAATTATCATAAGACTTAGAATAGCAGCTCCTTTTTTTGGAAGACACTTTGTCATAGTAAAACAACTGTGATTTGCATTCTTCAAGGGCTGCACCATCTATTTGGGGCTCATTTTCTGATTCCCAATGAGTTACATGGGGAAGAACAAGTCAAGGTGCTTTACCTGACCTCTGTAGCTGCCCAGCTGACTTCATCTTCTGCTCAAGAGCAAGTCTTTCATAAATATCAAAAGCCCTACCATAAACAAACTGAGAAGTGAAAGAGTGAAACAGAAGTATGATAGTTTGGGAACATTTCTGTCAGCTGTTTTGCAGGCCTACAGGCTTTTTTAAATGAGATAATCTGTTTCCCAGATAAGCAAAAATGTCTGGCCATCAGTAACATTTATAAAGCACAGAGGATATATGTTTTGGAAGTATTTAAAGCTTACTGAAAGGTGTAAATTCAAGAGGCAACAAATGGCACACAGCATTAGGCAGCAAGCACACATTCACATTTACCAGGGAGGTGTTTGAGGAAAGATTAACTTGAGAAAAATATCTGAACTTGAGGAACAAAAGTCAAGGCTTTTGGGTGCTTTCTTACAGAAAATCATTCCAGGTTTATGTATTTTCTCTATACTGCAAAATGCCCCACAGAAATTCATGAAGCAATCCTGTGTTACCTCTTCGTATCCTTTAGTACTGTACTGGAGTACTAGCAGCCAGGAGATGAGTACAGTAGTCTTGGTCTGGATTCAGTTAGGAACAGCATAACAGCTCTTCTTTTACCATAATATTAGGTTTAAGCATCATTAAAGTGGTAAACAAGTTCTCTACACACATATGACACACGTATCAAGTATTGATTACACAGGTAGTGTGTTGATGAACAGGCAAACTGAAGTAACAGAAAACAACAGTTACTATTATTTCTACCGTGTATCTCGTCCCTAAAAAGTGAATTCTCTTTAACTACATCTCATTCAGCTAGAAAACAGCCAAAACAAGTAGCTCAAACCTTAGAATTTAATGCACAGAAAATCTATCTGAATGTGTATTTACTGTTGAGTGCTGCTTTCATTGGAGCAGCTCTTCACAGGAGAACGTGAACGCTTATTTGACTGTTTTCTCCCTAAGGTCACGTAGACACCAACTCAAAGCAATTCTCCAAGGGCTGCTTAAGGTTCATAAACTCAACACTTAATCTAGAAAGCAGGCTCTCATGATTCCCCACATGTTTGCAGAGTGCTCCTGTCTGGCTTGAGGCGGGTTGAGTTGGATGTTGGACACCTTCAGTTAGAATATGAGCAGAATGCAACCTTTCCTCCCTCTGACAACTGGCCTGTTACTTCAATAACTATAAATAACAAATTAACATCATATGAAGTGAATGTTGTCTGTGTATCAGCACGGCGTAACCTGAATTTCTTTCCACAATGAAATAAAATGGTATTAAATAAGTAAATTTGATAACCATACTTCCCATACACACAGAAAACAGAAAGGACTCAAAGGATTTGAGGCCAGCGGTGGGTTTGGGATGGCTGAAGGACTCCTACTGCAGCAGTCACACATCCTCCAGTCAAGAAGTCTGTTCTAACACCTGCAGCACCTATGAAGTGCACCTATTTAAACACCAGTCACATCAGATGGGTTCACCCTTTCCATTACAAGGAATACGAGACAGATGCCGAGGATGGGGGAAGGTGAAGATGGTTGCTTTGATCACCAAAAACTGTGGCAACGGCAGCAGGAGGGTGACAGTAATTCTTAAGCTCCACTGTTCTTAATCACCCAGCTTCAGAAATACACTTTATTGCAGTGAAGCAACTTTAACTTACACTGACAGCACCCCACAGAGAAACAGGAGAAATGGCCAGAACCTCTGAGTTGGAAACCACCTGCCTTTGAGTTGCTCAACAGAAGCATGATAATCTCTGCTTCCTCTTTTATTTTATAATGGAATAAAGCAAAGAATGGAACACAAGAAAAGTAATCTGCCCAGATCCAAAAATCAGAGGAGTTTTTAGCGTGGTGAGGTCTCTGAATGCTGGCTTTTTTGTGCTTTTGACACAGTACCGACAATGATGAAAAGCTATTACAGAGCACAGAGAGATGAAGTGATCTGAACATTTTCTAGGGAAGAAGTTGTCTAGAGGAAGGAGGAGACTAGTTTCTTTGGTCAATGCCTCAGTTAAAATCTTTGCCTCAAATCTTATGGGGAAATTCATGACCAAAAATGTGGAGATGCATTTGAGGTAGACTTACAGTTTCAGATGTTTTGCATGGAAATGTGGTTAACAACACAACGTATCCTGAAAGAACCTGAGCCAATGTGAATCCAGGTAAAACATGAGTCCCACATAAGAGCACTAAGAAAGTCTATTTTGGAGATGTTTCGAACAGAGAGCAAAGCACCAGTCTGTATGCACATACTACTTTCACAGCTAAAACCACATCTATACACTAAAACATGTCAGCCACTTACCTTATTCTCCTGCTCTGTCTCATGCTTTGCCAAGAACATTTCAGTAACTGATGGGACGCTGTTTACTAAAAGACTTCTGAAAACCAACACTTTTGACATTAGGAACTCATCCTATCTTGTTCATCTCTTTGTGAAACACATCTGACTCCCACAGGTCTCCAGAGGACGTGCACGTTCCCAACATTACAAACAACCCAGAAGTCTGAGCCCCTGTCCGACATCAGCCTGGGACCAAACACAAAAAGGGAATATCAGAGTCACTGGAGGAAAAACAGGACAGACTCGTTAGCTTTAAAAAATATTCCTCTGTGTTTGTCAACCATGTCATGTCATTGGCATAAGTGCTTATGCAGAGGAGCTTGTTTTCAGTTTAGGTGTGAAGGGAGGACTTTGCTTTCCTCTGAGGTCACAGGCCTAAGGTTTTATGGATGACAGGTCTGGGAAATGGAGTTTAAACAAACAAATCACCCAAAGCCTGTATTCCATTTCTCATGTCATTTATATTGTTTGGGGCAAGCTTTTTATCCTTCCTCCCCCTCACTCTGTGTTACATAAGTGTAATTTACCCCAATCCAAATCACTGTTTCTATATCTTACGAGAATGAAGTGCACAGGCTGCTGGTCTCCAAATCCTACTCAAAAGCCCAATTGTTTCTCAGGTTACTGTTTTTGAAGAAAAGGACTACAGAAAAAAAATCAAACTCACAAAATACTTCAGTTTAAAATCCTTTTTAGACACCTGACTGGGACACACAGAGCCACTGGTTCTGTGACAATCCCAGATATTGTCTGAAACCTGGTTGGAAGCATCTGTGCCTCGAAGGAGTATGGCACTCTTTCCTTGAGTGTCAGTTAGGACTAGGTTGGTTTTTATAGTAAAAGAAAGGACAAAACCAGAGACTACCTTTTGGAGGGACTTCCTTGGACTGCTTAAACAAGCCATTATGATCTGTTTTGTTAAGAGAGACATTGGCTTCTCTGGTTTCTCAGCAGACACAGATAGCTCTTGTTTATTGACTGTTTTTAGTTATTAGCTATTTAAAGTGCATTTAGTTAGAGTGGGCATTAGCTGCTCAACAGAAAAACATGCAGCAGTTACTTTCTTACAGGTAAGAACAGAAAGCAGAAGCCTGAGCAGCAGCTGCAGAGACAGCTCAGAAACAACACCACTGGGCTCTTCAGCACGCACAGACATGCTGGAGAATGAATGCAGAGAGCCAGCACAGCTCTGAACACCACCTAAAAGTAACTAGGAGGTAGGTACCAGTCCTCTGAGTGGACCTACAAAAACCAGCTGTGACTCTAAGCAGACTTCAATGTCCAAAACACCTCATTTTTTTTTTCCCATTGCCTAAAATATCCCCAGCTTCCCTCTGAAGGGAAACAACCAAATACAGTGGTTGTAGCTAATCAAGAGCAGTACAGCCATTTCTCACCAAATGTGAAAAGTTTAGTGCTTAGAGGAAAATGCAGTTGAGACTGAACCTATTGTGACACATTTGGCACAGGTGCATGTACCATGTCATCTCTGAGTGCCCTCTAAGGCCACTCGGTGAACGCACTGCTCTGCTCATCTCACTGGCAATCTATTTGCTGGGTACAATCCTGCATTAAAAAAAGGCCACTATGCCCTTATATTCCATTTGCCTTATGCCTTTGATTTATCATTAGGCCTTGAATAACTAGAGAATGATAGTAACAACTGTAAAGATGAGAGGTACCAACACTTAAGAGGCACTTGCTTCTCTTTTATAATAAGCACGGAGAGCAGAGGAGAAGATTTACAGGTGTGAGCTCAAAAGCCTGTGGGGCTCACTTGGAAGAAGGGTACTTACATCAGAAGCCTCAAGAGGTTAAGAGTTACTGTATTTCCTCTTTATTATCCACATTTCATAGCGAAGTCTTCTGAGGCAAAATAAGGAGAGCTTGCTGTATTCATGCAGCAGCACAGGGAGCAGGAGAAGCTCCTCACGGCTCAGTGAAAGGTAGGTGTGAAAGCTGAGCAGCAGCTGAGCAGACAGGCCAAGTTCTGAGCAGAAACCTTCATTCAGATGGATCCAACAGCTACCACAAAAGCATAAAGGACTTCTTGAGGAGTCGAACACCAAGGAAAATGAAAGCATTCCAACTAGAAACGTCCTCTGCAACATAAGATACATAGATTAATACGATGGCATGTATATAAGCACAGCACAGCAGTGCTCTCCAACCCAGTTACCTTGGTATCACATTCAGCATTTCATTTCCTCTGCCGGTTGTCCTTTATTCCTGTGTATCACTAATTCTTCCCTTTGCTCTCTGCTGAGATCTAGTGATATTCTGCAAAGAAATCAGCTAGTAGACAACGATGACCCTCTTTTTCACTAGAGCATCAGGTGCTAGGAAAAACAAGGCAAGAAACAATACATCAGCTCTTGAGATGAACAGCCCAGACCTCCTGCTTTGGCCGTCGCTGTGACAACATGCATGAAGCTACCTCACCTGGAAGTTAGCAAGGTGGCAAATCCTGTGCCATAGACCAATTAAACTCTTGGTAAAGGTGTCCCTCACATCTGGAATGCTGAAAGCAAGGCTGGAGAAAAGACTCCTCACTCCAAAAGCAAGAACCATCACCGAGGTCTGACTCCAATCACAAAAAAAAGCTTGGGGGTTGATACTATTTCAAGAGGAACAGACCATCCACTGGCCCTGTCCAGGGGAAAGCACATAACTATGGCAAACACATGCAGGAAGCAACAGAGGTGATTTGAAAACATGACTAGGTCTACAGCACCCTCCACACACTAGAACTGAAGTACAGCAAAGTGCAGATAACCAGATAAAATGCCCCAAAAGCATTTTAAAATCCATGGGTAGAGACACAGTACATTCCAGATACTGTAACTGAACAAAAACGTGATCTTAGTATCATGTCACATCTGAGCTCTCACTGTCAGACCACGTCCCTTCCAACTCCTCCCATTCTGGGGGTTTTGCAGAATAAAACCATCAGACTCCACAATCACGAGCTCACCTGAAGAATGAGCCGTATGTTACCACTCCCCAAAAGAGCTGACATCCAACTTCTCTTCTGTAAAAACACCTTCAACTTCTCAAAAACTACATTAAGATGGAGATTTTTAAACTCTGCTGTTCCAAATGCACATTAGTTAGATACCAGAGATTCATTTTCTCCCATTCTGCATTTAATACAGTAACAGGAAGGTCCCAGCCTGGAAGCCAAATGCTCACTGCTGAGATCTTGGCATCTGCCCACAGACTGCAGAGGCTCAGCTCCGGGGTGCTGCCCATGAACTGCACCTCTCTGGGAAAGAGCAACATCACCCCATCTCAGAATCACCCAGAACCACAGGATCTCCAGGGCTGGAAGGGGCCTCGAAAGATCATCCAGTCCAGCTCCCCCTGCCAGAGCAGGGCCATCTAGAGTAGGGCACACAGGAACTCACATGTGGGAAGGACAGACCTCGGAAACACACGTGGGAGAGGCCAGCAGCAATCACACATCCTTCACTGTTCCCAAAAGCACAAAAGACACAAGGCACGATATTTTTTTTTTACAAATTTAATGACTTAGAAACAGGCACTTTTCAGTACAAGCAACTTAATTCTTTTAAAAACAACCACCAGCACAACGTTGCTAACACACCTATAGTTTCTTTTAAAGAGTATTTACAGAACTGTAATGAAACTGAAGACTTAAGCTTATGAAAACTCAAGCAGAAAACAGGTCAGAATTCAACTGACAGTACAGTAACGTGGCTTCCTGACTGCTGTACTGATCAATAGAAAAAGGGGGATAAGTACTATTAGAAAGAGATTTATTGTTATAGTTGCAGTTTTGCACAAGCACCTCATGGTTTAGGAACCACCACACACCAGCAAATGTACTGAAAGGAATCTCTACCTTGTATCTGCAAACACATAAAGAAATCAATTCTGAGAAAATCATAATTCAGGGGTTGCTTTACAAACTCTGAGTTAAAATCTGAGTGCAAATCAACTCACGTAAGAAACCCCTGCCATCTAAATTACCAAACTGGCTTTAAAACTGGTTCTGTGACTGTTCAGGCTACTTCCTTGTTCTTGCACTCGTTCTGGTGCTTGATCTCGTCTTCCTGTCCGTCCCTCCAGCAGCCCGAGTCGCCCTTACGGCCTCTTCACCAACTTCTTCTTTAGTGGGGTTTCTCTTTGCTCTTTGTGGCAATCTGTTTTCATCATTCTCTGTTTGTACACAAGAAAGGTAACTGTAAGTTTGCATCACAAATCCACCATGGTATACAAAACTCCATCTTGGGTTACGTGGCTTCTTCAGGCAATGTCCCTGAGGACTACATTCCAAAGATCACATCGATCAATTCAACAAACCAGCTACAAACCCCGTCCTTCTGCACATCCAATACCCTTTAAGATAGATCCCTAAGGACTTACAGCTATTTCGGAAAGTAGGTTAACATTAATGAGAGCACTAAAACCAATTAGCTCCCATGTTAGCTAAAATCCCTTCTACTGATATGTAAAACCACAACACTGAAGAGAAACCCTGCAAAAATTACTATCTAGTAACTGTTTTATGGGCCACATCAAGCTGGAAAGTCAGGCTGTACCTGCAAAGACTAGACACCTGTGCCAGTATCTGGATGGCACAGAAAAGTTAAGTTGCTCCAAGAGAAGCATCAACTCAAGCATCAGTCACTAAAACCCACGTGGGGAAAGACAGCCTCCGTGGAAGAGAAACTGTCTGGCCAGGTAGCAAAGCATCACAAGAGATCACTCGATTGGTGAGGGCATGTAGCAGTGTCTGGAAGCAGGAACTACAGCTGTGTACAGGGAAACAAATGACCACTCAACAATCTAAGACAGATAGAAGGCTCAAGAGATGTACACAAGGACAAGCACGGGCAACAGCAAAGGGAAAGAGCCAAAAGAGCAAGGGCAAGGCCAAATCACAGTCAGGTTTCTCGCACAATCTGGCAGGACATCCCTCCACATGGAGCTCTGAAGATTCATTGTTGTTTCTGTTTGCATATATTTGTTTGGCACCATTTTCTAATTGCATCATGGTAGTTTATAAGTTACATCCCATCCAGCTGACAATCCCATCAAAAACCAGCTAATGACTAGTAAAGGTCCTCTAAAACCCAGAGATATAAAAGAAGGAGCATGGATGGTTATTTAGGAGAAACCAAGATGGACAATGAGTGCTACAAACACTCTCTCATTACCACCTTCTTCTGCATGTGAGGCAGTTGCTCTATTTCCTTCAACCTACCATTTCTGGTTCAGGATCAAGGCAGATTGCATTACAGGAGAGCATGAAGACACATGAATGTGTCCAAAGAGGAAGAACACATGTCATATCCTGTAACACCAATCCCTTCTCATTATGAAAAACATCTTGTTTGTACAATACAACACAGACTCTATTGACTCGAGTCTTCTTGCCCTGTTGCAGACCTGCTCTTTGCATTAACACATGGCAGCCCCCAGGAACCTGAACATTTCAAGCACATTATTGTTACAGCCACACGTAACAGCTCGACTTCGAAAGGAGAAAGCAGATTCTTGCCTCACCTGATTTGACTTTCTTGGATGCTACATCATCTGCTGGCGACGGGCACTTTCTTTTGCGAGCAGCAGGAGCTGCCTGTTGAACAGGGTTAAGCTCTTTTCCTTTTGCAGCCTGGCGACTCTTCCCAGAACCACTGACCGTGGAACACACACTCTGAGCATCTAAAGTGTTTCCATTTTCCGGCACAGCACCGTTCTTACGGACAGAAGTAGAAGTAGCTGCCTCTGATGTGAATTCTACCTTTGTCCTTTTATTCCTCAATTGCCTTGTTTTTCCCTGGGATGGATTATTTTCTGAAGATGTATCTTCACCTTCTTTAAGAATCCTCTTTTGACTTACAGCTTTGGACAAGCCAGTTTTTTCCCTGAGAGATGTGGAACTAGCTGCTTCATGTTTGGAAGAAATTGTTTTCCTCCTGCCCACTCTTGGTGAGCTTTCTTTTGCAGATGGAGCTGCTTCCAAAAGCATACTCTCTTGTTTTCCAGGAGTTTCATTCTTACCATCTTCTGCAGACCCTTGAAGTGAGGTGGAATGAACAGCCACTGGAGTGTCTGCTGTCCTCAATTTCGCTTTCGAAAGCTCCATTTTTTCATGGGAAGGAGAATTTTCCAATATCAGCTTTTTTGCTTCCCTGTGATTATTCCTTCTACCACTTCCTTTGGATAAGCCCTGTTTGTCCTGAGCAGAAGTAGAATTTGGGGCTTCTAACAAGGCAGCCATCTCTTTCCTCCTGCTTTTTCCCAGTTGACTTTCTTTTACAGATGAATCCGAAGTTTCTAATGAAACATTTTGCTCTTCTTTAGGACCCTCTTCCCTGCCATTATTTGCTGGCACACGACGTTTTCCTCTCAGAGAGATGTAATTAGTTGTGTGAGATGGCAGAGCAGTTTCTTTCCTCCTGCCCCTTCCTAATGGCCTCTCTTTTGCACAGGACACAGTGTCCAAAGGCAGATTTTGTTCTTCATTAGTACCCTCCTCTTTATCATCAGTTTCTGACAAGTCCCGTTTCCTCTGGAGAGAAGATGAACTTTTTGCCTCTGTTGCTAGATCAATCTTTTCCCTCTTTTCCCTTGCTGATGCATTTGCTTCTGCCTGCAATGTTTTATCTCCCAAAGCTGGATTTTGATCTTCCCTCACAGTCATCTTTTCATCATCACCTTCTAGTAACCCACGTCTCCTTCTGACAGAAAGAGATCTAGATGTTTGTGATGCTGCAGCAACCTCTCGTCTTCTCCCTCGTCTCAGTGGATTCTCTTCTGTTGAAGAGGGAGCAGCTTCCAAAGCAGAATCTTGCGCTTTTACAGAAGCGTCATCTTCACTATGATCTGCAATTAATGTTTGTTGTTCCACAGAGGTAGAACAAGCTATTTGTGGCATGGAATCAACTTGCCTTCTTCTGCTCTTCCTTACTTGTGCAGGAGCATCTTCTGAAGTCGCACATGGTTCATTCCTGCATGGCCCTTCTTTGTCACCCTCGGGTAAACTCTTTTTTCCTTCAGCTGCTTTGGAACTGTCTTTAAGTTCAAAATAAACTTTTCTACCTCTGCCTCTTGTACATGCCAGTCCATTGTTTTGTGCTTGATCCTCTTGCAGGATTTCGGTTTGTTTTGGTTTGAGCATTCTCTGTCGATTTCTTGTCTGCTTTTGACAGCTACGAGCAGGACTGTCACTGTCTGCAGGAGGTGATGTGGCAGCTGGGCTGTTCTGGTCCTTTGTGACTTGTGACATGTTCTTGAGACAAACAGAGCCCAAAGAACCTTTGAGAGAAGCTTCATCCATTTCTGTTTCTGAATTAAATTTGGGAGTAATTAGTTCTCTGGTGTTTACATCTTTGGTAAATTCATCAGTCTTTTTCTCCAAAGAGTCCTTTTTGCCTCTCCTGTTTCTACTTCTGTTCGCTTCCAAGTTCAGAGCGGTAACTGGCATTTTGTTTGTCTCTCCAGAAGGTGACTCTGCCTTTAATCTTTGAGATGCCTCTGTTGTATTTTCCTGAGCATTTTCTGTTTTGTCTCCCTGAGATACTTTCATCTCCTTTTTGATGTGTGAATGTGTTTCAGGATCACTTTCAGTTGAAGCTTCCTCCGTTTCCCGACTGTTCTGTGTCTGTTCAAGGGCCATCCCACAGCCGTCTGCTCTGACTCCAGTGGAGCACTTTCCAGCACTTCTCAAGGACTTCACTCTTTGCTCCGGTACCTTTATTTCAAGTTTAGTTTTGTTTTCAGATTCTTCGGCTGTGGCAGCCTCAGCACCTTTGACAGAAGTCTGTTCATCTCTTTGTGTCCTATTGGCTGATGGGTGTCTACGAAGCCTCCTTGGCCCATGAAGGTCCTCTGAAGGAGCTTGTTTAAGTTGGTCATTTCTAGCTCTTCTCCCCCTTTTAGGAGGCAGCAGTACTTCTGTGTTTTCTACTTCCTTTCCTCTCCTAGACCTCTTCCTAGGTGAAAGAAGCTTTTCTTCACTCTCTTGTACGTCACCTGCATTAGTTTTATTTTCAGGGGTTTTTAAACCTGTTTGCAGTTGATGGTGCTCATCTGGAATGCTACTGGAAACACCTGCTGGCTTTGGGCTTGGATCACCTTCAGGTTTTAATATGTCCCTGATGCCACACTCCTGCAAAATCTGGTTTGTATTTGTAGGTTCTTCTTGGAGCACTGAAGAATCTTTGCAACAAGACTCAGGATTCTCACTTGGATGTTTTAACTCCTTTGGTTCTTTCCTTCTCCCTCTTCCAGGTCTTTGAGTAGCTCCCCGTGGTTCCACAAGTGAAACAGTTTCAGCTTTTTCCTCATCAAGCTGCTTTGAAACGATTTCTTCTCGTATACCATAGTTTGCTCTCCTTCCTCTTCTTTCATTCTTAGCTACTGAAGTACTGATCTCCTCCACCTCCTCTTGGGTGCTCTTCTTTCCCAAACTTTGCAGTTCTTTTAAATTCAACTCCTTTCCACACTGCTTGGCTGAAGCAGGAAGCACTGTCTTTCTTGGTCTGCCTCTTCTTGATCTCTGGGTAGACTGGTCTTCACTGCCTGATTCCTTCTGTTGACAATCATCATCTTGTGAAACATTTCCTTTCTCTTCTAAGACCAGGATTGTTTTGACATAGAAAAGAACACAAAAAGTGACAAGTTACTACATGTGATGGAAGTATCTGTCAGTCTTGTTTTTTCCTAAGAGAGTCATCTTGCTCCAACCAATCCCACTTAACGTACTCAATTTAAAACTATAGTTTTTAACTAATTCCTAGAATACAAGCCAGGCTTCTGACCTAAGATGTTTACTTCATTCGAGTAGGTCATAGGTTTCAATTATGCTCTTTCCAAAGAAAGAGAATTGACACGAGGCTTTTTTACACTGTTATGTTTGGAGATGCCAACGTGACTACACCAACTACTACGCTGTTATTTCTACCCCAGCAGAATCCCAGCACTTGGTGTCCACTAGCAATGACTGCACAAATTCCAAGAGCTATGCCTGCTTCACACTGTGTGCTTTGGGATTTTTGAAACACGTTACAACTTCCTCACAGCATGTATGACCTTGTCTCACCATTTTTCCTCTAGTTAAAGCAACAGTATTTGGACGTACCGGGTTTATGAATGGCACTGGCACAGGGAGGTGCAGTCTCAGCTTCCTTAGAGTCCATAACGTTTACTGATGCCACCTAAGGGAACAAACACATCTAAAAGAGTGCTCACAAGGAATCTGGGCTATTGAAGATAGTGCAATGGAGTATTTTGTAGTGTTTTATTGTAGATCTATGCTGATGAGCACTAAGCCCAGTGATACTCAACATTTTACCTATGGATCTGGGAATGAACATCGAAATCAATACTAATAAAATTGAGAACCAGCAAGAGGGATGCAGCTGTGAACCGAGAGGTCAGAGGGTAACTCAGAGCAACCTCAGTAACAACTTAGGGTTCCTTCAAAGCAAATCTCAAGCCAGGCAGATGCACAGTGATACATTCCATTCAGGAAGCAATGAATGAAAGATTTAGGGGCACAGCAAGTAACCACCTGTCCACACAGCAAAGTGCTCTGTCAAAAGCTCAACACTTTTGGGTTTACGAAGAAAAAAAAGACAGTTTAAAATTAAACATAGAATGTATGAAGCAGCTGAACAAAACCAAACCACAACCATAAGCCTTGCTTATGAAAAGGAAGGCTGGGAAAGCATTTGATTTTGTTTCTAAGCAATTGAAAGGGTTCTCTAACCACAACAGGAACAAATGACCAGAAGAAGAAGGGCCAAATTCAAATTTGTAACAAGAGCTGAACAAAGCTACCAAGGAGAAAAAAAAATGCCATCTTTAGAGTTTTCAAACATGAGGTGCTCTTCTAAACAGCACCTTTTCCTCCAGAGGTTATGGGCGTGACACATTTAAAGTGCTCTAACTTACAAGATGGTATACAAGGCCTAAGAACTAATTTCAAACACAGACTTCAAAATCTAAACACATTCCATCCAAAAGCTCGGGAATTTTACCTTCATTTCCTCTGGTATATCAAACATTTCTGTAACTCCAACATAGTCCTCTTCAAAATCAGAACACTTCTGCCTGGGTTCTGCCATAAGCCGTTGCAGACCTACAAAATCATCCACTGCTTGATACTTCTCTCTTGGAGTCTTCACTAATCGACTAATACCAAACATGTCCTCTACGGGTTCAACCTTTTCCTTTGGGGTCCTGAAAATCCGTCTGACCCCAACCATGTCCTCTACTGCTTCATATTTCAGCCTTCGAGTTTGCTTGACTGAAGTAACACTTGCCACATCTTTTGCTGCTTCCTTTTCTTGTATTGGAGTCTTCAGCAATCTCGCAAAGGCAATTTCACCTGTAACAGGTTCCAGCTCTTGCTCTGGGGTCTTCATGAGCTGCTTAATTCCTGACAGGTCCTCAACTGGCTCTGGCTTCTGCTTTGGGGTCTTCATGAGCCTCTTCACACCTGACAAGACCTCAACTGGCTCTGGCTTCTGCTTTGGGGTCTTCATGAGCCTCTTGATGCCTGACAGGACCTCAGCTGGCTCTGGCTTCTGCTTTGGGGTCCTGAGGAGTTGCTTGATGACCGATAAAGCCTCTACACACTCTGAATTCTGCTTTGGGGTCTTCAGGAGCTCTTTGATGCCTGACAAGACCTCCAATGGCACCAACTTCTGCTTTGGAGTCTTCATGAGCCTCTTCACACCTGACAAGACCTCACCTGGCTCTGGCTTCTGCTTTGGGGTCTTCAGGAGCTCTTTGATGCCTGACAAGGCCTCTACCAATTCTGACCTTTGCTTCGGAGTCCTTAAAAGCTGCTTGATGCCTGACAAGACCTCCACTGGCACCAACTTCTGCTTTGGAGTCTTCTTTTTACTTCCGGATTTCACCCAAGATGCTTGTTTTTCTGGAATTGTTGACAAACTATCCACACTAACACTTTCTTCTAGTAGAGTTTTTCTTTTTCCAGTTTTTGTGGATGTTGCGTCAAATGCAGATCCTGGAGACTCCTGATCCCTCAGGAAGAGACACATGCGTGGACTAACTTGTTTCTCTTCTGAAGCATCTGGACTATTTAATGGTGACACCATCATCTCACCTGAAATAAGTTATTTGGAATAAGAATTAAGGTTCGTTAGACCTAAGCCTATCTTCCACACCATCTAAAAGAAACCACAATACATTTAGCTGTGAATATTTTAGAGCACTGTTGGTTTTTCATCATGTTTCATTATCATGCTCAGTTTTGCTACATTCTCAAGGAAACTATACTTTAATATCAAGAATTCTGAGTTGTTCAGGGGACACAATGATAGCTTCGCAAATTTACCAGCAAAACTCACAACAAAATGCCATCTTAACACAAATCTTTCTACCTTACGTTTATTAAAAACAGATAAGACTTCTACAAGATTACACAGTGACCCCTCCCTGCCACGGAGCTTTGTCACTGGCTTTACACGTGTCCACAGACAATTGACTAAAGAAGTACCACATTTCAGCACCAGATTTGCCTGAAACAGTACTAGTAAATAGAATAGGAAAACAACACCTACTCAAAAATTAACTAGATATACTATAAAATGCCTGTAACACACAAAAATCAATGGTTGCTTTTATAGGTTGCCAGATGCCTCATCTCAATACATCAAGTCTGCCTTGGGCTGAGACTACTCACTGTTTCAAGCAGCAGACAAATCACTACGCTGTTACCCCTAAATATCCCTCAAATCCCCTTTCTTTTCAAGTAACAAACATACCAGTTTCTTCAGGAGTGTGCAGCTCAGAAATTTCCACTGCAGTACACGTTGGTGTAACATCAGTCTTCTGAGCAGTGACCACAGGTAACGCCTTTCCACTCTTGTTTTCAGGAGTTTGAAACATTTCACTCACTCCTATAAATTACATACAGAGAAATGAGCACATGCTTTGACAAAAAGCCTACACACTTGTCAGGGTGAGCAAGGGACTTTAAACCTTCACCTGTGAAGCTTTCATCCATATCCATGTTCAGCTTCCAGAGAGGATTTTTTACCACTTTAGGGACCTGTCCAGCCGTTCTGACTCTGGTGGAATAAGCTCTACCTACGACTATTGTAGCTGGTGACTTTGCATGGCCTGTGCTAAAATGACCTTTAACTTCTCTTTCTGGAGTCTGCAGAGGAGAAAGAAGAAGAAAAGTTAGTAAACAAACATGCTTTTTATATCAAATCTGCATTTCTTAAATGATGTGACCAAGACATCACCTTTAACATCATACTAAAAGCTCAGAAGTTGCCAGTTTCTGTAGCAAAATACCTACAAGCTGCTCTGTGGTTAGAAACAAGAACGAGAATGCCTTCTGTGTGCTTAGAAACACTAATAAAAGAACAAGAGTACCTTTTGTGATTGGGTTCTCTTCGGGGGTCTTCCTCTCTGGACACTTTTAACAGTCTTTGACTGTGGCCTTGCAACACCCAATTTTACCACTTCTGCCCAGGATTTCGCAACTAGAAAGCAAGAGAAATAACCACGTGAATTCTCAGCTGTATAAATGAGAGTTCACAATGATTTATGACTCCAGTGGACTCTGCAGTCAGGCATAGGAAAGTGGTGGTTGTATCATCTGACAACACCTATACCAAACCCAATTTCAGCCGAAGTGTAACAAGCTCCAAGTGCCCAGCATGGCTTTCCACCACAAAGCAACAAGAAGCTTCATACAGTGTCTCACAGATGTTAGATCCTTGAATTGAACACTGACTCAAATCTGTCTTCACTCTTTTTTTATAAGGGACTTGTCATGAGCCTTTCAGTCTCGTCCTTTATTATACCTGAACTTTTTCCTGGTGGGACATGAGATTTAACAAGAGTAGTGGCTTCTAAGTGAAACATACCCAGCTTTTCTTTCACCACCTTACCAAGGAATTGAAACTATTTGCATTGCTTATAGCACTTAGATCTCCACAGACTTTCCACCCTTTTTCTTACATCACCTTCTACTTACAAAATACTCTGCAAATTCCCAAAGCAAGGCTACTTTTATCACAGCATCACCGTACACAGCAGAAGAAGCAGGGAATGAAGCTGTGAAATACAGCTGTGTGTTGGTAGGACATCATTTACATCAGAAACAGGCTTTGAGAAGACAAGGATCACGTAAAGGTAATTTCTTTTGCAAGTAGAAAAAAAGTGGGGAATGCTGTTCTTGAAGAAAATTATATCATTATTCTCTTGTCAGAACTGTTCTGCAAGTTGGGGAAAGCCTGTAAGTAAAAAGAACTTTCAAAAGCTGTAATTCCTAGAGTATTCAGATTATCTAGAAAAGGGTAAAGCATGCAGGAAATCATCAGGAAAAAAGCATTGGGAAAGCAGTGTTATTTTGGATACAAAGTAGACATCCAAAACTTCTAAGAACTGTGGTGGTTTTTCCTATTACAGGAGAAATAGATGCACTAACAGTAGAAACAGCTACACATCACAGAGAAGTGGTGAAAAATAGTAGGTCATTAGTATCTGTGAAGTACCATGCTGCTGTGAAAATGAAAGGAACCAAAGACACTGAGACAAACCCCCTGCTTACATCACTAAAAGACTAAGACCACATTCGGCTGTATTAATTATGAAGGATTGTGAAGGCCTGTCAATTTTTCCTACCATGGAATAATAACGATGATGATGATGATGAAACCATCATTGGGACATTGTGTGTTGGTCAAAATTTTAAGATGAAACAACACAAATGGAGATAGTGAAGAGTAGTGAAAATTCCTGGGTGAACAGTGGCGTTGGTGGGAAACTTAAATCTGACTTGGAAAGAGTCAGATTGATTTGGTTTCTGGAAGCAGACGACAAAGAGAAAAATTCCACGAGCTAGAGCTCTGTGATCGAAATGTTTCCAATGTTGCAAAACTACTTCAAATCGGTGTGCAACATTCAAATGTTCAGCTTCAGAATATTCAAATTCACATCCAGTTATCTTAGTTTTTAATTATCTGTTATATACCACTCCCAAGATATATATATGCATATATATATATATACACACACACCATTGCAGAGTGCAGTTCAGCCCACAGACAACAGTGCATTAAAAAAAAGTGCCAAGAAAACACAAAGAAGCCAGATTGCTACAAAGTGCAAGTTTAAGTAAAAAAAAATCGACATAGTTGGTACAATTTGGTTTAGTTCAAGACTACTTGAACTTGAATGATCACTATTGCAATTAAACTTGCAAGGAGAAGCTTAAGTCAATCATTTTGCTCCTTCTGAATAGTTAACGGTTGTGTTCTAAATAAGGTTTTACACATGCTTTAGTCATTTGCTTTATGAGTACAGGAGTGTCGGACTTCACAATCCCTAGCTGCTTCCCAACAAGTGCAACACGTGTCAGGCTAATCCTTTGGTGGCCTCTGCACAACGAAATAATATGCTCGTTTCAGTTTTGTTCCTGGATTTTAAAGCATTAAAATTAATACTGAAAATTAAGTGCTGAAACAAACCTAGCAAATTGGCACTAGAGGCACCACTTCTCCTTTTTGCGTTGATAACTGCCGCAGCCCCACTTCTCCTCTTCGAAGCCAGTTGTGCGCTTCTCGTCAATTTCTTGGCTGTAGCTGAAACAGTTTTGTCCTCTTGGTCCACAGGAGGTTTAAGGGTATTTATTCTGGCACCACTTGCCTCCTCTGTACTCAGGTCTTCTGCAACAGTCTCCTTCTCTTCTGCAATCGGTGATGGTGTTGTGATGTCAGAAACAGAGAAACGCTCTTTGGCGCAAGGTGCTGGAGAGCCCAGAGGAACCGTGGGTGTTGCTTTCCCTGAGGCACGGGATGAGGCAGCTGGGGACTTCTGGGCTGGCAATTTTTTGGGTGATATTTTTTCTTTCTGCAAATGTTCAGAAAAGAAACATGGTAGGGAAAAAAAAAAAGGCATGGATAAAACATCACTGCATAGAGCTGAAGTACAAATCTCTGACAAGTAAATGCAACGGGATCAAGCTTCACTGGATCATTTGAAATAGTTTTCAATGTTGTCACCTGAAAACAAACTTGTACTAAGTTTTAAATTTCTAAACAGTCTCACAAGACACGTGCAAATTCACAGAATCTTAAGGGTTGGGAGGGATCTTGAAACATCATCCAGCCCAAACCCTCTGCCCGAGCAGGACACGCAGGAACCTGTCCACGTGGGTTTGGAATGTCTGCAGAGACATCCAATGGTATTTGAAATACCATTTTCATTTGCAACTAAAATTGCCACTTCAACATACATCTAACCAGGTTTACCACGAAGTTTTAATTCATTTTCAGAAGACGGGAATTTCCAGACTCTGTTCACATCAATTGCCTTAGCAACTGCCTTGGTCTGAACAATTACCTGGACATCAAACAGCCTCAGTCCCTGAGCCTTTTTGAGGACAGCCCGTGGTGAGTTTTCAAAGGGTGTGCTCAGTCTGGAAGGAATTGCACCTCTTTTAAGGGGTGAGTTGGGAGGCAAACTTTTATCAAAAAGCTCTGGACTCAGATGACCACCAAAGGACACTCTCTTCCTTTTTCCTGAAGGCTGAAGCAACGGATCCTCGCTTTTCCTCTTCTCAGATATCCTTTTCGTCTTGCCTAAAAACAACAATCGAAAGTAATTCTGTATCTCTAATAAACCAATTCAATATTTTAGCCCTCAGAGAACTTTTTTACCTGGGCACTTTCAAATTGGAAACATACTGGAAGGTAACTTAAAGAGAAAAGAGATTCCATTGAGTGAGTTTTTCTATACATTTTATACTTGGCCATAAAAATACACAACAACTATGCGATAAGTATTTCAGAGCTAACGTGTCAGCAGGAGCTCCTATGTAAGTGGGAAAACTCTCAGGAGAAATGCTACAAGACTTTGTCAACCACAAAGCCCATCAGGCAGGGGATTAGATATCTTTACCTGATTCTTCTTTAACCAACAGGCTGGAAACATTCATTTGTGAGACAGCCTCGCTATCTTGCGGTCCAGCAGCACTTCCAGAGGACCTTCTCTTCAATGACAATCTACGAGGTCTTAGAACATTGGCATCTTCCAAAGCTTGCTTCTGGGCACATCCCTTTGTGGCCAGCTCTTCTTCAGTTCCTCTGTGTTTTCTGTCCCCAGTCTCACAGCAATGTTCCTGCACAGCATTTGCCTCTGGTGCTTTATCAGTCAGCAGCCCAGAGCTCCTCGGCCTAGCCTTTTTCCTTCCAGAGCTGGATTTCTCACTAGCAGGAGATGCGAGTTCTGATGTTACCTCTTCTGAAGCCAGTGTCTCTGAATAGACACTTTCGTTTGATAATTCTTTCCTTTGCCTGTTATTTCTTCTGGGACTCCTATAACTAGAAGAAGGAGGAGTTTCAGATTGCCTCTCTTTTGATTTAACAAAGTTCAAAGCTGCCTGATCAAAGATTTCTTCCAGCATTGCTTCTTTCACAGGTTTTCCTGGTGTTTTTTGTTTACTACGTCGTCTTTGTTTTAAGCATTTGTTTTCTGTCAAAGGCAGCTGTTTGAGGCCGTCATCTCTGCACACTGGATCTTCCCTTTGAGCTTCAGCTGAAACATCTGACAAAGGCTGTGTCGTTGACATACGTCCCAGAACTGTTAGAATATCAATATTAAAAGGATTCATTCCACCAAGCTCTTCGGTCAGCGTTGGTGTACACAGAACATCTCTATACACTTCAGAAACATTCTCCCTGCTTGTTATTTGTACTGGTTCATCTAAGGGTGCTACAAGGCTCTCTATAGGGCACTGCATTGGTAAAGCTGTTGCATTTCCATCACTCTTCTCCCTGGCTTTGGTTGTAACTTCAGTACCTTCAAACTTGCCAGCTGTACTTAGGCGACTGTTATCCTGCCAGTGACTTCTCCCTGAACGTCTTGACACCTCCTTCGAAACCAGAGTTCGAGGACTTCTGGTGAAACTCTTCTTTGTAGCACTTCCTGCAGCTGAGTTCTGACAAAATTCTAAAGTGATTATATCTTGCTGGATTTCTATTTTACCTGCTTCCTTATTTCCACTTGTGTATATTCCTTTTTCTTTACTGAGGTTTCCCAGATCATAAGCACAAACTGATGATGACATCTGAGTGCTTGGTTTTAGTGGAACGCTCGTGCCATCTTCTTTGGCAGCTGGTTGAGATTCATTTCCCATGTGTAGAAGTCTTCTCGCTTTAAACTCCTCTTTCAGCTTTTCATAGAGTTTACCAAAGGGAGACATTTCAGTTTGTTTTTTGCTAGATGGATATATTCTGTGTGAAGATTTGGGTGTTTGTAGTTTGACAGGTAAAGTCTTGGAAATATTTTCCTCTGAATTCTGTTTATTTTCGTTGCCATTTTTTTCTTCACACTCAGCAATATCTATAAAGCAAAGCAAAGCAAAACAAAAAGCATGCAGAGTTACTAAAGAACTGCAGAACTACAAATTTAAGATCCATAAACATAGATAAAAATTCCTTCCCTTCCTCTCCCCAGACAGTCAACCAAGGTCCAGGATACAGTACTGTAAATAAAGCTATTGGCAATAACAATCCCCCTCAGAACAGAAACATTCATATCTAAATGTTTAACATCAATTAGAAGTTGTAATCTGGAATCTGTGCCATATTTAGGTAAGGCACCTGGTATTTTGTTTGGAATGAATGGCTCATTTCAGGGCTGCCACATGATAGAATGAAACCATTTAGATTGGCCTAACCCAATTCCATCAGGTTTCTGTCCTGCAGGTACAGGGGTATCACGCTGCTTGAACCGTGGCAGTGCTGCTTTAGGGTAAAGGCACACAAGGAAGCAGAACTGCCACTTCCCAGAGGAGACACAGCGAGCGGCTGCACAAGTCCCAAAGTCTGTGCCCTGCACCCAAGGAGGCCTGGTGTAGTGTGCTTCACTTGTTGTTTTCCAGGAGCAAGGGGTAGATGCCAGCGAAAAGATTTCAGCTGGTAAGAGCTGTCCTTTTAAGCCACAAGCTGCTGACAGATACTCCATGTATATCTACACATCAACAAGGTTTATTTCGCAGCACTGCTTTATGTCAGCATGAAAACCTGCCAGAATAAATGCTGATACACGCTGCCTTTTCTTAACTGTGACGGGAAATGATCCACGTAAAGATGAAGGTAAAGCCTCTAACATACAAAGAGAAGCCTGTCAATTCTCTTCTGGGGAAGGGGAAACAGAGTAAGAGGGAGAAAGAACAGGAAATTCAATGAAAGCTTTTAACAGCAACTGTTTTTTGTACTGAGCTGACAAGGTGTTCCCTTGAAGCTGATAAAACAACGAAGCAAAGACTGTTGTATGGTAGGAGAGTGCTGGGGAACCCATCACCCAAACCTAGTGAACACAGAGGCACTCACAACAACAACCCACAGAAATGACAGACCTTGAAACAGCCTGGAACTTTTGCACTGGAAAAAAGAATTATCACAGAAATCAAACTGTCTGTAGACAAACAGCATCCCTCTAACAAACTTTGCATCTTCCTATGAAAACTAGCAAGATAAGGATGGGAAGCTGTTGCCCTGGCATTTACCCAGTCTACTGTCTATAACTACCCTGACTTAGCTCAAGATTTTCACTGAGTCTACGCAAAACAGCTGTTGCAAAGCTGGTGTATGAACTCTTTTGTTAGCTGTCATCTTCATAAACTCGATTTGCACTTGAAGCAATAGATCTGGATTTTCCCAGTTGCAGGTTAACTGCTACGGCCCACTTGTCAGGATGAAATTAAACTGATTTCTCCTGTCAGGACTTAGCTTTGGTAAACCACGGCATCCAAGTATGATGAGATGGTACAGTGAGACAGGAAGGTGCACTGTGCTCAGGTTGGAAAAGTTTAAAACACATTTATTTTGCCCTTTCCAAGATTGTTTTTCCTCTTATGCTAAGAATACATGCAGTTAAAGGGAAAAAAAGAACACAAAGACCCCATAAAACAAGTACCAACCTGATGCATGACGCCTTTTAGATCCTGGAGTTTGTTTGTGTAATAATTCCACTTCTGCCACCTGCTGAACATGAAGAACCTGTAAATTTGTACAGTATTACAGCAGAGTAACAAATATTTTACAGTTTAGCTTTCAACTGTACATTGAAAAACCAAATTTATGAAAGTATATGCATTGTTTACTAAACAGGTTGAAAATGCTCCAATGAAACCATAGAATATTTCAAAATTTAACGAGTTTAACTCATTTCATCAATATTTAGCTCTAAAAGCAGTTGTAGCTTAAGAATCCATGCATTTGAATCTCTCTGTCTTTTACCTAATTAACTGAACTATAACGTTTAAGAAAAAGCTTTCAGCAGCTCCTGTCCTCACGTCTGACACCACCCCCTTGAAGGGAGAAACATTTGCCAAGAAGCAAAAAAGTAACTAACGAAAAGCAATGACCAAACGACAGGCTCAGTTTGGTATTAATGAATTCCAACAATATGTCAGTGCACCAGCACATGGGGCCACCAATTGCTTTGGGAACAAAGAATGCCCATCCTTTAGGGCAAACTTGTCCATTATCAATGGATTACCAATGCCCGCTCCCTGTATTTGCTACATCCCTCTCCCACTTCTAAAAAGCTACAGATTGAATTTAATAGCTCACCTATATTAGTAACATCATAAATGATTAACTACCAGTAACAAGTCTAAAATGAACAAGTGATTGATTTTTTTCAGAAGTGTTTATCTGAAGGAGTTTATTTGTATTTTCAAACAGGAAAGTATGGCTGAAAAATTATTCCTAACATGAAAACAGAGCAGGGGAACAGCATAGTGTATCGTTGCTAAAACCAATGTACTTGTAACAACAAAGCCTATGGGTCCAAAATTACCTGCAGTGTTTCATCTTTTGGAGATCTAGAACGCCTCTTTCTTGGAGTTGCTTTTTCAAACCTGGAGGAAATATTTAACACGTCAGACTGTTTTCTGTCAAATTCCCAGCATTAAGATAAACGACTCAGCAACTGTCCACTCCCAACAACACACACGTATCACTTCTGAAAGCTTTAACTACATCCAAGTACTTCTAAATTTTCCCCTAAAACTGACCGTTGTTGAAATGAAATCAAAATGATCTCTCTAAGCAATTCCATCTTTATTGGTTTAGCTTAAAAGTGATTACCTGCCTGGACAAGTTCCCGTGTGACCTGATATAGGTTGACCTGCTTCTGCAGGGGGTTTGGACGAGACGACCTCTAAAGGTCCCTTCCAACCCTGCCATTCTATGATTAAAAATATAAGCAAACCTCCTTTTTGAAGAAGGTCTATGAAATTTTGGAAAGACACATGAGATTACCATCTTCATAAACAGAAGTTTAGTTTAGAGAACATTTTATCTACAGCCACCTTCTCTGTCTTTACCCAGCAGCAAGAGCCCGTAGCCACAAAGCCCACTGCACCCTTTGCCTGCAGAACACACTCCAAGATCAAGGCCTTAACTGTTTGTGGTTGGCACTTACCTGAAAGAACGATCAATAACGGTTAACACGTCTCCATGCTTCAGAAGCACAGGCTGCTGAAAGCAATCACCATTCAGCTGTGTAGGATTCACTGTACTTAAATTAGTCAGTATTGCCTAGAAAGAAAAAAAGAGCATTCCAGTAGCCTGATGAGATGCAATGATGCAATGCCTACGTCCTTAAAATATATGTACCTTACCTCCTTGTTTTCATTTATTTCAATTTTACAGTGTTCTTTGGAGACCTGAGGCAACTGGATGCGAATATCACATTCTGTTCTCCTGTTGATGAAAATACAATTTGAGTTTCAAGACACACAGACGACAGAAAGATCTGACTGCTGTAGAAATAGGCAGTTTATCAACTTGTTCACTGATTTTTGTACAGTAATGTGACACTTTCTTCAGTTTGGTAACACGAGGAAAAATTCACTCCCCCAGTCTTTCAATTGTGGCAAAAAACTCAGGTGCTCACAACATGTCTACAACATCAGAGAATCTATCAGAAAAAGCTGGCAGAAAGTAGTGTTTGTAGCACCAAGTTTGGGCAGCTCTGCTGCAGGCAAAGGGCAGCGATACTGACCCAGGAACATTTAGAGCCATAGACTGGCACTAGGGAATCTGATTCCAGGCTGAATAATTGAAGTTATTAAAGATATCTATCAGTCAGTAAAGTGCCGAACTGATCTAGTTTAAGAGAAATAACAACAGTTGATTTGAAGCCTCTTTATAGTAAGATCCTCTAGTGAAGCCTTCACATATACTGTTCAGGTATCTTTTGTTATGAAACAGTTGGATGGAGCTCTAAACCCACTATCACACAACTGCACAGGTCAAAGTGAGTTTCATGATTGGAAGAACAGGCTGACACGTTTCGTTACTGAGGTTTCAGAAAGCAAAAAGACAAAAAATAATGTAAAAAATGAGTACACTGATGTCATGAAGACTGCCAAACACAAATCAGGCACCTCCCTTCACTAACCCTCAGGAAACTCTACCCCTGAATAAAAGAATACCGTCACTTGCTCAATTGTTTATTACTCTTAATCCCTCCCCCAATTTCCTTTGGCCAGAAACTTAAAAGTAAAAAAAAAAAAAGGTTCTGGCAAGGGAAGGACAAAAGTTGTAAGAAAAATTCAGTTCTGCTTCCTAGTCTGACAATTAACCTCAGCCCTCTCCCTCTATATAATTCACAAGTAAACAAACATTTATTTATTTGCAAAAATCTGCAGGGAAAAAAAAAACCTCACTAATATTACTTTGATACATTTAAGTGCTCAACTAATTCTCACCTTCCAAACAAACAAGAACTTGCAGTGAGCGGAAAACTAATTCCATCAGCCCCATTCCGTTTAATGACAACAATCTTCCCAAAGAGCGGCATCTTCAGCTGCAAGGGCTCTTACCTAGAAACGAGCAGCAAAATTACTCATCCCAATTCAGCCTTACAGATTGTCAAAGCAAAGAAATCATTTTTTACTTCTGTCCGACAGACTTTTTCACACCTACAACAGAAGGATCTGAGTAACATTCAGGTGTGCTTGCCTGGGGAGAAAGCCAGGAATTAGAACATTCGCTTACCTCGAAGCAAACGCTTAGACTGGATTCTAAAGGTAAACCGAAATCAACTGACTAAGGTTGTAGCGTTGTACAGTGGCGTTACCACGAAGGAGCGCTGTGAGTGAGACAGCTGAAGAGAAGGCTGAATGTTTAGGGGCTGCCAGGGTGTCGCGACTGGACGCCGACACAGCTGAAGGCAGCAAGTGCCTCTGTGCGTGCACTTTTACAAGTTCAACTTGCAAGAAAAACTAAAACAAAGCCCCATCTCCAGCACTAAACACACGAAATCCTTTGGTGAACGGCGGTGCCTTGAAGCACACGCGGTCCACAAAAAAAAAACCAAGCATACACATCAAACATTAAAGCATTTGAAAGGGACAAAAATAAAACCACGACATCTAACGCAGCCAGGAACGAGCCTTCAAACTTTCTGGCCAAGTTTCATACTGGCTGGGAAACAAATCACAACACAGCTTAGGGCAAGTCTGACACCCTTAAGGAGAGCCTTTACCTGCGAGGGTGAGTCTGACACCCTGAAGGAGAGCCTTTACCTGCGAGGGTGAGTCTGACACCCTGAAGGAGAGCCTTTACCTGCGAGGGTGAGTCTGACACCCTGAAGGAGAGCCTTTACCTGCGAGGGTGAGTCTGACACCCTGAAGGAGAGCCTTTACCTGCGAGGGTGAGTCTGACACCCTGAAGGAGAGCCTTTACCTGCGAGGGTGAGTCTGACACCCTGAAGGAGAGCCTTTACCTGCGAGGGTGAGTCTGACACCCTGAAGGAGAGCCTTTACCTGCGAGGGTGAGTCTGACACCCTGAAGGAGAGCCTTTACCTGCGAGGGTGAGTCTGACACCCTGAAGGAGAGCCTTTACCTGCGAGGGTGAGTCTGACACCCTGAAGGAGAGCCTTTACCTGCGAGGGTGAGTCTGACACCCTGAAGGAGAGCCTTTACCTGCGAGGGTGAGTCTGACACCCTGAAGGAGAGCCTTTACCTGCGAGGGTGAGTCTGACACCCTGAAGGAGAGCCTTTACCTGCGAGGGTGAGTCTGACACCCTGAAGGAGAGCCTTTACCTGCGAGGGACGGGAACCTGCACTCTTCAGCTCTTCTAACTGCCCCGTTCACACTTCCCAACGACTCCTACAAAGGGTTTTGGGGGGGGGGAGGGTGCGGTGAGTGAAAGCCACGCGAGCCGCAGGTTCCGCCGCCGTGAAGCGCCCGTGCCCTCCAAGCCCGGCTGCTCACAGCCACCGAGCAGCACCGCTCAGCCGCCAGCGATCACCCTTCCCCGCGGAGCCGCAGCCCCATGCCCGGGCGGCTCTTACCTCGGCGGCCGCGCTGAGGGCTCGGGATGGCGGCGGCGCTGCCGCTGTTGCCGCTGCCGCTGCCCCCCCCCACGCCCCGTCCCGTCCCGTCCGGGCGCGGCTCCGACTGCGCCTCTTCCCGCGCGCGCCCCCGGGGCCGGGCCCTCGCGCCCCCTCACCGCCCGCCGCCGTATCCCTGCGCCGCGAGCTAACAGGGCGCGGGAACCCTGCAGGAGGAGCCCCGGCACCGGGGACTGAGAGCGTTCTGACCTGCTGACAGCCGCCATTGCTAGCGGGGGTCACGCCGAACCCAGCCGGGGTAACCCCCCCCCCCCAACTTCGGCTACTGGACTATTTTTCTCGTAACACACGCGGAAGGAGAAAAGTGCTCCCGACGCGGAGATTTGAAAAGACGCGCGGAAGCCCGCGATTGGCGGGAGGGGGCGGTCACGTGGGCGACGCGGCGCGGCCAATGGGGAGCGCGGTGGGCGGTTTGATTTCAAACGGCGGCGCAGCCGGCGGTGAAGGGCGCCGCCCTTCGGGAGCCGTTCCCGCCTCAGGCGGCGCTGGCAACGCCCCCGCCGCTGCCCTACGGACGCGGGTTCGGGGCTGCCCTACGACCCCGGCTCCGTGCTGCCTCCGTGAGGAACCGCAGCGGGCTCAGCCGTGTCCCCACGCGTGCCTCGTTAGCCTCAGGAGAATTCTCTCCAAGGCAGTAAAAAAAAAAAAAAAACCACAACAACGTTGGGAATCAGTTTATATCGCTCTCCAGCTCAAAGGAGGCTTTCCAAGCTGATTTCAGCATCTGTATCCTATCCCCCCCCACCTCAGCACTGGCTTGTAATTAGAGGAAAATAGTGCTAGCCATACAACAAGAGACTTTCAAGGGTGTTGGGAAGCAAAGAGAGAAAGCAGCAGTAAAGTTAAGCTAGCATTTTACGCCTATTGCTTGTCAGGCGTTCATTTACCTTCATTTATCTACAGAACCCACCTCTGCTCCCTGACAGGAATCCATTGCTTGACTTTCACTCCCACCTGAGACTCTGTAACGCAAACAAGCACGAGCCAAGGCAAACGCTGTTGGTGCTGCTCTGGTGTCTGAGCGCAGAAACGAAAACAAAAGCCAAACCACAACCCCAAAACAACCTGGCAAGGAACCAGAATTTAGTTCGGTCACACAAAGGTAGAAAGAGCTGGTCCTAGACAAGTCCAGCCATTGCCGTACTCACCTTTTATCAGGCTTATGTGTTTGATATTGCTGCCATGTATCTGTATCCAATCGATGAGAGACTGAAAATGAGAAGTCCTGATTTGAAAACAGCCAAAGAGAGGAAGGTACCTTTGAATATCACTTCAGATCAAAACCATTTTTCAGGGTGGAAAGGCTTTCAACCATAGCCCACTCCAGAACACACAAGATACCTTTTTTTTAAAAATGCTTTTAGAAATTCATTTAGAAAAATACAGACGCTGCTGAGACTCTGCAGCCTCCAGCATTATGTTCAGTTACTCCTACAGTTTGTACCAGTGTTCTGAAATGACAAAATATAAGCCTCAAACACCTAATTGCCTTCTTCAGAGGCTCCTCTGTGTTGTAAGAATAATATGAATTTTTAAAAGCAAGCTACCCGTTTGCTTTGTCATTTTTTTCCATGTCCAAAGGAATCATGAAAGCTTTTAGACTTCCAGAAAAGAGATTTGAAGTTTGCTTTCAGCAAATGATATTTAAAAAGTCCTTAAAAAAAAAAATAATCAGTGGAACAGAGACTTGCCAGGCAGCACCTGAAGATCCAGATGCCTTAACGCTCTTCCTCTCCCCTGTAGACCAGTACTGAGGAGAACAGGGAACAAGCCTGTTCTTCTGGTGCCAGTTTCCTCAGACTCTCTGGAACCTCGTTTTCAGTCCATGGTTCCACAAATATCAAAGCCAAAATGACCTGTGTTGCTGGACAAGTAAATAGAAAATAAGCATGAAAACAAAGCAGAACTTCCAGAACTTCTGTGTAATTTGAAAAAAAAGCAATTCGTTCTTACAGATTATATTCAAAATATGCCTTGAATAACATACATAAAGTTTGAATTTCTGATATTTTCCCCCTCTATTCCTCAGTCACCAAAAGTAAACTGCTGGCTGGCAATTAAACTTGATGACCACAGCAAAAACATCCTGAAGGAGCAGGGTGGGTTTCAACCTGCACTGTATTTTCGATACACACCGTTTTATCAAAGACACAGAAACCCAAAACATTTCTATTACCAGAATCCAAAAAGCAAACCTTATTTTCACCATAAGTACAATTTACAGCAAAGTCATCCTGGCTCAATTCCTTTCCTTCTACCATAACATCACGCTTATGAAGATTTCCCCCCTAAGATGGCTGTGGAAGTTCCAAGGGCAAATAAGTAATGCCTGTTTTTGTTATTTTTAGAATAAATATGCATTACCAAGACATGGAATCTGATGACCTTAATTCCAAGTTAAAGTTCTGTACACTCATGGGGGAAAGAGATGCAACGGGAGAACGGCTTTTCACAAGGTCATCCAGTCTTTTGTGCTTCGGGGGATAAAACTCTATTATTCAGCCCTTTCACAAGGCAGATTTCCTTTTGATATTACTACTATTTTTATTTAATTATCTAGTTGGTCTCAAACGCCGTTTTATGCAATGTGATGACTTTAGGGCACTTTAGGGGAGATAGTTAGATGTAAGCAGCTTTTTAAACGTTTGGGTTTTTTTCCTTTAAATCACATTACTATGAAGTCTGCTTGATAAGCTTTGGTGGGGTTTTAATGTATTTCAGCACACTAAGTCACGACCTTACTACAACAGCTTTCTGCCACTGGATCATCTTGTATTTAGATATAAAACATTTCAACAAAGTCAGGACTCTAACTGGCATCATAGCCAATGGATGAAGTTGGAGCGTTCCTGGGGGTGTTTAACAAGTGCAGTTACACAACTATGTATCTAAACCAAACAGCTTATACCAGTGAAACTGCACAAAACTAATTCTTTCCAGTCTGCACTGGCCCTCATCTGAGCAAAATGGGCTGGAGAGCAAAAGAGCAACTTCGCTGCTGTCGTTATGTGGGCATTGCCACCTCGACAAGAGCTTTGGCCATGTGAAAAACACCAAGAAGTGTGCAGTATGCCAATAATTGTATCTTCTGGCATGACAAGCGGTAGTTTATTAGTGCACTTACCGCACAGAATCCTGTCAGAGCCTTTGTGATGAACGGCTCTGCAAACACAGCAGTACTTGCCGGAAAACACAAATTCTAATCAAGGTTCTAAAGCGTGCCTTTAAGTCTGTCCTCCAGAGCAGCAGCACTCTCCTAAGTAACAGATATGCAAATGTTTGCAAAAGTAGATCTGTAGGAAGGGGGGGAAAAAACTGACATTTTCTTCAAGGTTTAAATTTTCTGTTTAGGTTAATTTGTATCTGAGAGCGTTTAATTTACTGGGAGTAAAAGCTGACAAATACTCCTGCACACGTGTTGAAGTAAAACTGTCAGCTTCCAAAAAGGTGCTGAAAAGCAGCTTATTTAAAATCAGTTCTTGAATCTCCCTGGTAGTTGTTTAGTTGCTCTTCAGCCAAGAGCCCAAGAAAAACAACAAAATAGAAGGGATGAGAAAGAATAGCATCTTAATTCATTTATGAAGATCCTTATCCAAGGTCATTGGTTGTAGTTGCTCAACAGCTGGTTTAGAAAGCACTCACAGAATCACAAGGGCTGGAAGGGACCTGGAAAGCTCATCCAGTCCAACTTCCCCTGCCAGAGCAAGACCACCTAGAGCAGGGCACACAAGAACTCGTCCGGCTGGGTTTGTAATGTCTCCAGAGAAGTAGCCTCCACAGCCCATGTGGGCAGCCCCTGCCAGTGCTGTCACCTTCAGAGGGAAGAAATTTTTCCTTGTGTTTCTTTGGAACCTCTTTATTTCTCACAGATTTGTAATGCTACTGGTTTCTAACTCAAAGTCTAAGAAAGCACCAGCTCCAGTTAAAGCTTTCACTAGATTAGAGCTGTCATAAGGTTTATAGGTATCAGGTAAACAAGGCACTGAATTCAGGCAGCAACTTTAGCATTGGTAGAAGGCCATCACTAGGGATCCTTTAACCTTCCAATCCACTCGTGCCTTCCCAGTGCAGCTGCAATTTGGCCAGCTAACCCAGTCCAGACAGAGTGACACCTGGTAAGTGGTGATTAAACTGCTGCTTTCTAGCAAAGCAGCGTGATGTCCATGGGATCAGCATGAATTTGGTTGCACCGTCATCGCTCAGTTTGATTTGTTTTGTGATTTTTTTTTTATTGAGCACTGAGCAAATACCTATTCTTCAGGCTCCTCACGCTGTGTAAAGGAAAAAGTCTAACGATTAGTAAGTTACTGTATGATGAATCTCTGGAACTTTAATGCCTTGCAAGAGATGTCTCTTAAAATGATTTATTACACTGACGCGTGGTGGCAGCTCAGGTTTTTTGAATGCCTGTAGTATTAATACACAGAACCCTCATGTTGGGAAATTATTTCATGTGAGGAATTTGCATGAGTTTATGAACAAATGGGGCATGTTGTCCAAAATGCTTTCTCTTCATGTTTAACAAATACTTTGCAATAACACCTTTATCTTTCTTTTAACTGGTGAAAGAACACAGCATAACAAGCTACAAAGGGAAACAAATTGTCAAAGATCAAATTTCTGTATCTGATGTGAAGAACTACCACTTTTAAAGCAAAAACTTCTGTGTTTCACAAAATCAAAGTTCCTCTTGAAAAAACGACTTTCTAGTAGGCTGCTTTCACCTAAAACCTCCAAAGCCCTGAAAGGTGACTGGAAAGCAAACTACACAACCCCCTGGGGAAACACAGCAATTTTAAAATGGAAAGTAGTACTTTGTAACCCTTGTCTGGGACTGGACATGTCTTTGCTGGGTGTCTGTGTAACAGACTGGACCAGATACAGGACCAGTCATGACACATGCAAGTGCTCTGCTCACCAAGAAATGCACCCTTGACAACTCTGGACCCTGAAACAGTAAAAACTCTCTCATCTGGAACACAATTCTGACTCCAGGAAATCTTGCCCTTCACTTCCACAAATCACTTGTAATCCTACAGGTGACCAGACAAGGGATTTTGTGTTGCCTGTTCAGCCCTTCTGCACTTGTGCAGTTTGTGAAAGAACCACTGATTTCTACACTTGCTCACCATGTCCAGGGCAGGATTCCACAGTCTTCAGCAAATGACACCAACCTCTGCACAAGTATGGAGGTCTACCAAGGGAGGAAAGCTGCTTCACGTGCTGCTTCCTCTGAAACAGCCTGTACTCAAGCCATTGGCTTGCCACAGGGTTACCATAAATATCTCAGCTAGAGAATACCTGTACAAGATTTCAAAGCAAATTAACACAAAAGCAAGAGAAAAACCTAACAAAAATATATATTTCAAAGAGACTAATACAGTAGCAGTAGCTCCAAGAAGCCAAGAACAGAATCTTCTCTGCCAGAGGCCCTGAGCAGGACAGAGCCTGTCCCTGGCTGCTCACCCACTGCCTCTGGCACCGAGAGGTCACGGATATGGCCCATCGTGTGACACCCACAGGCTGAGCTGCGTGGCCTGATGCCACTGCAACTCTGCTAAATCATTCCCTCAGTCACATCACAGACCTTTTGTTCGATGTTTATCAAGAGTTTGTCAGTGACACTGATGAAAACCCTGGAATGATTTGTAACACAATGGGAACAGGTGAAAGCAAGGACCGAAACAGTAACAGAAACCTCCTTGGCAAAATCTCAACCTGATTAATCATTTACTAATTCTACGCTGTGCAACGTAGCACAGAACATGAATAAAAGTCACTAGGAGAGAGCTCTTATTAAAATATCGGAACTACAACGTAATCCTTTAATGCCCAAGATGAAGAACCTTCACAATGAAGTGCAATTGCTTGGGAAAATAACCTCAAGACACATCGAACAAATTCCACATGAAGGAAAGCACAGCTTAGGCTTGGCATGGCTGCCCTGTGCAGAACAAACATGCCTTTCATCTCAGTTTATGTTGCTTAAATAACCCGTTACAATATAGCTCACAAACAGTTTACAATGGAAGTGTTTTTCACTCAAAGCTGAGCTTCTAAAAACGTTACCTGTCTTCAGCAGCACGAGGTGAAAACAGCTCGATAAAGGAGCACCAGGGCTTTGGGGTCTTCCCAAAGAAGGAGAACAAAAACACACGCACATTCTCATCAGATGAGACAAGAAAAAGCAGCTGGAGAAGTGCACAATGATACTGTTTAGTTTTACAGTAGTTAAACTGAATCTAGATATACAGACAAGACTGTGAAAGAGACAGGTTTCATACTCTGCATGGCTGTGTTGTTGCGTTCCAGTGAAGCTTTAGGATTCTTCTGTTCGTTGCACATTTGTCATTGAAGTAGAAGACAGTAGAGGACAGAGGCTAGCTGTTCTGAGAAGAACTATTCCACTCTCTGGCTCTTAATTATACCGTCACCTTCCCCTGGAAGGTCTTTTTATGGGATGCTAGAGGTAAATCTGAAAGCTCTCAGCACTGTGGTACCCAAACAGCCATGCAACAGCTGTTTTAGGCAGCTGAGCACTGATCCCAGGTCCTTTCTACAGGTTTAGGTTTGTTAATAAAAACTTTGTCTGGTCACATGTTAACAAAGATGCTCCTGACTGTTGATCTTCAGTGCAGAGACAGCCCAAGAGATGCACGCTATGATTAACACTGGGAGAAAGTGATTCACAGCCTCCTAGTTTGTAATCTCCTTCATTTAGCTTGAATAATCCAAAAAGGTGATCCTACTACACTGCTATGCAGAACCTTATTCTGCAACAAAATGTGCAGGTCTGCAGGAGTCAATAATTGCAACTATCAAACAAGTATTTACATTAACCAATGATTAATAACTGAATAATACTTTAGATACTTCTGTCTTCTGAAACCACCCAAAGGTCCCTGTCTCTCCCCACACAAAGTTAGCTCTCAGCGGGCTTGCAAGCTGTGTGTCTCAATAGCTACTAAAAGTACTTGATTCAACCACAAAACATTTTATCAGCTCATCTGGAACTATTTAATAAAGCCTTTTTACACGTACTGAAGAAGCTGACTCTTCACTTGGTATTATTTAGTGTCACAGTGAGAAACAGCAGTATCATCCTCAACTCTCACTTCCTAGTGGCTCTGTGTTTCACTGTGGTGTATCCCTGCATTTCAAACTCTGCAGGCAAATTGTTGCTTGGTAAATGTGTCTTTCTGATGCCGCAAAGACATCTCTTCAGGATGCACACAGTCGCTCTTTAGAAAGCAACGTGTACCTGACTGCTGGCAAATATGTTGCTACGGTTAGTTCTGGGTGGTTTGTGTTCAGGTTGTGTTGAAAGCAGTGTGAGTTCCAAGCGTGAGCACTCAGAACAGTGCACCTCAAGGACGTGCAAGCTACGAGTTCTTTCAACCAAGCTGGGAAAAAATTATCAGCAAGTTCTCTCCACTGCAAAGGTGCCTCCCCAGACTTTGGTCTCAGGTGGGCCAGGTGGAACAGGGCTCAAGGGGGCAAATACATACACCACTGCTTTGTGAAATCACACTTGACAAATAACAATCTTTTCAAATCTCAGTGATATCAGCTTGAAATGAGGATTGCAATCTCTCAGCGTAGTTACTCCTGGTTTACACCAACCTCCCCTGCCCCTTGTTTCACCAGTGGGCCATCCTGTTCACTTTTGGCATGAGGCTCAACATAAAGATGGTTCAAATTAATAAAGAAATTGCTGTTAATTTCAATTAACAATGAGTGAGAGAGTTGAAAGTCAAGATACTCTTTGTATTTTGCTACAACACCGTAGTGTACCACGGAGTTATCCAAACTCCCCTCTCCCCAACCTTCCCAATTCCTGAAATACCATCTCCCTCCAAGACCAACACCCGCTCTGAACCCTCACATCACATTTACTCTGCAATGGGACGAGTCACACCAAAGCTCTGCACTGGCAGGGTCTTACCTAGGAACGCAGTTTGGGGAAGCCCCGGCTTTCCATTGCTCTCACGAGTTCCTACGCACTTTATACACACGATGCTTTGGTTCCAACAGCAATCTGAATATTACCTCCATGCAGCTGCAGATGAGCACTGAAAATCTTGTTTATCTAGATAAATGGATTTCAGCTCTTTTGGAACACTTAAATTAAATGAACACACAGCAGAGGAATGAAATGAGAAGATTTGAAGAAAGAGGTGCAGCCTGAGAAGAGCAACGAAGCTTTGTTCTTGCATCAGAATGTATTAGATCTTGCAATTTGCATATACAAATAATTCAGCGACATTCACCGGCGTTAAGAACACGGCAAGATCAAATTAGAAACGTAATAAAACAAAATAATAACAGCCCCAACTGTATCATACATACATACATTAGAAAGATTTGACAAATTCAGTACAGTTTGGTTACACAGAAAAGTTCCCGTAGCTTTACACTAACCGATGGCGCGAGGGGGAACGGAAACGGTTCCAAATGCTGAACGCAGCTGGTCAGGCTCGTCTCAAAAGGTTAAAAACTGATACGTAAAAATACCCTAAAAAACACTGGTAATTACAGTATGCGTTCTTCATTAAGGCCCAATTCAGCAAAGCACTTAAGGGATTGCTTCAACGACAAAGAACCTACGGGACTCGAATGTGTTGCGGAACAGAGATGTCGGACAACGCACGCTTAAATGCTTGGGTGAACTGGAACCTACCTTAACAGAGGAAAGCAGACAGTCCAGTCACATAGTGACCAAAACCACATACAGATCAGAATGTACAACTTCTAATCGACTATTTGGCATCTTAAAGTAATTCCATGCAACGGGGTGGGGAGTTTAAAAGGAAACTCATATGCACCTCGAGCAAGATGCAGCTCTGCAGCGATGCGGCTGCTGCGACGAGCAGCCTGGGGGCTCAACACCAGAACTGGAAGGTGAGCTTTCCAAACGACACAGCAACTCATTACAGAGCTCTGTTTGTAACTTCTCAAACTTAAGTGTTTCTGCCTCCTCCTAATACAGCTAGCAACTAACATCTGCGTACCTGCTCTGATGGGGGTTCTCCCCACCCTGCTCGGTGCTGCACCTCCCAGGAGCTGCCTGTGCCCTGCAGAGCCCTCCCTGCACCAGGCAACTCTCAGCCCGAGCTCTTCTGCAAGGGACCCAAAGGGCAAAATAGTTTTCCAAGGCGGGCTACAGACCCTGCCGGCGGGATCTCATGGCACCACAACACAGGTTCTTTGGAAAACAAGAGTTTTTTGGTTTTGCATTGTTTTCCATCATTGTTTCACCCTCTCTGAGTCTCCCTGTGCTACAAATTACCCTTCTGAAACCCTCACTGTTTCCACAGCGAATTTATTTGACGGCTTTTGAGAACTGGATGTAATTTCAGCATGGAGCAGCAATGTCAGCTTCCTCTGTGTTCCCTTCCAGCCCTCAGCGCCTGCTGCGGCTTGGGCGCATCTGACAGCAGCTCACCACAAAGGTTTAGCCTTTCATCAATCTTCCAAGTGCATAATTTACTGTACAAATAAATACAGGAGTGCAGTGATGGGAAGACAAGAAGCAGTAAATGGCAGTGTTCAGAACAGTGTGCTTACCAGTTTCTAAACTGCACCTTTTCCATTGGGCGGGACGGGAGAGGGACAAACACCTTCCCGTTCCCTGGCATTGTCACACGGGATAGTGCTCTTTGTTACCAACCACGGCCATGGGACAAAGTAGTGCAAGAACAAGAGTGAAATGATCACTGTAGGTTACTTACTTTAAATAAGGCTTTTACGTTTGCATTGAAAAAACCCAACCAACCGGACAAGACAGAACTATTGCATATTAGTCACGTAATTAAAGTAGGTGTGGGCATCCTTTGTGCTCATTAATTCATATGCAATTCACAGAGTGGCAAAGAGACTCTTCTTAATTACTCAACATTGGGATGCCCTGTGATTTTTGGATTTTCTAACCCTCGAGCCTATCCCTGTTCGGGGCTCCCATAAAGGCTTTTAAGCTTTATTTCATAAATTACATTAGCAGTAGTACTTTAATTAAAAATATATCTATATACACAATCATACACTCCTTTTGGGTAAAGGGAGCATTCCTTTGTGTGGTCACATCTACGAGAGGACAGGAAGGTAGGGGAGCTTTTTGCTGCAACGCTTTCTGCAGCCAGCATTGCACTGTCAGTCAAACGTCCTTTAGCAAACGCTGGTAATTACTCTGCTGAGTTGAATCAAAGAACGAGAGTTTGTCTCTTTTGCCTTTTCTCAGAGAAGTGGGAGATGGTGCACACGTGTACAGGGAAGCTGTAAATCCGTTCCTGACAGGAGCTATAAATCCTCTTCAAGTAGACAACTTCAGGTGCTGCAAAATATACTCTTCTGATATGCAAAATATTCTCCAAATAGTGGTAAACTCACATTATTGTCTTTCTAAATTGATTTAAGCTGGTGTAATATTTAGGAAAGAACAAAAGGAAAGGCCTTTGAAAGCTACATTAAATCAAAAATCCCAACCTGTATTTCGCCTGATTATCCCTTACCGACAGCACGGCTCCAGACAGAGCTGCTGTCAGCCCGGAGGTTCTTAAACCCAGACTTTCAGAGCGGTTGTATTTTTCATTATTACACATGAAGGGCCACATTCTGATACCTCTGTCGTTAATACCTTCACCGAGACTCTCGCTGTGCAATAAATTACAAGCAAGCTCGAGCAGGTTATCAGGATGTGTCCCCAAACAAACGGCCGTCTGCAGAGGGAAGAAAGGTTTATGGCCAAAACATGTTCAGTTTAAGCATCTGTACCACAATTCAGGGGGTTTAGGATGGAAAGTAAATCAACAGTGTAAAGTGTCAAGAACAGGGAGATAACGTTATTGATAAATATTTATAAGTGGAAAAACTCAAAGGCATAGGCCCTCAAGAATTCATTTACTGTTATTTAGAATAAAGATCTCTGCACCAGCTCACGGTGATATACTGTATATGAACGTTATATTTTGCTTTAGAAGATATTTTATATTAAAGAAATAACTTTATACAGCCAATGCAACTTTCAGAGCAACCACGAGGTCGTATTTACAGTAGAGACAACCACGGAAACGCCATGGAATAAATTAACAGAATGTACAACTATTTATACAGGCAAATGAAAAACTAAGGCAGGGCTTCTCATTTGAAATTGGCATAGTCAGAGAATATGTCGATGAAATCTTGTACCACTCTGTAGCAGAATTCATACTGCTCCTGAAACAAAAAAGAACAGAGACAGATCAAAACGTGCTGTGGCTGCGCTGTGGGCTTCTGCTGCAGGAAAAATCACTGTCATGCCAACCCCGGTGATTTGAGCAGCACCATCTCCCTTGGCCAAGCAGCTGGATTACAGCTGGATTGACACGACCTGTTGGGTTACAGAAGCTGGAACAAGACTGACGATAAACAGAAGTGCCACCTGAATTCCCTCCTGCTGGAAGGAGGAGTTCCGCAGAAGCTGTTGTGCAAGGCTCAGCTGGGACTATCTGTGGCAAGCACATCCTTAACTGACGTCATTAAATCACCAAGTCAGAACCCCCAAAGCAATGTTTCATCCCTGCCTCAGCGTGACTGCACACAATCCAATCCTGCTTCTTCAGGCCCCTTCTTCCTATCTGTAGTGGGGAGAAAACATCACCTGGAAAAGGTGCTCTGGAGATAATTGTTTCTACAAGAATTTCCAACCTCAGAACAGAAGCTGCTCTCAAAATACCAGCACTTTTAGATATCTTCAAAACATTCCTCTCAAAACAGTTTTCATGTTTATTCAGAGTGAAGTGTCTGGACTAAGCTTCACATATAACTTGTAGATGGCTTCAAAGCAGTCAAAGACATCTCTCCCTTCCATTTCTCCCGATTGAAGCCCAGACATTTTAAGCTAAGAAAGAACAACTGACAGCAGCTTAAAAGCCATTTTACTTCATGTGTTTTGTCACCTGCAACGCTCAAAAGATTTTGCTTTAACTGTCTCCAGTTCCTCAAAGATACAGAATGTGTAGCCAAGGTGTATTTTGAGAAATGCTGCAAAAAAAACCACCTTCACCCTGTAAAAAGACACATTTCTGGTAATACCTTGTACACGTAATTCATTCGGACCTGTACAACACTCCTTTGTTCTCCTCCCACAAGAATATTTACAAACACACATCCCCTGACAAAGATCTGGACTGTTAAATATCATACCTGTGTTTGCACCATATGTGGCCTCTGCAGTCTTAAGCTCTTCACAGCTTGAAACACATCTAAGAGCCCCTCAGCCTTCACTCGCTCCAGAATGTTGCTGAGTGCTATGAAGGTGCCTGTTCTGCCAGCGCCAGCACTGCAACACAAACGTATTTGCTTGACATACAGCAGGATAAAAATGCTAAAAGAGAATCAATAGTGATACAGAACAGCCAAACACTACTGTTGGTCAATTCAGGTGCATTTTGTGCTCGCTTTGTCACCTCGGCTCTGCCCGACAGCAGCCAGAATTAATGGCAGTTGACTGGAGCCAGGCTGGAACCCATCCAGCTCCTGACTGAGCTTCTGGAGGATGGTGGGAGGCCCCGAGGGGCTGCCACAGCGCGCGGACACCCTCAGCTCAACTCCAACAGTCAAATGATGAACTGGCAAAGCTGCTTACTCAAAGCTGCATTGCCTCCTCTGCAGCACAGACAACCTGCTGCGCTCCCACACTCTGCCTCCCCTTTTATTCTCGATGGGGCAGCACAACCTTTAGGCTTTCAGTTGCACAACTCGGTTAAAATGCAAAGCAGCACATCAAGCCCTCATCTTAGCCTGTGATTTACATTTATGCACGGTGGACAGATACAAAAGCATCTTCATCGTTACTATTATTACTAGTACTGCTGTTGCTACTATTACCCCAAAGCAATTTGATGGAGAACGTCACCATTTCTGTGACCCTTACCATCTCAGCCACTTCCAAGAGGTATCTTGATCTCAGGACTAACTAAAGCAAGCCCACTTATGAGACTGTACTGCATACAAGAAGCTAAAATCAACTGTTCTGTCTCCATCTTGACTACAGTAAGCAAACTCAGGTAATTTCCCTCAAGTAACTGCACAGTTGCTTTTCTTTCAGGATATCTGATTCACTCCATTTTGTCCTTAGGTCTGATTCAGATCACGATTCCAAAAAACATCTCACGAAGGAACAGCCAAGCAGACTGGTTCCTTGGCTAAGGGTGGGAAGGGCAGACTCTCACCTGCAGTGCACAGTAATGGGGTGGTTGCCTGTCTGCTGCTGCTGCTTCTGGACGGCTGCGATCAGGTCGATCATCCCCTTTCCCTCGGCAGGAATCCCGATTTCTGGCCACCCGTGGAAGTGGAACTGCCGAACGAGTCTGCTTTGCTTCTCCTGGTTACCCTGTGTGCAGGAAAACAGCACTCTCAGGCAGCTGCCGCTTAACAAGGGGAAACACCCTTCCTACCCAATAGTGCCCATGGCACCCAGTTTGCAGCACTGACAGTTCTGCTTTCAAACTCCCCATGCACTCTGCTGGTAATGTACCCCTCCCATTTTCCCTTTGATTGGCAGAGCTCTTTCATCTGAGCTCTGCTAAGGACACACCACAGGATTATCCATGCTCAGTGCCAATGGTTGAAAGTTTTCATCACTCAGAGGCCCAACTCGAAGTGGCACTAACCCAGCCCCGCTCCTGAACGCACTCAGCTGTGCACATCACCCACCACCTGCTGCTTGGAAACCTTGCCATGCATTGCCTTGTCTTTCTGCTTGCTGCTTAATAGCACACTACAAGTTCAAGCGGGTATTAACACCATGCTGGTGCAGTTTTCTCCAGCCAGGTTTGAATGCACAAAGGCTCTTCAGCTACCCTGGAAACTGCTGCCTGCTGCTTCCCATGACTGCCCTGTCCTGCTGCATGGTTACCACACTGCTGTGCTGGGCATTTCACCACATGGCAGCACCTCTTGCAGGCCACAGAGAGTTGAAAACTCAAGGCTTCTGCTGATGTCAGGTACAACATAGAAGTTACTCAGATTTCTTAGATCTGCAGCAGCAAACACTTCTAATGACAATCACAGAAAAGACCTTTAAGACCACCAAAGTCCAAGCCCACTTCACCCTGTCCAGCCAACCACTACCTCACGGTCCTCAGTAGCTCAGCTCCACAGCTTCGGGATCCCTCCAGGGCTGGGCACTCCCCCAGCTCCCTGGCACAGGGGCTGACACCCCTCTCAGGGGAACAGTTCTGCCTCCCNCAGCACAGGGGAATAACGATGCTGGGTTGTAGTGCAACAACATTGCTGCTGGGATATTCCTTAAAATGCTGTTACCTGAGCTTTAAATAAATCAACACACAGCTGAGGTCTCTGCTTTGTGAAACACAACGTGTACTCACACTGAACCCAACTCCTCCCTCTTAAGGAAACACAGAGCACTTGGAATCTAAAGTCCTTTTGCTCTGCATGTGCCAACTATTCAAGTGCATTAAATTATGTGCAATGCACTAAGTGGTTCATCACATTCTTAACTGCAAGTAATTTTTGTTGTTGTTTTTTCAAATGAGCACTACAAATCAGGTCCTAAAGGAAGATGCAGTGAGGGAGGAGATGCGTGCCCACAGGGGCAGATTGTACCTGCAGCAGAGCAACAAGCAGCAGGGAGTGCTGGCTGGGAGAGGCAAAGAGATGTGCTGTAAGATGCTTCACAGCATTTAAAAGTCTTGACTGAAACGTTCATTTACAGATATGTGGGAGACGGGAGAAAATGTAAGAGTAACAGCAACAAGAAAAACTGGCCCAAGCCCTAAATCCCACTTGGATCAAGGACATGTTTTACTGACCAGGATTTTCACAGAGCTTTAAGCAAAACTGTGTCATTTAAACTCCCCCTTGACCGATGCAACGTCAGATGCTGACTGATCACATTTATCTTTACCTTTAGACAGACACTCCAGAATTTAAGTTACACAACCGTGTTTGTAAACGCCTTCAAATGCAAAACCCTGCTGTAATTTAAAAGCATTACCTGACTGTAGGTAACTAGGAAGTCCCTTACGCTTATGGCATCTAATAGGTTGTCGCTCTTTATTTCCACCGTGATCTCTCCGTGAGTCACAGAGCCCTCTGATGGCCAGTACTGGCAGCATTTTTCCTGCAAAATTGGGAGAGAATTGTTAACAGACCTTGGCATTTTTGTTTTCCAGTTACCTACATTGTCAGGAAACTCTGCTATAGGACGCGGCATTCAGCATAACAAAGGTGTTCTAAAGACTTTGCAGTGGAAAGGCTCATAGCCAAGCATGCAGGAACAAAATACTTCTCTAACATTAAACATTAAGATGAAAAGGGTTTAAGGAGTCGTAGATGGCAAATACTGCTTTAAACCAGATTAGAATAAACCAGACAGCTCCTCAAAGCCATGCAGTGTTGTTAAACAGCCTCCCAAAGCCACCGCCACCGCCACACATTTCCCAGCACTAAAAGGCCTGAGTTGCAGTGTTGAAACCTGAATCTTCCAACTGCAGCACAGAGAGGCTGCCAGAGGACTCATCATGAACTAAGCACACAGCAGGAGAGGTTCAGATTCAGCCACCTGCAGAACAGGGAGGGAAGTGCGCACAAAAGCTTTGTCCAGCTCTTCCCAAACCCCAGAGTGCTATTCCAGGCATCCCTGTAAATCCTGTGCTTTCATGTCAGCTGGGTCCTTTGGCAAACCAGCAGTTTGGGTGGGTTTGCTGACAGCCCAAGCAAAAGCAGCTCCACTGGCCCCCAGCACAGGGTGAAGCAAGAGCTCGTTTTAGGAAAGGCACAACATCTCCCCTCAGCAGCAAGAAGCTTATCTACTGCTAATACCCTTTTAGAGGTGCTAACAGCAGCTGCTTTGCTCTGAGGCTGCGGGACACCTACCTGCTCCCTCTCCTGCACCTCCGTGAGCATGACGATGGTGTGGCACTTCCACTCCCACACCATGCGCCAGAAATCCTCCACGGTGTGCGGCAGCGGGCCCTGGGTGGCAATGAAGTAATCCTTCTGGCGATAGCCCTGCGGACACACAGCGGGGACCTGATGGGCTGGCAGATAGGGACAGGGGCAAGGGCAGTACCAGGGACAGCCCCAGACCCATCCCTTGCCAGCCCACGGACAACACCACAGCCTCTGCATAACTGGGGCCACAGAGCACACCCAGTCCTTGCTCCTTGTCACCTCTCTCAGTCACAATCCTTGGCTGTATTTTATGACTTTCTACAGCAAGGATGAACTGTGCAGTAACAGGGCACTGAAAGCATGTCACAATGAGATGAGAACTGCAGCTACTGCCTTCACTTGACCTCGATTTTCGAACTATGGTTCCATCGACATACTGACACGACCTTCACAGCTGTGCTATCCACAACCCTCAGTCACTAATGGGGCTTTACTGCTTAACGATATAACTCATCCTCACATAAATAAAAACAAGACACCATGGAAGGTGTTACCCAGGTCCCAACAGAAAGCTGGGAAGAAAGTTAGGGATTAGTGGAAAGCAGGAATTGACTATCAAGATGCTGAAGGGATGGAACATCTCTGTAAGGAGGAAAGGCTGTGGGACCTAGGACTAAGTCTGGAGAAGACAAGGCTGAGCTCAGGGGGACCTCAGCAATGCTGATCAATACCTAAGGGGTGAGTGTTTAGTGGATAGGGACAGTCTTTGTTGTGTGGTGGCCAGCGCCAGGACAAAGGATAATGTGCACAAGCTGGAACACAGGCAGTGCCCCTGGCACAGGAGGAAAAACTCCTTTGGTGCTGGCCCAGGCTGCCCAGGGAGGGTGTGGAGGCTCCTTCTCAGGAGGTTTCCAAACCCATCTGGACATGTTCCTGTGCCCTCTGAGCCAGGGGAACCTGCTTTAGCAGGGGCTGGGCTGGATGAGCTCTGCAGGGCCCTTCCAGCCGCCACCTCTGGGATCCTGTGAATTAACACACGCATGCCCAGCTAAGCCCTGGCTCCCAAACACTGTGACAGACTTTCTCCCTCTACACATTAAATTTTCCCTTTCCTCAGAAGAGCACATATTTACATCCATTAACCTGAGTGCAGACAACAGAACCGTCAGATGTCAGTTGTCCACCTTATTTGTTCTGCTGCCCGTTTGTTCAAGTTTGAGACAAGCCTTAGTTTATAAACCTAACCACAGGAAGAACGTTCCAATTACACAACCATTGAAACTGAAACCAAAAGCATCAGCTAAAAAAAACACTCCAAAGCCAAACCAAAAAAGCTGAGGCTCTTTGTGAGCCCAGTTGATTGTGTCTCTTTAAAAGCACAATATCTGGCTTGCAATTTAAACACACCAACGTGTTGGATACGTACATCTATGAAGGAGGCGTTGATGTAATCTGTGTACTCCTGCCCTCTCTTCATTGATAGAATCACTCTATTAAAATCATCTGAAAAAAAAATAAACATAAAAAGTCTTGTCTTACTTCTGATACCAACAAAGTAATATCCTCTGGAAGCCAATGAGCGTCTCCAAGATCTTCCCCAGGATTCACTCAGTCAGTGTGTGGAGGAGGGCACTAGGATTTCTGCTGTTGATTTTCCATTCACACAAGATTTGGCCTGGAAGTCTGAAACTTTCATTTTTCAGGCGCAGATGTTACCTTGCTGCACCAGACTGCAAAGAGTTGGCTTAAACGGTGAAAACAAGGAATTATTGGTTTCAGTGACGAAAAACACCTGATCCTAACACATCTCACATCGCTGAAGTAAAAAACCATTCCTGAAACTGTTTGCACACACTTGGTAAGGGCATCACACTTTATAAGGAGAGGACAGTGCTGTTTCTATCAGGGAGTTCTCCATCAATATCAGAGCTGACATCCCTGCAGAGAACAAAACAAAACCAAAAGGGGTGGCTAATTGAAGCACCCTCAAAAATGTGTTCTGGCTAAAAATGAAGTGAAACCAAAAGCTGCCACTCTGGGCAGTACAACAGGATTGGAAAGCATTTGGGTTTGACAGGCAGAGATGTTAACGCTTCTTCTCTTGCAAACATGTGCAGCAATTGTTTGCAGAACTCCTGTTTCCAAATCCAGGCAGGACCTCTACCCTCGAGCTATCCCAACAGAGACAGCCTCTGAGGTGAGCTGGGGTGGTGCGGTCAGAGACACGATCACTGCGCATCGATCGCATTTGTTTCTCTAGGTAAAGAGCTGGTGTCTTACATGGGATAATCTGGATGACTCGAGCTTTCTTCATGTTGGCTGGAAGGTTGCCAGTTCTCATGTTCTCTTTCATGATCCGGACGTTTGTTAACTTCTGCAACAAAACACACAGACGAGGGTGAGAACCGGCTGGAACAGAAGCAGTTCTCGCTCGCCAGATCCCGTCCTCAGAGGGTTCTGGTCCTGCCTGTAAAACATAACTCACAGTCATGGCATTTTTTTCTTCCATACTGATGAATATTTGAGAATCTGAATCCATATCCAGGGCACATCAACAAAGCTGAAGGGCCATGAAATGACAGGGGGTTTCAGTATTTTGGGTCAGTTTGTAGTGTAAGACACTTCTGGATTGTGGAAGCAGAGAGTAAGCCATTCATCTCCCTTGGAAATGTCCAATTTTCTTAACTAGACACTTGGAAATTTAGTTTCATCAATCCAGCCACTTTTGGAAATACCTTTTAATAAACAAGTCTGCACAGCACTCTATCCAACCCATGTTATTGTTTTCTTCCCAGCCTTTACGTCAGCAGTGGCGAGTATCATAAAGCACTGAAAAAAAAAACAAAACCCTCTCTTTTGTACACTTCACTTCCTTTATGGTCACAACATGAACGGAATTCATATTAACTTCAGTCATACCACTATTTTTACCATCCTGTCAGAGCACTAATGCTCTGGTCCTTCAGTCCTGTCTGTGCTCTCCCTGCCTCACCACCCTGTTTGTGGTATCACAAGGTTGCACGAGCTTTTCCAAGCTTTAGCTGGCCAAGAGACCAACAGCCCTCATTACTTCTTCAGTTTGTGCCGACAGCGTTCCCAGGACACAGCAGACAATCCCTGCTCTTGCCCTAAAGATTTATTTACAGTGTGCATTACACACCCACAGGGTTGTGAAAGACAACAGAACAATCACAGGCAGCTACTGTCGGGGTGGGATTTACCAGAAAGGGATCATAGTTCCACAGTTGCATTTCAGCAACTATCCATTGTAAATTACATGTAAATTACAATTACTTTCTTTTTAGCACCGCAAGCAGACTTTCAGGCATGTATCTGCCAGGTACTGAGTTTCAGGAGCATACCTCAAATTCCAGTAAAATCTCTAATATCTGCAACAAGCTACTAAAAAGAAATCCCTACCCTGTGAGACAACACTTCTCAGCGACTCTGTGATGTTGTGTTCAGCAGACTTTAAGCCAGAGGTTCTCATATCAGTTACAATACAGCTCAGCCCTTGTTTTTTTTGGGGCAGGTGGGCTCATCCCATTGCTCTCCAGAGCACAGGGCAGAACTGAAGGTTGCTCTGTGCGTTCTCGTGCAACATTGCTGGCACAGTGGGCAGCAAAACCAGAAAGTTAAAGCAGAACACTTGATATTTTCTTTTGCTTTCTTCCCTCAGACAGACCAATACTTTTGATCTTTGAACTTGTTGCCGTATCATCAGATCCATTTTTTACACCATTTGTTTTATCCAGTTCCCAGTTTCTGTTTAAATTAATACTTTAAAGGAAAGGGACAACTCTAGTTAACATCTTTATGTCCTTTAATGCTTTAGACCTATATATAGAATAAATATTTCAGCCTGACAAAAGTGACAGGAGAGTTCCGTTTCCTCGGGACAATGAAGTCTGTTTTAAATAGTGATCACAAAGAGCCAGTGTGTTTGCTCTCTCCATTTGAGGCTACTCCACTAAACAGAAATGGGTTTGTTTGGGTTTTTTTTCCCCTTTTCTTCCCTGAGAGATCTGGATCTCCAGCACAAGATGTGTAAATTCTCTGCAAGTCTCTCTGCCTTCAGTCATCACCAAGTTAACAATCCCATTGAGATGCAAATGAGGTGCAGGAAATCCGGCATTATCTGATCTGGCATCTAGCACCAGACCAAAAGAACAATCCCATTTTTCTTTTATAAACAAATAGAAAGCAGAACAGAAGTGCCCATAAGAGATGCAGCTTTGAATGAGCACTCACAGAACAGGACCTTAAGCCAAGCCCCATTCACCGACTCCACAGGCCTCATTCACAGCCAACTCTAAATAAACCAAGCCTTTGGGTTTTGATGGAGCTGTCATTTTAAGGTAACACTTTTCCTGCTCTTCAAGTATCTGTTTGGCTTAAATGTTTTCACACTTCGAAATCCTGTGGGCAAGACTTACTTTGAATTCCTCTTCCAGCCCTGTTTTGACGAGGTTGGGTGCTGCGCTGTGTGACGTCTGGAGGTGTTTTTCTAGTGATGACACATCCAACTCCGTGTCACCATAGAGGTAGTATTCAAGTAAGGCTTGGTAAATGAAGGAGTATTGCATCTGGAAGGAACAAAGAGGCAGATGCACAGACTGCAAAGGAAGTGAAACGATGAAACCTGGCACTTTCATCTCTCTGACCTGGCCTGCCACCCACTAATGATCAAAATGTACCTTAATCTAAAAAAGAGTTTCTCCTGTTGCATCACTCATATCCTCTAAGATTCCACTTGTGTGCATGACACCTGAAGATAATCTGCCCCATCCCTGGAAGCATCCAAGGGCAGGTTGGACGGAGCTTGGAGCAACCTGGGCTAGTGGAAGGTGTCCCTGTTCACAGCAGGAGGCTGGAATAAGGTGATGTTTAAGGCCTTTTCCAACCCATTCTATGCTTCTATGAAAATGTTTTATGGTGCTCTTCACAGCTCTAACATGCCTCTATCTTCTTCCCCAACCTCATCCTTCTACTGGGCTTTGTTCATTTGCCAATTATCCAGGTGTGCCAGAGAGCAGCACACCCAGGGATGCAAATCGGAATGGAAAGACATAACTATGCTCTTCTTCAACCACAAACAACTGTAATTCCCACTGATTTAAGTCCACTTACGTCAGTCTGAACCATCTGAGGACGCTGATTACGGATCCTTGAAACAAACTCAAACACATCGACCTTCTGCTCCGCGTGCATCATGTCTATGATGGCATCTATCACGATGAAGGTGCCCGTGCGACCCACGCCGGCGCTTGCAAAAGGACACACAGACAGAGGAAACCTCAGCTGCATCACAGGAATTGCCACAGCCATGTTTATATTGGACTGAAATACCCACAGGGAAACATCAAATGGCTGTTTTGGGTTTCTTTTTTTACTCTAGCAATAATAGCAACAAAAAGGGGTCCAAGTTTTGGACGGAAAGAGTCATCTCTTCAAAGCTCTGCAATGATAAGGTCAAAAGTGTACTGGAAAGATCTTTGGGGAAAAAGTTCTGCTTGACCAGGTATAATCGTTCAGAACTTGTCCCAAGTTCTGCACCTCCTGCCTGCCATCCCCAATTACCTTTCCTGTTGAGGTTTTTTTTTAGTATCTCATCCGACAGCCACGAGAGGGAGCACGATCATTACAAATGACACTGCTCAGCGATTTTCAGCTCTTCCTTTCAGAGGAAGAGGGCATGGCATCCTGTGCCAGGCATTAACAGCTCTGCCTTACCCTTCTGCTACCATACTTTGCGCAGCCACTGCTGTAGTGTCCACAGGCACCTTCTGAAACACGACAGAAACCTCTGCCCCCATCCCAGAGTGCTCAAAGATAGCAATCTATTTTCAGCCAGGAAACATTAGGTTATAAATAACACCAGAAAAAGAACTATTGTGTGAATAACACGACCTAGTGCTGAGTAAACACACACAGACACTGTGTGGAACAGAAGGCCCTGAGCTCTCCTTCTCCAGAGGTGTGGAGGGATGATGGAGACCAGCAGCCCCATGGAGTACCACAGCCCTCCACCAAAATTTCACACACCTTCTCCCACAACTCCCTCTTTACACACTCTTGCTCGCTCCCTGTGCCTCTGCCCCAGGGTTACCTTACTCCAGAGCAGTGCCCACTCGGTCCTTGCCTGTTCCTGCTAATGCTGGTCATTTCACCCCCACCCGTGCCACTTGCCTTGGAAGTTCCCTGATTTTATCCTTCCTTAACCTACTCCAGGGTATCCCCTACGCAGCTATTCCCCAATGCAGCTCTCTGCTCACTGAAAAAAAAAAAGGTGTTTCTGAAAAGTTTGGGGAGAAAAAGAGCCGTCAGAAACTCCTGCTCCACACCTCACCCCTTCCCTGCTTTTCTCTGCTCTTCTTTACTACCAAATGCTCAATTACCGCTTTATTAACTTCCAAAAGATGCCAACGGAGAAGATTTTGTCAGAATGACTGGGTGATATTTTTACAAAAGCCCACTAAAAAATGGCTGGTTCCTCACTGTCGATGAGTTTCCCTTTCCTCCTCTCAACAATTCAATAGTGTCATATCCTGAGCTGTAACGGAAACGCAGTGTCACCTCACTCGATGCTGATTGCTAGCACAGGCTGAAGCACTGCACGAGCCCCCAGCACTGACACAGAACCCTGTTCTATCTAAATCTCTGCAGATTTTAAACAAGGTATTTTATATTGCCCTTTATTTTCTCTCTTTTCCTGCTGATTAAACCAAGCACCGAGTTTCCTGCTGGTGCCAAATTAAGCTAAAGCCCAGTATGAGTCTCCTCAGAAGATCAGAGCAAAGGCTGTGAAAATGTTGTGGGTTTCTCAAAGGAAAAAACTATATGAGACTGCTAAAACCTTCCTTTTCCATTTAATGCTTTTCTTTAAGCATCTTACATGAGACACCCAGGAAAGACAAATCCTAGTAAGGCAAGGTCTGGATGGACAGAAAGAAACAAAAAGGCTGGCTTGGTGAGGCCAAACACCCTCTTTCTCAATAGCACACACTTCAAGGACTCTTGCAGAGTGTTTCTAGATGTCCAACACAAGCAAGAAAAAAAAAAGAAACAAATGCGAATCTGTTACCAAAAAAAAAGAAACAAATGCGAATCTGTTACCAGTTCCTGAAAAACAAGACCCAGAAGGACAAAGCTGCTGCTCTTTCCTCTTTAACCTCACTAGGGTAATTGCTCCTGAAGAGACACTTGTGTCTCAGCTGTGAGCTTTCAGTTGCCTTAGAGATTGCAATTATTCTCTTAAAACTGTTCTGGAGTTTGTTTGTTTGTGGTTTCATTAATCTTAATTAAGATTTCAAGTAGTTCAGCACAAGCTTTGACGGGCAGGATGCTCATGTGTGTGACCAAAGGAGTGGGAATATGCTCTGTGCTGGTATGTGGGACATTTCTAACATTGTAGCGTCTTGAGTGGCTTAAATGCAAGCCTTTATCCAAAGCTTTCCAGGCATTTAATGGCCAATTTACATAGCAAACTGCAGTCTTCTTGTGGGAGAAGTGGGGGATGAATTCTCAGAGGAGTATTTAGTGGCCAAGGTCACAGATTTGTATTCCCACTCTGTTCCTCTGACAAAGGACATCTTGATACCAGACAAGGGTTATCACTCGAGGATTAAAAACAAGAACCCCAAACCAAGCCCACAACTTCTGTTTGAGTATTAAAGTGACAGCAGAGACAGATCTTTTGAGCTCAGCATGTTATTGCCCTTTAGATCCATAAAGATGTGAGTAAACAGCTATCAACAGAAGACTAAAATTCAGTCTTGATACACCTAACCCCAGGCCAAGCTCAGAGAACATCTTGAACAGCACATACATACCTACAGTGAACAACAATCGGTCCAGCATGGGCAGGATTCAACGTTTTGACCTTTTTCAGGAACTTCAGCATGCCAATGGGGGTGAAAGGCACCCCGAAATCTGGCCAGCTGGTGAAGTGAAGCTGCGTGACGAGCCTGGGAGCTTTACAGCCATCGTGAAGCTGCAGGGGACACGCAGGCTCCGAGTTAGACACCTCACTTTTCATGCAAAGGTTTATCAACAAGCTGCCGTGGTTATTTGTGACTTCAATCCCCATGTAGTTCTGCACAGCTGTACGTGGTTACCACCTCCCACCAGCCCATATTGTCTGCAGTCTCCTGTCTTAATTAGACAGCTATTGCATTACAAACACAGCCACCTATGCCACCTGATCTAGGTGAACTTGCTTCTGCAGGGGGGTTGGACTAGATGATCTCTAAAGGTCCCTTCCAACCCCACCGTTCTATGACCTCCAGCAATTTGGTCTCATACAAGGCCACACACTGTGGACTTGAGCAAAATCACCTCCACCAGCTTCCTTGTGATCTAAAGCTTTTACTGGAGATGAAGGCTGCCACAGGAACTGAGCTGTAACGTGACAACAGTCAACTAATACCCACAAACTACTCCAAATACCCAAACATACCCAAATCTCACTTATTTAGCTATACAACTTGCTCCAAAAAAAAAGATCCAGCTGTTGCTCCTGTGCCCTCTTCCCTGACAGTCCCTAGGAATGGCTTTCTGTGGCCCTTGGCTCCAGGCAGGCAGAAAGTGAGCTGAGCCTTTCACCATCCATCTGAGCGCAGCCACAGCTCTCCCTGCTGCTGGGAGGCCTCACACCTCTCTGCAAGCACCTTGAACTAATTCCTCAACGTCTCTGAAGCAACGCTCTGACAACTTGCTTTGCAAAACAAAAGGGAAGAGCCAGCGAGAGCGTGGCTGGTGCTTACGGACTGGACGCAGAACTTGCGGATGGTGTAGTCCACCAGCACGATGCAATCCTCCACCGACACCCGCACGTGCCCGTAGGTCCAGCAGCCTTGGTCAGGCCAGTACTGGTAGCATTTCTCCTGCACAAACATCCAGGCAGTTTTGTAACACAGAGTCTGATTTCATCTCACTCATAAAGCCATGGAGTTGTTTGAAATGGTGTACACAAGGACCTACACGAGCGTGCACTTTTCCATCGGGCACAATAACACTCTGCTAGTGCTGTTGCTGCTTAAGTGCATGCAGAGAAGGTGAGAATAGCTTTGAAGTTGTATTTCAGCCTAGCCAGGCCTAAACAGCTTTCTGCTTCCTTTGTTTTTTTTGTTGTTAGAGAGTGCCTAAGTGGGGGGATTGTGATGTCTCAACTCTTATGTTTAAGCTTTCTGTGCGTAGTCACGGGGAAGTGGGAGGCAATCCTGAACTGGAGCCATTGGGAACAGCCAGACTTAACAGGCTTCTCCTTCCTTTGGCAGGCTTTCCTTGGGGACTGCCTTTGCTGTTTGAGCTGCATCAAGCAATGCTACAACTGCAGTAAAATAAGCACAAGTGCCACTGTGAAGAAGCAGACAATGCACCTGCGTTATCTTTCCATTGTTGTGAAAAAGGCCTGAGAGAGGCAGGAAGGCCACCTTCCACACAGCAACGTGGTACATCACATCTCACAAGTGCCTCCTCATCTCCTTCCCAAGGCCAGCAGCTGCTGCTGATGCCCATATTCCCTCACTGGCAGAAGAAGTCATCCCTGGGGGCAGGAGGAAAACCCTGGCTCTGGCTGGCTTCTGCCTCCTCCTTTCCTCCCTCCTCCAATCAGCAATACAATCGGTTTCTTTTCTCAAGCACTAGTTTTTGAGGACTCCAGTGAGGCTGCAGCATGCTCAGTGGGGCAAACTGTCCCCCAGGGGAAAAGAAAATCACTTCCAAGTATCTTTCGTGTTTCTGATGGTCCATTTCCTCAGAATTCTAACTTAGCTTCCCAAGTCTGTGCAGCAGGAATGCAGTTACATGTGTACCACTTGCCTTGTGAGCAGCAGCCCTCAGCCAGCACACGTGGGAAGTCTCACACAACGGGAGGAGCGAGAGGTGCATGAGGAGGAATGAGGGGCACAGGATGGAACAGCAGCAGTCTCACAAAGCAGCAGCTTTGGTTTTATTGTGTTGTGCATGTGCCAGAAAGAATGTTGAAGCCTAACACTCAAAAAATCAACGGAGTTTTGTTGTCTTTGTTTCTACCCAAAGCCACCCACAAGTGCAGCCTTATGCTGAGATAAAAACAGGCAAGAGAATGTGCCTTTGGCTATGAGCTAGGTAGGACAACATTAGTTATCAGAGCCTTTGCCTTGAGATCGAGTCACACAAATCTGCATTTTGGAACTGAAATCTGCATTTATGAGGAGAAGCTCAGCTGTGCTAACAGGGGCTGCAGAAGGAAGTGGTCAGAAGGGTGACCAGGCAGATGCTGAGCAGCCACGACTGCTTTTGGAGCATGCTCTCACACAGACATCCCAGAGCAAACTGACAGCTCTTTACCTCTTTTCTCTCCTTGAGGTTGGTTAACATGACGATAATGGACGATTTCTGCTCCCAGATCATCCTCCAGAAGTCATTAACTGTTTCTTGCTTCGGCCCTGCAGACAGAGTTCAGCTCTGCTGAGGAGGGGTGGTGGAGACAAGGGATTGCAGCACGCAGAAACAGCCCCTGCCCTGAGCTGTGCTTCCTACAGGCTGCTCAGGTTCTGAATAGTCCACAGTCTGCTCAAAATATCATATTTTCTTTTACACAATCACATTTCTAGCAGACATCTCCTCTGTAGAAATATTAATGCTCTTCTCAGCAGGAGCATCGCTGAGGATTTCTACTCTGCAGCTCTGCCCCGTGCCAAGGTCCAACATGACCCACTGTCACAGAGCTGCTCATTGTGCTGTGCTGGACAGGAGCAATTTTTGAAGGGGAGGGGCAGCTACTGCTTTGTGTCTGAGGCTGTGCTAACAAAGCTCCCCAGATCTGTGACTACATACAGTGCAAGAAGTCATGTGAGAACTTCTGTATCAGGATCACTTAGACTGAACTTCTCATCAGTACACATCAATTCCCAACCCCCCAGTAAAAGATGAAAAAAGACAGAATCAAAGTGGGGATGGAGGGGGGAAGGTGAGTCTCTTGGCTCAGAGCAGCACTCGTGGGTCTAAAGGCAGTAAGCTACCTCCTGCTCACTTTCATTTCAGCTGTAACCTCCAAACCCTGCCTCATATTTGGCCACTGTCCGCAGCTGAAAATGACCTTTAAAATACATCTAAAGTTAAACATGTGCAGCCCTGGGATGCACAAAACAGAAACATGAGAATATATTACCTTGTGCTGCTATGAATTTGTTCTTTTCTTTATAACCCTGTGGAAAGAACCACAGCAGTTAAGACCTGAAACGGCAGCAAAAGCTAGCAGAACAGGGCTGCTTTAATTCCCAAAGCTTCCAAGAGTGGACAACTGGCAACTTACATCTATATATGAGGCATTAATGTAGTCTGAAGCTGGGGCTCCATCGATTTGGGTCAAAATCACTCTGGAATGATCATCTGGAAGAAAACACATCACAGGTACATTTGTATGCTCCTCAATCTAAATATGTTGTTTCCTCCAAGCAGGAGGCCAGGGTAAGCACACACTTCCCAAAGCAGCCTTTGCCTGGATTGTCCCCACCAAGAAACTTTCTCCACAAACCCCTTGCTTTGCTCCTATACCTGCAGGTCACCAAGCCTGCAGCTCTACAACACTGCAAGCCCAAACTTCTCTGTATTTGCTTGCCCCAAAGTAACCCAAGATCCTAAAACACCCACTTGACACAGTGCAGTTTGGTACAGCCCCTTGAGAGCTACAGCTCTATAGCACAGCACCTGAGAGCTGCTACAGAAAAACCCAACAGGAGAAAGATCAGCGCTAGGGACATGCCACAGAGCAGACAGGTTTTGCACATACAATGCACGAAGAACATTTGTGACCACTGAATATTGAATATCTTCAGGAAATGAATCCTACAGCCAGCCTGGTAATTGTCTGATTTCAAAGAGAAGGTGATGTCTTACATGGCAGGATGTTAGGGTATCTGTTTTTCTCCCTGTTTTCTTCTTTATTTGCCATTTCAAATGTTCCCTGCACATATCCAGGTGTTAATGACTGGAAAACAAAAAAAGATACAGAGGGCAAAATGTTAGAAAACAGGTCACTCTGAACTGCACATGGCTCAGGGAGGATCTGCACTTACAGACATTGCCTTGCAGGCAATTGAATTAAACAGGTCTTTCCCTCTTTACAATTACTTTCATTGCAACAGGAACCTACATCCTGACACATTTCACTACAGAAAAGTCGTTCAGCAGTGACTTTTTTTTTTTCCAGCAGAGATGGCACAGTGATGGAGGAAACTGTCAGGCTCTGAGCTGCTGCAGGGAGCCACAGCACCGTGGCCCTGCTTCCCTCCCACGGCTCCTGTCAGCAATAACAGTTGGGTCACTAACACAAAGAGGGTTTGATTGGTAATAGCTCACTGCTAAGGACATGAAACATCAAACACCTCGCCCAGATCCACAGGTGATGGCCCAAGTCTGGGCAGAAAGCGAGGAAGAAAAAGGAAATCACAGTTGGTTTGTGCTGAAAGGCTCTGTGTGAGCACCAGGCCAAGTAATCAGCAAGATCTAAGACTGTAGATAAATTTAGTCAAGCTTAAAAAACTACCCCAATCCACTCTTGCAGAGATATCAAAGGAAAGGAAGAAACAGAGAGGAAAAGGGTGAAGATGAAAACGAGGAGATGCCCAAGGTGGAGCCCCTCCACTGCTGAGATGGGGTCAAGCACGAGGAGGGGTAGAAAATGCCCTGCTCACTATGAGACAGGGAACAAGGCTCCTGTCCCACACTTCTAGCTGCCCCCTCATTGCAAAGAACATAAGAACTGAGTTGCATCAAGTTTCTTGCATTGAAGTTCTAAAAAAACCAGTGTTATCGTGTTGGATCCCAACAAGGTGAAATCCCAGCAGTTTGGGAACATGCAGCCACCTTCTCCCACCCTTCTTCTACCTCTTCTACCTCCCACTGCCAGAGGAATCAAATGGTGAGCAATTGCATGATTTCAAGTACCTCTCCCCAATTGCCTGGCAGGGAGCAGGGCTTGGAAGTTCCCCTTCAAAACCACCACTCATGTTGTCAGGGTGACACAGGATAGAAAGGGGGTGTGTGGGGAGAACCTCTCCCCCACCACAGAGGAAACAGCAACGTGCACTTGTGGGATTGTTGTTGGGGTGGTTTGTGTTTTTTTTTTTCCCTATCAGTTAAACTTGTGAACTAAGTCACAAAAAGGAGAAGATTTGAAAAGAGTGGCAAAAGAAAGCTGCTTTTAGCAAACGGCTTCATTTCCTGCTTGAATGAAGACCAAGCTTTTGCTAATGGAAACACATTTGCAGTTTAGGGAACACAGCAACTTAATGTATGTTTTGCACGAAGAGAAATAATTAGCACTTCAAACATGACTTCTTCAAACTTCAAGTCAGGCAACAGATCCCCAACAAAACAGTTACAGAAGTTTTGTATCTTCATGTGAAAAAACAGATGACAAGAAATTGTCTGTGGCTAAATGATGTCTCCATTCCCAGCTCCTCGCTCCTGCAAGGCCCTGACACCTCCACAGAAAGCTCCTAATGCCACAGTGCTCTGGGGAAGGACAGAGCCTGTTTGGCTGCTCCCACTCCTCCTCAGAGGGGAGGATGTGATTCATCGAGGATGCCTTTCAGCACGGCCTCTCTATCACCCCACGGGTCACGAGGAGCTGATGAGTCTTGGAGATGCAGGGTCATCTGCTGCCACCACAGCCCTATCTGCTTGCACTTGGCAGGAGCCCTAAAACTCCTCTGAAGCTTCGTCTCCCTCTTTCCTCTTTTTGCCACAGAATGAGCTCCAAGGCCATCTTAATTGAGTCAAAACCTCAGCAGCAAATTCTCCAAGGCAGTAACCATCTCAGTCTCCAAACACCCTGACCATCCTGACAGAGGCAAACCTTATTGGAAGGGATCACACAGAAAGGAGTACCTTTGGGTTCTTTTCGATTTGGTTTCTTTGTTTCCTGTGACGAAAGAACACGTTCTTCCTAGTGCTCTCTGCTCACAAAGGAATCAAATCATAAAGCATGAAGCAACTGAAGGAAGACGGAGCCTCTGCCATTTTTGTTAGTGTACAAGTGCAACAAGTGCAAGGTACCTCTCTTCAGTAATTTCAGCTTTAAGGGATAAAAATCAAAAGCATTGAAGAGCATCATTAGGCACATAAAACTTAGACAACTGTCCTCAAAAATCCTTTCTATCTGCTGCATCTCTTTGTCTACCAGCACCTGCTTTTGCTTTCTTTTCCCCAGAAGGTTGCTTGGACTCTAACTTCTTTGGCTGTTGCATGTGCCTGGCCACCACTGGCTCACAGCACTCAGGATTTTCAGCCTCAATCTGTTTCAGAGTCACAGTGGAGAGCCCATATTTGCATTCCCAGAGACACCTGACCCCCCTGCCACGTTAGATCAAGCTGTGTGAAACAAAAGCTGCAGCAGCCAGAGATGTCCCAGCACATCCCCACCAGCTGAGCATCTCCCAGCCCCGGGCTGCCAACAGGGTCCATCACGGCTCAGCAGCTCCTGTTCAAAGGCTTGTGCAAAGGGGACAGCTTTGGACCCATCCAGAACCTGCTGGATTTGGCAGCTACAGCTTTGTGGGGCAGATACTGGGGTAAGCTCAGCTGATGGGAGGACGGAGCTGAGTTCAGGACTTCTGTGTGCTGAGGGATGCTCTGAAGGAGAGCTCATCACACAGATGTCTGTGCTGAAGGGGGTCTTCCTTTCTTAGGCTTTTTCCTTCCAGTGCCGCTTCTGTTTGTCAGCTTTCCTCATTAATGCTACAACATCAACCATTCTGATTTTCTACTGCCTTTCAGCCTTTCTTCCCCTCTCAGGCTTGAGAAAACTGCTCACATATCCACACCAGCAGCCAGAGGAGACAGCGCTGGGTAAAAACCCCCACGGAAAGCATCAAGCAGACTGTCTGCACCATCCCCCTGACACTGCTCACCTGGGCAGACTGGACCCTGTGCCTGTGTGCAGACTGAAACTCACATGTGTGATGCAGAAAACGACCCAGGCAAAGCAGGTTTGAAAAATGAAAATAGATGGGTTGTTTTGCTGTGAACTGCAGAACAAATTCATCAGGGGAGGCAAAACTCACAGGCGCACGTCTTGTCAAACGAGTTTTCACATTCATTCTGTTGCCTCTGATAAATATCTCCACATTGCTCCCTCTCTCTTAAGGCACTTACACGGTTTAAATATATCATCAAACAAATTGCAGACTTAAATATGCTACCAATTAAGAAGGTAACAACAGACTGTCTAATCAACGCGTGCGTCGGCTTTGGCAACTCCGGCTTTGACATTTCAGCTGCTGCTCTGTGCAGCTCGCATCTGCTGGGGAGGGAAGTGAAAAGAGATTGTAAAAATAAAGAGTATGGAAAAGGCCCCGAGTGCAGACGTGTGAGAGCAGACTCGTCCTTCCTGGCTTCTCCATAGAAACCATCTCTGCAGCAGCTCACCACAGATGCTGGCTGAGACTCATCTATGTGACCACACGCGACTGAGGCTCAGCTTATGGGCAGAAAATAAACCTCCATTATGACCAAGGTAACGCTTTAAAGGAAACCCTTGAAGCTGAGGCACTCAAGAGAAACGTTATCTGCTAGGGTGCTGCAAATAGGGAAGCAATGGGATGCACCAACAAAGAGCAAAAGGTCAAATTACCCAAAATAATAAAGGTTGAAGCTCCCTAAGCCAGTAGGAAAGGGCAGACTGTGTCTTCTCCTCCAAGCACTTCCCACAGAGGTCAAAAACTCAGACTCCTGAAAAGCCCTTCACCATCACCACCAAGAATATCAAAGTTGAAAAGATTCATATTGAGTTTTCCTCTCCTCCAGCTTTCAGGCAACCACTAAAGACCCTCCTTAAACATCAGCAAGAGTCAAACAGGTTATATATCACCCATTTGGGGTCACCATAGCACAAAGCAGCCAATGGTGCAGATTTTGTCCAGGTACAGGGTGACCAGTCACGACAGAGCGCGTGCCAACGGCAGCAGCACACTCACAGGAGTGCCAAGGCTCTGAGGTACCAGCATCACCCACCAAGCACTGGGAGAAGAATGGCTGATGGTTGCAGATGGTTTGATCCAGCCCCCACACTCCTGGCCCTGTCTGCTCCACTCACGTTGAACTCCTCCCGGAAGAGCTTCCCCTCGTCTGCCGAGCGCATCCGTATCTCCTCCTCCAGATTCTCCACTGGAATAGGGAAATATTTCTTTGGGCCCGAGGGAGACCTGCTGAGCAGCATGACCCGTTGCTGTTCTGTCAGTACAAGGAAAAGTGTATGTTAAAGGCACGTCCAGAGCAACAGAAAACAAGCTGTTTCCAACTGCAAATTCATTGTGATGCTGGAAGATGCCAACGCGTGTTTCTCACATGAGACTTCGATAGAGCTCATTTAAATCACATAAAAAACCCAAAACCACAGGCCAAGCAGTTGCTTGGAAAACACAATACATTCAAGTACAGCCACTTTGGTACAATTAATGGCTTCTGTAGTTACAGAACCACATTACAATGGGACCAAGTGTCATTTAGAAAAGGAGAAGGCTCCTTCTTCTGATGAAGAGTGTACCAACCCACAGCTGCTCTGGACTGCAGGGACAGCTTTTAATATCTAACACCAAGGAGGTGCTGCTAGATTATTTTACTTGTAAAGAGGAAAATAATAACAACAAAAAAAGCCTTTAAACTTGGCAGAAACCAGAAACTCTGCACCGAGACGAGCTGCTGCTGTGGCTCTCGGTTACCCCAGATGACCAGCACCAGCCCAGCCCCGTCCCACAGTCCCTCTGCAGGGCATAGGTTGGTACAGGGATGGCTGAGGGTACTTCCAGCCACCTAGACTTTGGCTCACACGTGGGAATAAAGCCTCACGACACCTTCACCTGCTACCTTGGTGGAACACAATTGGCCACCTGGAAACTGCAGTGAGCATCCCCACGGGCTGCCTGGCAGATGGTGGAAGAAGTGGGGGGATTAAGGCTGCTGTTTGGTGAAGACAAGTTTTGTTTACAACCCAAGGCAGACAGACAGACAGAGCATTTCCCCACACAGTGGTAAGAACAGGGACATTGCCACTTGACACTCAAACTTGCTGATGGCTGCAGTAACCATTCACTGCCCAAGGGACCTCCAAACCACACTGCCCGGGGTTCCTGGGCACCAGCACCCCCCAAACAGGAAGCCAAGGGGTATATTTAGAGATCTGACTTTGTCTCTGACTGCCATCGTGTCTGTCAATACAGTCATCAGCTCACAGGCAGCCATGTGGAACTGGCACAAAGATGTCATTCTTTTTACCCTTAGGTTTTTCTCTTTGTTAGGGCTAAAATAATTCCTAAGCAAGAAACAGATGGTTCTCCCCACGTTTGCTGAGTTTGAACCAAGCCCCACAGAGAAATCCACCCAAAGGGCTCGAGCTAACAGACATAAACCCAGCACACTGAAAAAGCCAGCAGAAAAAAACATTTTCAGCTCCAGAGTGTGGTTTATTTCAGTGCTGCTGGCTTACACTGCTGCACTGTCTCATCCCCTGGCTTGTTTCTCTTTACATCCAGGAACCAGACTGTAATTTCAAGAACACTTAAAGACCTTTTTTACCCCTTCCTTTTAAGAAGAAGTATTGCAATCCTTTCTCTGAACACAAAGATCACACTATCAGAAACCTGTATCTCAGCTGGTATCCTCATAAAACATATACAAAGGGCACCATGAACACTCACACAGAAATACCTTCTGTATCATAACTCAAACTTATTTTCAGATGACAATCGAGAGTGAAGGTTACATAGGCACATCCTTACACAGGGACCTCTTCTTCTTTCTTAACTATTTTCTCTTTAAGAACAATCCTGTCACAAATAAGAAGCCAACACAACTGAACAAGTGACTTGCTAACCAGCGAATGAGCACGTGCACACAGCAGCAGCCAGCACAGTGAGAAGGAAAGCAAACCTCTCCATACCTTGTTCTTCTAAGATCCCATTTGGCATCTTTTTGTCCCCAGAGTTCACAACAGCTTTCCTGTGTCTTCTGAACCTGAAATACACACACACACTGTGTTGATCTGAACACTGATGCTGAGAGGTTAACAAGCGTTTTCCGCAAAGGAGCCTTTACCAACCACGTAATTCTGGAGAAACTCTTTCTGTTCATCTTGGAAGAGAGGGCTGCCAGTGCCGTGGCCCCCTCTGCCACCAAAGCTCCCTCTGCCACGCTGCCCCCGAGGCTCCCGCCTCCCCAGCAGCACCGCTCTCATTTCCTCCTTAGATCATATCGAAACCAAACTGAGCTGGTTCTGCACGCCCAGCTCCACGCAGACCTACCTGAAAAAATAGCCAGCCAACACAATGAAAATGATGAAGACCAGGAGCAGGATGAGCATTGAGGTCAGCAGGTCCTTGTGTAAGTTGTTCTCCTCTGTGGAGTCTGTGGATTGAAGGTGACAGAGGTGAAAATATTACAGGCACAGATTGACTGATGTGGGAGAGGAACCGTGCTTGGTGTATCAGAGATCTGTGGCTCCATGCAATCATCTGCTGGTATCTACTAAAAGCAGCACAAATGTCTTAAAGCTGAACGTTCAGTTTCTCTTCCCAGCCCTTTCCAAAGCACAGCCCAGGTACCTGCTGCTGGGAACACCAAGCCTGCTTTTCGCAATGACTGCTTAAGCAAACAATTCACTGGTAGGTAACGTAATGGGTACGAGGCTTCAAGCTGAATCTGAAGCCCATTCCAAAGGTTTGCTGCAGTACCCTTCTGCACATCAGCTGTTTCTCAGCCAGGCAGAACTCACCCAAGAATGTCATCCTTCCTATAGGCTTTATGGACTCCAGAGATAAAACATGTTTGCTAGTCCAAACACTGCTCTGGCTGTACTAAGGCTGTGAAGCACACACTGAGCATGACAGAGGGGGGAGGCAGGCAGAGACAGGGCAAACTGCAGCATCTTCTATGGCTTATAATATACCTAACATACATATTATATATTTATAGAAGAACAAGTAGGAATGATGGGACTTTTCACAAAGGCTTAGAGATTAAAATTAAGTCTTGTTTATCTAGTATATATTGCAAGTCTCATTCCTTGGTTAATAGTGTTTTTACACCTGCAACTCTACATTTCAGTTTCATTATGTTGCTGTAACCTTTTAATTCCACTGAACAACCCAATATGTAATGTATTAAAATCATTGCAATCCCAGTATGTTTTATTTAGGAAAGCAAAACTCTCAGGCTTAGCCTTCAGCAAGCCAAAGACAACCCTGCTACCTGGTTTTCTTTCCAACCAGATGAATACATCCAAGCCAAAGAGGTGATAGAGACCTTAGTGAGTGGGAAGAATGAAGCCTTCAAACCTGGAATTTCTTGCCTATACCACAGGGTACAGATAGATGTTGATCTTTCCTCAGTTACAGTCAAAAGAGACACCTGAGGCTGCAGCCTACAGAATCACAGAAGGATAAGGGTTGAAAGGGACTTTTATCCCTTGTCCTGCCACTAGATGCAACACAAAAAAAGTGCTGTCCCAACCTCCTGACACCCACCCTTTAGATATTTGTAAATACTAATGAGATCCCTCCTCAGTCTCCTCCAGACTAAACAGCCCCAGCTCCCGCAGCCTTTCCTCGTATGAAAGATGCTCCAGTCCCCTGATCATCTTGGTGTCCCTGCACTGGCCTCTCTCCAGCAGTTCCCTGTCCCTCTGGAGCTGGGGAGCACAGAACTGGACACAGGACTCCAGATGAGGCCTCAGCAGAGCAGAGGGTGAGCAGAACCTCTCTCGACTTGCTGCCCACACTCTTCTGGATTCATCTCAGAATGCCATTGGCTTATTGGCCACAAAGGCACATTGCTGGCTCATGGTTAGTTTATTGTCAACCAGGACTCACAGGTCCCTCTCCCAAAGCTGCTCTCCAGCAGGTCAATCCCCAGCCTGTCCTGGTACATGGGGTTGTTCCTCCCAAGCTGAAGGACTCTATTACACTGAGGGCATCTACCAGGAGGGTTCTCCGAGCGTCTGGATCCCCCATCCCCAGTCTCTCCATCATTACACCAGCCTTCCTCAGCCTCCTTCATTTGCACCATTCAGGTACCTTACCAATGTGCATTCTTCTAAAATTAAGGCTTTTTTTTTTCCCCCTGCTGATGGTATGGTTTGTTTTTTTTCCTTTTTAACTACATTTATACACTTTTGACAAGTTCTTCACCATTCCTACAGTGGTCTTTGGGAACCACAGTGGTGATTGTGCTAAGATCTCTTGCGTTCACACTTTCCTAACCTCTTCCTTTTTGCTTCACTGCAGCAAAGGCCTTTTGAAGAGATCTTGTCACAAGCCTCATGATAAAATATCCGGAGAGCACAAGATAACAGTAAAAATACAGGTGTACAAAATACCTGCAGTACAATATAGAGTTCATATGGGTATATCAACTGTCCAGAATCGAGGGCTGCAAAATCATTTGAGTGTTGGTTTGTAGCTGTGAGCAGCTGGAAGCAATCTGGATGCTCAAACAGGGCACAGAAAAATACTTGCTTTAAAGGCACAGGTGCACAGGGGGCATACAAGGAAAGAAAGATTCTCCAGTCAGTGTGACAGCACAAAGTTAAGGAAGGTAACAAAATGCATGAAACTTGACATCTAAGTGGTATGTAACAATAAAAGTGACAGGCATGCCAAAATGGTAATCAGAAACCCTCACTTGCCAGGGCTTCAGGTAATCACTGTTGGAAAGAGCGTCTGGATGAACACACATCACCAGGAACAGCTTAACAACTCCTGTGTGGTATTTAGCAACACTGCAGTCTACAGAGAAACCAATGTCTGGCAAAGAAACAAACCACAAAGAGAGCTCTTCTTGCCCCTCAAGAAGGAGCTGCTGTAGCCTCCTTTTGAAGCTTCCAAATTTCAGACTCAGTACCTCAGAATCCTCCAGCATTTGGGGGTTTTGTGTGAGCTGTCATCACTGGCTCCGTGTCAAGACCCACGACACCAACAGGGGGAAAAACAAGTTTGAGTCACAAGGTAATTAAAATTTCCCTCAGTTCATTACACAACACAAATCACCCTTCTGTTCCTCTCAGAATAACTAATGCATCTCACACCACATTCTTGAGGTGTCTTTGGAAAACTGATTCTCAGACAAACACGTGAGGCCTCAATCCAACCCAGGAGAACAGATGTTCAACCCCCTGCCAGATTACAGCCTGCATTCCCTTAGTTAAAGGACAGAGCACTGCTGCCCTGACCCATGCAATTAGCAGCAGCAAGATCTCACCTCTCCTCCGGCTATCTCACAAGGAAATTAGGTCAAAACCCACAAACGGTGTCTTCTTCCTTGTACATGGCTACCTCTGGTCTCAAAGCCTTGCACTGACACATCAATGGCTTCACCTTTACAGAGCCCCTGGGTAAGGCATGGTGTGGTTTAAAACAGTTTTGTTCATTCCCTGTATTTCCTTCAGTGTCTGCAGCTGTCATTTTTATAAATGCAGCCCAAAAGTTTTCAGAGGGAGTTACAACCAGACTTAGGCCATTGTAGACTCAGGGGCTGGAAGATCTTCAGCCTACACAACTATCTACATGTGAAGTGGGACTTCAAGGGGAAACTGAAACACACATCTAGAAGAGCTTTTAATCACTGCTGCTTCAAACACTGATAAATTAAATACAAGAGTAAATGCACACAGAAGTGACAAATGTCCTCTACAGCACATCTCCTCTGCCAGGGAAAACTTCCCACTGTCCCAACACAAAGAGAGCTCTGGTCCAAAACCACGGGGCTTTCTGTTTGCAGCCACACAAAGAAAGCAGCTCATCCCCAGGGTATTTCTCAGAAATGGAATGAAACAGCAAATTCCATGTTGACAAGAGAGGAGGACTAATATCACCAGGAGGGTGGTGGCAACCCCCCTGCCCCGTGATTCCCCCGCCAACCACCCAGACTGACTCACGGGTGCTTCCCAGCCTCCTCCCCTGCGCTGCTGGCCCAGCCCTCTAAGGACTCTTTCTGGAAACATTGCACTGTTTCCCTCAGGGTTAGAATGTTCCCACTTTCTGTATGTGTCAAAACCAAAACCACCCATGAGAGAGAAGGGAACTAAAAGCAGTGCATGCACATCAGTAAGTGTCCTGTGAGCACCCTTCCAGGCTGTCTCCCAAACCTTGACCATCTGCATCCCTGGATCAGTTCCTTTGCATGTAGGACCTGAGCAGTAATAGGACCTAAGCCCATGAATAAAAGTGTGATTAACCCACTTCCTTCTGACTCCACAAATGCAAGCTTAACACAGCAAGGCATGTGGCTTGCCCTAGATTAGCAAATCAGGTACCTGAAATTATTCCAGTGCTGACAAAAAACAGACAAGATACTGTTTATCTGAGCCCAGGAGAAATCTCACAACAGGATCTATTTATTCACAGGTCTGAACACTTTTGTCCAAACAACAGAAATCTTAACCCTCCACTTCTCCAAAGCTAAAACCAAACTGCTGTCTCTCACCCATTATTTGGGTTAAAGGCAGAGCTTTTTCAGGGTACACTCATCTCTGCTGCCTCATTCAGCACACACACGAATGCCCTTTAAACCCTGCTTAGTCAAACCTGATCACAGAGGCTTTAGGGCAGAGACATGTGCCTCTGGTTGGGTTAGAACTACTGTTCCAGACATCCAGCCCTGCAAAGGACCCCAGCCTCCTCTGACGCCTATTTTAGACTGAATCACAACATCTTAACACAGTCCTTATCCATCACGTGGCAAACAGTGAACTCAGTCTTAAATGGTGCCACATTATAAAATGGATCGTTATGAATAGAACTCAGCTCAACTTTTAATCAAGATGTTTTGCCATCCATTGGCACAAAACCAAGGGCTTCTCAGGTTCCCACAACGTTGGCACTACCACAGTAACACATTCCCCACATGTGAGATGTAGGAGCTCTTAAGATAATGTCTCTGCTGAACAACTCAGTCCAGCTTGCATCAGCTCCTGCAGCCAGCTTGTCTGGTGGCCCCGCTAGACCTTTACACATTAACTGAGGGGATGACTCTGACTGGATAACCTATCATGTATGAGAGTGTTGAGCATCTTCTGTATTATTCCCTCACCTGTTCATCTTTCAAAGGGCAATGATTCATCTTCAGTTTTTACTGCAGTCTTTCAATGCTCCTCACATGCTCACAGAGCAGGTAACACTCCCAAAATTGGCTGAGAACAACTGCAGAGAGCAGCAGAGCTCACCAAAGCACACACAGCCACAGGACAGAAACCCTCTCCCCTTATACCTTGCTGGGCTACTGGGATGCTGCTCACAGTGCAGATGTGCATGGGGTGCAAGCTGTGCTCATGCCATCATTTGGACTGATGGCTAAGGCACACTCAAGTGACATATTTCAGGTGGTCCTTAGTACTTTTGGTGGACAGAAGAGTTTCTGAAGTGTCTGGATTATATCAGTAGCAAAGACAATAAACTGTTGTTGTAAAAACTTCTCTAAGTCTGTTTAGATTTAACAGGGATTTACTGGTTATAATTAAGCTTCTTGCACATGAGTGTGTGCTTTCTATACACTGAAAACCTACAAGGTCACTCAACAAAAGGGAAACTGTCCTCTTTTCACAGTTTTCATCTAGCCACCCTGTCTCCTTGAGGTCCAGTTGAACTTGTGCTGCAATGAGTGGGCAGCAGAAGCCACTCACGCCAATGGGGATATCAGAGTCCAGACTGAGCACTCTCACTCTGTTTTTGGAAGAGAAAACCCCAGCCTTGCAGAGACTTGGCTATGCTTCACCGTGCCTTGACTGCAGAGAGGAAGCAGATACTTAGCTGATAAGCAGGAGATGCTCTGATATGTATGTAAAACAAACACAGATGGTAAATAAATAAAGGAAGGAAGAGCAAGGGAAAGAGACAGGCAGTGAAAGCTAACCAAGAAAACAATCCTGCAGTGCACCTGAAGGCAAGGAGCAGCAAATCCCACCCACATTGGCCATGCCAGAGCCAAATGCTGCAGAGTCGGACTGAGCAAAGCCCTGCCTGCCATGGCAGTCATGGAACCATCCAGCAGTTTGGGTTGGAAGGGATTTTACAGGTCATCTAGTCCAACCCCAACCCCATCTATTTTGGAAGCTCTGCTTTTCCAACTAATTCTTGCAATTGAATACCTACCACCAAAGCATCCCTTTGGCTTTTAAATAGCCAGCAAATGAGCCAGATCCCTCCTGCAGAACTCAACGTTCTGATAATGCCTCATTTTCTACATGAAAGGAGCACCACAAGCCCAGCATGAGAGTCCCCAGCTCTGGGTCCCATTCTGCCTGTCCTGTAAGACCTCATTCTTTCTACACATTGCTTCAGTTACCTTCAAAGACACCACTAACTTCTTGAAAGTTTAAACCAGCAATAAATAGGGCATCAAAAGCTGCACCATTTGCTGCCTCTCAGCCTCCCTCTCATCTGATAGATTCATCATCTCTGCACGTTAATACATCAGAAGTTGAAAGAAACTGTAAGGATGGGCACGAAACCCATGAAATATTCATGGAGCAAACACTGGAGAAATTTGGAAAGGACTTAAAAGCTTTACTACTGCAAGTCCCAGTCTGCACTCACATTTAAACCACAGAACAAGTAAAGGAAGTAGAAGAACCCTGGCTATGATTAATACTGGATAATATTTGAGTAACCAGGAATTATTTGAGTGCTCTGGGCAGTACCATGTATAAATAGTCTGTCACATATATTTGATAGCATAAAAGTTTTATCTGTATGAAATATACATTTCCTTACACAAATCCAAATGAATAGACACTGGTTTATGCTTATTTAATGCAGCTGGATACCCTGAGGACATGGCAGGGCAATTTTTCTAGTAAATGGCAGTGAAATCAACCCCAGAATACCCTGATTTTACGAAAGGGGAATTTCACAGCAGTGATTTCATGATATTCTTGTAGGAAGCAAAAAGGCAGCAGTGCTGAAAAACAGAGCCATACAGATTAGGTACCCATGTTTCAAGTAAGAACAAAACCAGCATTTAAATCCAACAAAGTGTTTTCTAAACCGAGTCAGCTAAAATAACGACACGCCATAAGTTATAACTGGCCCCTTCAGAATCACAAGCACCTGATCTTTTGGGCTCATTCATCAAATTAGCACACAAAAGGAAAGCTGGATTGGATTTCAGTATCCTTCAGTTCTTTTCATATTCTTTTAAAAGGCGTTTTCACACTTCTTCAATTCAAAATATCCTTGTATTAAAAAATACCATGTTAGTTCAGTGACTCTCAAACGTGTTAGAGAATCCTCCTGCCTTGGAACTTTCTGTACAGCAGTATATTTTCAGTGTGCATGTACTTGTCTATCAGTCAAAATCCCTCTTTGAGAAGCAAGGTAATGGCTTTGGTATTTAGGAAAAAGCACTTCAAGTCATACTAATCATTCCTAAATCATACCACTGAAATTAAGATTTAATTAAAACATAGATGATAAGATATTACTGTTATCCCCATCACTGAATCCCAGCATGGTGGGCGTGGGAAGGGCCCTGCAGAGTTCCTCCAGCCCAGCCCCCTGCTAAAGCAGGCTCCCCTCTCTCAGGAGGCACAAGAACATGTCCAGGCATATTATCACACTTAAATTCAACACATTTTCCAGTCAAGCTCTGAAGATGAACAGCATCTATGAGGAAACTGCCTTTTTACTAACTTTATTAAGATTCTGGGAAGTGATACAACTAAGAAGTTACTTCCCTTTCCCAATTCCCAAATTCTTACGTGTTCAGACCAACATGAGTAACTTATTCTTATAATGCTCCAAGTGCCAGCCAAGAAGCAGGGCACTGACAGCTGCTTGACGACATTTCAGCAGAGCCATTCATTAGCAACTTTAGTTGGGGTGGTGGGCTTTTGTGTGTGGTTTTGGGTTTTGTTTTGTTTTTTAATATTGGCAATGTTTATTTAGTTTGTAAGTCCCAAGCAAAAAAAAACCACTAAGATTATCAGTACTAATAGCAGAGCCCCATGCTCTCCTGGGGAGGTTTGTGAGTGCCAAGCAGAAAAGTGCTCAGCTACAGCTTCACTGTTCTCCAGCCTCCAATTTTGGTAAAAGGAAATGCCTAAATTACTGCAAGTAAAGACCACGGCAAACAAGGATTGCCATCAGCCACACCTGGCATTTGATTCTTGCTTGGCTCTCCCTCCATACAGGTGTAAAATTCATAGGCAGACTGAAAACAAACCAACCATAGCACTGGGTGTCAACAACAGTCATCATTTCACCACACTGTTTATATGGAACATCATCTGTGTTGTGGAACATCCATACATGTTTATATGGAACATCACATTGGTGAGGGAGCCCTGGCCCAGGCTGCCCAGGGAGGGTGCGGAGGCTCCTTCTCGGGAGGTTTCCAACCCCACCTGGACACGTTCCCGTGCCCCCTGATCGAGGAGTATATCTGCTTTAGCAGGGGGTTGGGCTGGATGAGCCCCTTGCAACCCCCACCATCCTGGGTTTTATACACAAAACTCATATAAAGACCATAGTTCCTCATGATGTTTAATGTCCATGCTGTTCTCTAACTGGTAATGTCTTCATTTCACATGATCTATGTCCATGTCCCATCATGTTGGAGATCCACAGTGACAGCTTCTGGGGCTGTCCAGGTAGGAGAAGACACCCTGAGCTTCTCCACCTCTCCCAAAGCCACCCTGTGCATTTCCCAGGTATGAGAAAGAGAAGGTAAAGAGTACAGCACCAGCCATACTGGAGATCTAATACAGAGGTCATCTGGCAAGATTAGAAGCACAACAGAGGGTTCAAAGTCCTAGGAAAAGACTATGTCACCTGAGGACCTCACAAGAAACCCACTCCCATCCCTGCAAATTAAGATTGTCCTTACTTGTTGTTGTTGTTGGTTTTGGCAGTTCAGTTCCATTGGGGGGCAAAGCTTGTGTGAGCAGAAAATTAACACAGAGCAGCAGGAACGAGCAAGAATGTTCCATCCTGGACCTAGAGGAAAATGAAAGCAAAAGGTAAATTTGCAGGTGAAGTTGCTGTTACCTTATTTTTATCCTCACATCAGAACAAGGCTAAAAGAAAAAGCAATGTTCACTTTAGATGAGGAGCACTTTACAACTTGTTTCATGCTCTCCAATTTGGGCGTACGTTAATCCAGTCCCTAATGAACACACCAATACAAGAGGCTGCCAACTCAGCCCTGAGCCAGTCTGGCTTGACTGAAAAATACTTGTCTTTGGCATAAGACAAGAAAAACTGCTTTCTGTGCTTTGCCAATGGCAGAACACTTCCAGATGGTGGCTCTACATCCACTGCTAAAACCAGAACCATCACAATACTGCAAAATTCCCCCACGTTTCAGTGTCATACAGTCAATATCACAGTTGCCACAGGATATTGTATAGTGCTGCCTAACAACAGGCAAAACAATCCAGGAACTTGGCAGCCACTTGAAAATCCTTCCTTTCAATGTAAAATGGGATAATCCACCAGCAAGAATCTCCAGATAAGCTCAAGTGTATAAAAACTTTCTGTAACAACGTCCATGCTACCTTATAACCACTCTCATAAGTTACAGGACTGAGCCCTACTCCCAGCCTCTCTACTATACCTGGCACTACAGTCAAACTCAGCACACAGCTAGTATTCTTGAAAAGAAAGAAACAGCCCTAAAAATGAATTCCCTGGTGCTGTGAAGGGATGTTAGCAGTAGCCAGGCTCCTGTCAGGCTGGGCACGGAGTTGCCCAGCTCAGCGAGGGCAGCAGGAGCTGCAGCTGCTCCAGGGAGCAACTGCCCCAAATGGGAAGGGCATCAGGGCACCTCATCTGGTACTACAGCTCACCATTTGTTTTCTTTTTGAGAGAAAACAAACTCTATCTCTAGATGCAAAGTAGCCCTTCTTGCTTGCTGACAGCACTCAAAGCACACCCAGCTTGCCAAGGTAACCCCTTCCAGAAGGGGCTGCAGGATGCTTCTATTCATTGCCCCTAGAATGAATACAACACAAAGCATTTTTTTCCCCACTTACATACTATTACCTTCAGCCTTTATTTCACAGAGATGTGTGAGTAAATGGCCCAGGCACTTGAAGTTCAGCGAATAATATTTCTCTACTGAAGGATTCTTAGCTATTTCTGACTACGTGAAGCCTTAAAAAGGTGCCAGAGACTCCTGTTACAACCACAGTTTGAAAAGTCTGCCTTGCTACAGGGAAATCCTTCTATGTCCAACAGACACCTCGATACCATTGCCCCTAGGATGCTATTTTAAATGCTTCCAAGTGTGATGAGAATATATTAAGCAAAAGATTAACATGAAAGTAAAGAGACGGACTACATATTTTTTGAGAACAAAACCCAAAGGTGTAAAAAACTGGTCTTTGGACAGGAGCACACACTCCATAGTGTTTCTTTACCTTTGCTCCCTTACAGTTTGGAAGCTCAATGGACCTAGATGACTTTTTTCTCTAAACGCAATTAGTGAAGAAATAATAAGTATTATTAGCATCAAACTTTATCTTCTTAAATGTCTTTTTTTTTTTAATCCCCAGTCCAGATTTGTTCATTCAATTCCTTCTACTATTGTCTATAATTTAAGGAGATCAGATGTTTTACACAAACAGGCTCAGCCCACAGCTGGGATAGTCCTGACCTTGCCACTCTTAGGACTAGACAACTGCATAACAGCATCCTGCAAAACTTACTGGTGTTACCATCACATGCAGACTGGGTGTGACAACTGTGACTCAGCTTTGCCTGCACTAGACCTATCCTCCTACTCCAAAATACTCCAGCTTCCAGAAATTGCTTTAGCCAGGTCTAACTAGATAAAACTGAAACCATTTATGGTTTTTTTATGATAGCCAAAATAGTATGGGACCGTATCACTATCACCTATGTGAAGTTTCACACCTAGGATACTCGGGCTGAGTTAAACACGCTGTCTCAGTCTTGTGTAGGCATTTTAAGAGCTGAGCAAGAAGTTAATATTCAGATGTTGTAGGAGAAAAAAACCCAGGCTGTATCTGAGAAAAAACAAAACAATCACCTGCCTGAAAAACCTGGAAGTCTTTGTGACTTTCTCTGTTCAGCAAAACAAACACGCCCAGTGAGATTCGGGGTCATTTTGGAAGTAACTCACACTATAAAGACCCGGTGAGGTTATGTTGTATTGAGCAATATATACACCCTCCCAAAGCTTAATGCTTTAGAATTATAAAGCAACAGTATGCTTGAAGCTCAAAAACTGCAGCAGCAATTTACATAATCTGAAGGGAAAGGAAGGAAGAGGATTTGGAAGTGTGGAATAAAGCCAGAATAAAAGTGGGATGATGAGGGAAAGGGCTGGTGCTGCCAGGAAGGAGCTGCTGAATGCTGCACTTACTGCTTTGCACCCTCAGCAGAGGCTGCTGAAACCCACCGGCCTTGGGGGTAATCAGCTCTGGCAGTGACACTGAGCTGCTTTGCTGAACAATTTCACAGAGCAGTGCTGAGTTCACCAGGTCACTGTTAAAACATATCCAGCTCTAAAAAACCCAAAATAATTCTAGTTGATGGCAGGAAAGCGTAAGGAACATGAATGTTTCTCACTCAATATCTGTGAGGAGGCTTTTACAGACCCAAATACCATCCCAGATATGTTGAACCTGTTCTCTTGAATGTGACAAAGTACAACTTGAGTTCACAGTCAGTGCCCCACAAATTACCAGAAATAAACACGTCTACAAAGACTATGCAAATGTCAGGATCTCATTTGAGTCCAAAGCACTTTGCATTGCCGCTTGCTAAAGGCAGGAGGACTCGAATTCATAAAACATTCAGGTGCTGCAGCACAGAGGCAGAGACAAGGGACTGCACTCAGCACCACCAAGCAGTTACTACTTCTCCTCATGCTGGGGTGGGTGGGGAGGTGAGCAAGTGACAATAACGTAAAAACAGCACAGGTTTTACTGTACATTTATGTATATCACATACAGGACCTCAACGATGTAATTTTTTGAACCAAGAACCCCACAGACACAGCAGCATTTGCCATCTTCAGGGAGGTACAATGTCAGGATACATTCTGCTAAAACAACAAAGCAAAAAAAATCACACCAGCTCCTCTCCAGAGCAAGCAGCCAGGTACAAAAGCACTGCTGAACAAGAAAAGATAACCGAGTACTACAAAAGGAGCCTCTTGTTGATAAAATCAGAGAGGAAAAGATCCAGGTAAAGACCTACACTGTTGTTATTACACAGCTTTGCTGTAAGGCAGCTGCTGCCCTGTCTGGAAAAAGACATAGGAGCTGCTTTCATAACTGCACGGGGACACAAAGCACTTTTATCCACTTACATCCTACTACCTCCAGCCTTTATTTCACAGAGATGTGTGAGTAAATGGCCCAGGCACTTGAAGTCCAGGGAATAATATTTTTCGAGTGGAGTATTCTTAGCTATTTCTTATTATCTGAAGCCTTAAAAAGGTGCCAGAGACTCCTGTTACAACCACGGTTTGAAAAGCCTGCATTGTTAGAGAGAAATAGCTGTGTGTCCAACAGAGACCTTCATACCATGACCAAAAAAAACCCTCAACACTGTAAAACTGCACAGCTCATTCAAATCCTGCCAAAGGAGTCAAAGCACTTGTAATCCAAATGCAATCCACTGAGGATGGGCTCAGAAAGCAGGGGAGCTCACGGAGCCTGTGCACAGCCCTTCCCAGCACTGGGATCAGTGCCACGCTTCTCCCACAGCCTGATAAGCTGCCACGGGGGATGGCCCAGTTCCCCACCATGAGAGCAAAGGGCATTCCTTTCAGGGGTTACTGCATTAGCACACCTGCTTCATTCTGAGGACTGAATCCTCATCTGACCCCACAGCTTAAGAATACAACTTGGTTTTAAGAACACACGCTAATGAAACCTTTGTCATGCTGTGTGGCATTGCTGCAGCTGGGGGACTTCTCTCAAGGAGCCTGATGCACAAGCTGTGTCCAGATGAGTTAAACAGGTACCCATTCCCTGCAGCCTCCTAAAGCAGCAATAAGACAGCAAAACATCCCATCTAATACAGAGACTGTAGTCTCTCCCAGGTTTTTACCCCTCAGGGTTTAGTATCATGTAGCTCAGGTCATGTCCCAGATTTTTAGTCCTCAAAAAGTAATTGTGTAAAGGAGAAGCACCATCAGTTCAGCAAATGCAATTAAAAAAAGGAAAGATAAAAATCATAGAAGCCTTTTGCTTTGAAAAGAGCTTTAAGCTCATCAAGTTCAACTCCTCCCCTCACCCTGCCAAGCACAGCACCAACCCACAGCTTTGGGATCCCTCCAGGGCTGGGCACTGCCCCAGCTCCCTGGGCAGCCTGGCACAGGGGCTGACACCCCTCTCAGGGAAACGCTTCTGCCTCAGCCCCAACCTCAACCGCCCCTGGGGCAACTTGAGCCGGTTTCCTCTTCTATATGCTCATTACTTGGGAGCAGAGAGTGAACCCAGCTCCCTGCAGCCTCTTGTCAGGGAGTTGCAGAGTGCTCCTGTGTCCCCTCAACCTCCTCTTCTCCAGGCTCAACACCCCCATTCCCTCAGCCCCTCCCCAGCACCCTTGTGCTCCAGCCCCTTCCCAGGGGCCAGCCCTGCCCTTTTCATGCTGCCACACCATTGCTGATCCAGGCCAGGATGCCCTTGACCTTCTTGCCCACCTGGGCATGCTGCTGGCTCCTGTTCAGCTGCTGTGCACCAATCCCCCCAGGCCCTTTTCTACCAGACAATTTTCTTGCCACTCTTCCCTCAAGCCAGAAGCATTGCCTGTGGTTGCTTTGACAAAAGCATTGTCACTGTAGCTTGACAAATGTGTTGGCACCTCATGTGCTGGCCATAGAGAGCTGTGAGACTGATGGTTTAAAAAAACAAACACCTCCAAAAAAGGGTGGGGAGAACAGCCACCTTCTCTCCTTGCTCAGTCTTTTCTCCATTTGCTTTTCCTGCATTTCACCCATAAACTCCCAGACATCACTGGTCCTACCGAAAGCCTCACACCCCAGTGTCTTGTCTCCAGCTGGCTGGGGGTTTCCCTACCTGAAGCAGGAGAGCCAGGACCAGCTGGGAACCCCAGGCAACAGGAGCAGCCTCAGTCATGTCTGGTCAGGCTGACCACAGCTCCTTTCTCTTTCCTGAAGGGAAAGGAATTCTCTCAGCATCCCTGCTGAGCTACTGTGGCACACCAGGCAGTCCCAAGTTATAGTTTAACCAGAATGGCTCTTGCATGACTTCATTTGTGTTTAGGACTTGATTGCACCATGAGGTCATAAGGTGGGCAAGAAAGCAGTGCTGCAGCATGGCAAAGGAAAGCAGTCATTTATGATTAATCTTTTTACAAAATAACTAGAAAACTAAGTGCTCCTTTACATTCCAAAGGAACAGGGGGAAAGGGGGAACTGGCATAAAGATGAACTCAAAACACGTGGCTCCAAGGTAACTGAATAAAGGGCAGAGGGTAGAAGGGCAGCTCTGAGTGAAGGGCTGGCCCTCTGCCACCATCCCCTGCCTGGGCAGTTGGCATCAAAGCCTGTGGAGCAGCAGGATCTCCAGGGCCTGTCTCAGAGCTCTGGGCCAGTTTGTCCCACTCGATGCCCCCCCATTCCACAGGGCATCAGCTGGAAACAGCTTTTGGGGATTCCTTCTGTTTGAGGCAATCATTCAAAAACTCTTTGTTACTTGGAGTAACACATTAAGCCTTGAATGAAATTCCCACAAGTTTGGTAAAGAGTCCCATGGTTTGACCTGTTCTAAAATTTAGGAGCTTTAGAACAAAAGGAATGCATTGAGTATCTTTCTCTTTTCTTTCCTTGAATCTCTGTCATTTTGGGTCAGAGACTTAGGATATCTTAAAATCCAGAGGGGAAATGAGAAACACGGGCTGTTTGCTGAGCTGTTTGCACATGCATTCAGTGCAGCCCAGCAAGCAGCAAGAAACTCGGGCAAGGACCCTCCAGTTTGCTGCATGGCTCTTCCTCAGGAGCCACTGACAAACACCCCCCGATGGAAAGCTCAATTTCATCATAAAAATGTGGTTTTTTATGGGCCTGCCTACAGCACACTCACTGCTGGGTGTTGTACATGTAAAGACAAGCTTTGTTTCTAAGCCCTTCAGGAATAACAAGCTAATGGAAGGGATGAACACCTAACGTTTAACATCACGTCTAAGTTAGTAACACCACTCAAAAAGTCACATCTGACAACAACAATGCCTCATGTGTTCTCGATGAACACCTGCACTGAAAAGCATTTAAAGGAGATGGAAACAATTAGATTTTTAAAAATACAAATTAGAATAACCACTTAGTCGTAAGAGAGAGTGAGTGAAGCAAAGCACCAGTTCACTGAAGGAAACCAATTCCCATTTCCAACACTGGAGCTTGACAGATTGCCTTACTCGCTCAGTCACTCGGGCTCCCGTTCAGCTACACTATCACACTTGCTTCTCCACTTCCACATCAGAGGTCAGCAGATGCAGCACAGAGTATGTGTGGCACAGAAGTTACAGCAGTGTTGGGAAATGATGACTTTTGTTCTGCTGGAGGCCAGCATCTCAGGTAAGCTCACGAGCCATCTGCACATCTGCATTCACTGCCTACATACAGCTTTAATGTGTTTGCTCTGCAAATCCCTGTTATCTATCCCAAAACAGTTATGTTTCAAGGCAAAGACCTGAATACAGACAAAATTTACCACTTTTGTAGTAATAATTTTTAAATTCTGCTGCCCTGGCGTAGGTGGTCCTGTCTGTCTGTCTCAGGACCATGAGCAAGTCTCCAAACCCAGGCTAACACAAGTTCAAATCCATCTCAATTAGCAATGCTGAGATCTCCAACGAATATAAATCATGGGCTGGCACCAGCAGATTAAGCAGTGCATTAGCAGCTCTGCTCCAGGAAGGATTCCATGGCAGTGTTGACAGTGGGGCTGACATGTCATCATCACAACCTGACACTCGTCACGTTAAAAACAAGGAGCAATTTTTCAATAGGCTGTATCCCACAAACACATCCCGGAGCAGGAGGCAGCAGCACCGAGTACCACGGTCATCTGGTTTCTTTGGTACTATTGCTCACCAGGATTAGACCCAAAGCAGTTTTGAAGATATGCCATGTGATGAATTGTAGTAGAAAGCACTTAGATGTACTTCATCCCAGGAATGTAAGGAGCTTTAATTGTGGCCTCAGTGTTGAAAAAGCATTAATTTCCCACTCATGTATTACATATATGGCTTATCTGCAGCACCACAGCTCTGGAAATGAAGAGGGAGAAAAGAGAGATCTTCTCCATGCCCTGATGAATGGCTCTCGGTGAAACAACACAAAGGATGTGAAGATTTTGGAGACATCATATCTTAAACTACTTGGACTACATATGAAAGCTCACTATTCCAAGTCTGATATCACAAACATTCCAAATCAGGAAAAGAGCACCCAAAAGAGAAATAACTACAACTTCAGACTGAGAGAAAATATTCTTTCCAAATTCAAAACTCTATTTCCATGCTGCAGTAACAAAGGTTAGGGTGATTCAGACATTGTCTGTCTAACAAGTGACATTTACTCTCAGGCGCTTTTAAAAGAGCTCCTGTGAGGGTTTCTGCAGTTGTCTGATCAGCTTCTGCAGGGAACAGCAGCCTCAGCAGGTACATCACTGAGAAAGTCATCGTATCTACCTCCACAGCCAAGCACTGAGGCCAGCGTTGGTTGAAACTAAGCTAGGGTAAAGCCAGTCCCACTGAACCGAAGACGTGAAGTGTAATTCCTCAGGGAGAAGACAGCAAGCAAATGATAATTTACAAAAGAGCCCCCCCTTCTGCTGATGCAATGACTAACACTGTGCAGGTGGCAGCATGATTTGCAGATGTGATGAGCCCCATGATGCGTGTCTGTCTTTTAAGCCCAGGCTTCTATAACCACGAGCCAGTTCCAAAGTCAATGCACTGAGGACACTGGTTCAGAGTTTTCTTACCCAATGTACAAAAAAAGTGCTCAAATATTCCTTGAAGTTTAAACAAATTTCCTGTAGCTCCTTCTACTATTAAAAAAAAACCCAACCAGAAATGCCTACATTAATTTAAAAATCACCTAAAAATTTATTTTTCAGAGATATCTGTTATGTCATGAGCTGAGGGTTTAACCACTAAGGAGGAAAATTAAGGTTACACTGCTTTAGACAGGAGTTAAGTCTCATGATTGCAGTGCAATTAATGAAATGAATCATTGTTGTGTTCAGGTGTTTACACAACTGCAAGAGGATTGATTCTAAATATAACCAATGTATCTCATAAGTTCAGATATTTTATACCTGGCAGCATGGGAAGGATCAGGCAGGTCCTTCTCTATGTTAAGTTATCCCATGGAGCCAAACTCCTTCAGCAGCGCACACAGTGCAGCTGATGACTCCAGCTTCAGCCCACGCAACCACTCTGTGTTCACCTGCCACCCTCTCCACAATGTTTCCCTAATTAGTCAAGATTGCTTTGAGTGCCACTAAGACAATACTTCCCATGCCAAGCCAAGCCATTAATAGACACAATCCATAACAGCATCCAGGCTGCTGTAAGGGCCACACACCTGCACTCTTCAGGGCAGAGGTTTTCCAGTGAATAGCTGCTCTGAAAGCATCAGTTTCATCACATCCATCTTTCCCTAATGTGCTTCTGAGAAAGGGTCATGACAGGGTCAAAATCTCACTACAACACCTACAGGTTCTGCTGAGACCCAGAAGGCAAATCACAGTATCTCAGCAAAAAGCTCAATGCAACAGGACACGGCACTCCCTGCCTGCTCACACCACGTGTCCAAGCTCCTGCCAGCTCCCAAACACAAACCTGGAGATCGCTGTGGCCCGCTGACAGATGAGAGTTTCACACAAGCCACCCGGTCTGGAAGTACCTAACACCACCTGCCTCTGAATTTGTCCTTCCCTTGCCACAGCCCACATTCCCATCCCCACAGCACTGGTGTCTGCTGGGTTTGGTTGCCTGTTACCCGCTTGCCTCTGGGCAAGGCAGGGATTCAATGTTCCAGGCATCCTCAGCTAGGGAGGAGAGCTAAGCCACTGTTCCTCCCCATGTTCTTCCCACCTACCTTCAGCCTTCACACATGCAGCCCCTGAAACATCATTTCTTTCAGAGACACTTCAACCCCTTTCAATCATCTCGTGAAGGTACAGCTGTAAAGGAGCAGAACAATACCAATCCTCAAAAACAGAAGTCTTCTCAGAAACCAGAAAATTCACGAGAAGTTGATTCTTCTCTTTTCAGTCTCGGGGAGAGATGATCTCCCTTGTGTTTTAACTGCAATGTCCAGTTCTGCCCCCAAACAGTTAAGTAAAGCTCTGGGGAGAGAGCTCCTCTCTGCAATAACAACCTTGACCTGAAATGCCAGGTCCGAGCCCAAATCCCACTGCACAACAGCTTCAACTGGAACAGAAGTGGAAGAAATTGGAAACCAGAACAGCAAATCCTGGAGCTCGATGCCTCCATCACTGCACCTTGTCCCTGCATCACCACTCTGGTAACCTCCTCTTACCCACTGTCCACGCTCAAGTGTTGCATGTCAGCTGCTGGCAAGTGATTCCATAGCAGATGTGACTCTCAAACAAGTGCTTCCATGCAAAGCCTAAAACCTGCAGAAGTATTTCTTGAACTAAAGGAAGAGCTGAATTAGTGGTCTCCAGTATTTCACTGGCAATATTTCTACAGGCTCATCAGATAATCCTCCAAATGCCAATTTCCACTGCGTGACGCTTTCACAGGAAGAACAAACCAGTTTCAGTTTATTGTTATCTGACCTCTACTGTGCTGTTAGGCTTGGACTTATTCCCTTTTTTATGACCACTTTCACCATTTCCTTGTTGCTGCCCTGCCCAGTTGCAGCAGTGGTTTCTGCAATGCAGGGCTGCGTGCAACTACGTCTTTCTCTGAGTCATTAGTGAAACGACTTATGGAAATCAAGAGGTATATGCTGTAACTACAGCTGATAGCAGCTTTTATGGAAAACAGCACATTTCACATTGCATTTGCAGTATCATCGTGAGCCAGTCATGCAGTTTTATATCTAGAAAAGCTTATAGTGACTGTGGAGTCAGCACTCCCCCAGCCCTCATTCCCTGGCACAGGAGAGTACTATATCAGTGTTTTGACAGAACTCAGAGCTTCTGGAGTGCACAAAGAGGAGTCAATCTATTCAAAGAGAGTGTGGGAGAAAAGGCCTCATCTTATTTTCAGCAGAGGAGGCTTATAAATTGCCTGGGCTCTCGCTGCTAACCTTGGCTTGCCCTGTCAATCCCTTTCCTATCCTGAAATGCTGGAAGCTCTAGATCAGAGGCTAAATCCTAAAAAGACATTTTAAAATAAGGGAGGTAGCACATAAGAAATTACATCCAGACAACGAGTTATAGCTTTACAATGTAAAACACTGGGCAAATCCATTGTGAGGATGAGCTGCAGCTCACGGCTAAGCAGAGGGGCAGCAATGGCCCAGGTTGAGCCAGCGGCAAGCCCACGCTTTGGCCACTGCCACTGTCCCCATGTCACGGAGCAGCACCCAGAAAAGAAATGGTTGTGACTCCCAGGCCCACCAGGTGGCCCACCTCATGGGGCAGCTGTGACTCCTGGGCACACGTGCCAACACCACACACCCATGGTATAGCCCACCCCACCACAGCCTGGGTGCCAGGGGGATGTTTGCATCAGCCCCAGCACTTGGAGCTGCCCAGCAGAATAATAGAGGATCGAATCATCAAAGAGTGAGTTGAGATTAAAGCACAGAATGTTATTATGGCGAAAATGAAAGAAACACTACTGGATTGTTTCATAAAGCACACGTTGTCCACCATTAGGTCTATGCCACAGGCATTTTGCGTTCTTATTTTACATCCAAGTGTGTCTCTTGCAGCATAAATATTCATTATTCGTCCTTCTTGGTCTCATTTTGGATAAATAAAGATCTCCACAGCAAGGCTCTATTTTGAGTTATTTACTGTTTTACCTTTGAGCTCAACCAAAGGGGTGAGTTCATTCACACAGAAACACAGGGAAGGAAAAGAGACTCATCAGACATGTGTATCCAGGGCACTAATCACACGATTCAACTTTGGACAACAACGAGGTTCTAGGACTTCCCTTAAAATCTTACAGGAATAAACACTACAGGAGAAACACCCTGACTGAGTTTCAAACCTCGTTCATATCTTCTCAACAACTGCTACCCCTATGCCAAACTAATCACATTTTACTGAATCCATATGGAGAGGCTTGCAAGCAGACACACAAATTTGCCATCAGGTTTGTGCAAGTTTCCAGCATCTCCCTCTCCCAACAGGCCTGTGCTGGAGACTGAAGCCACAAATGAGGGTCACCTTTCCCCGTACACCGTCAGCAAATCAATGTGTGCAGCCTTTCAAGCAGGGCTCACACATAAATTAGGCAGTCTGCAATTGATTCGCGGGAGAAACCCTCGAGCAGTGGAGTGAAACACCAATAAAATCTTACAATTAACTTGAGAAGTTGCCTCTTCTTCCATCCCAGTGGTCCTTTTATTCTTCAAGTCTCAGAAAACGTACCATCATACAGATGCTCCCGTTTAATAGAGCTGTATGAATATTTAAAAGTGCTTCTTGAAAATGAAAGCTAATTATATATGATGGAAAATACAGCCAGAAGAACTATCAACCACATAATGACCAGATTAAAAGCTTGTGTTTCAGCAGCAAAAAGTGTTTCATTTTGGAGGGGAGGAAAAACAAAAGCACAAGTGTGTGCCCTGTCTGCATCTTCAGACAAAGCAGCAAAGGAGAACGTGACGTCTGGATGTGTGAGAATTCATTCGTAACACATCAAGAAGGTGTAATGCAGAAAGCAAGGCAGCAGTGTTGGAGCTTCAAGCTGTTCAGCCCAGCAGGGCTGGGAAACCTTGTGGGTACATCTAGAGTCTAGTGTGCCTTTGCACTGCAGACATTCAAACCAGGCAATATCCCTGCAGCAAAGGCATTGCTCAGCCTCTCAAGCTGAAAGCTAGATTTCACAGCTATGGGGCAGGCAGACACTGCTTTTGGTGCTGTTATTAGTTTTTTCCATACTGCACGGTCAGTGTACTAGCTCATTCTTGATCCTTCTTCCCCTTCTGTACCTCCACAGGCACAGAAACACTGCGAAACACTGGCACAGGCTGGCCAGAAAGGTCAGGGTCAGGTTGGATGGAGCTCTGAGCAACCTGATCTAGTTTAAGATGACTAGGGAGGTTGGACTGCATGATCCTTTCATTTCTCTCCCAACTCAAGCCATCCTGTGATTCTATGAAACCTCCTCAGGCACAGCTCAAAGTACAAAGAGTTTGATAGCACAAGACTTTACATGTTCTTATACCTTTTTGTCTTCCCACCACCCTACTTGTTCCTACGTACGCCAACACAACTCTACATCATACTGCAACCGAGGGGGAGAAGCAAGGAAAGCTTATTTGTTCCTTACATCTGCACCAGTTTAATGATCAAACTCACAAGCAGAGCCACCGAATGACTGAGCCACTGAAACTGGGTGCCTGTGCACTGCAAAGCAGGCACAGGCAAAGGGCTGCAAAGCAGCAGGAGGACAGGACTGGGGAACAGTATCTGAGGCAGTGTGGTCAGAAGCAGCTTGGCCATGCCTGCAGATAACACACGCACTGCAGCTGGCTTTCCACATCTCTGCTCGCAAGGACTGTTTCTTTGCAGCCTCCTTGGCAGAGCTCATGCAGCTCTGGACTTTGCTGATGTCCTGCAGACAGACAGGCTGAAATAAGGCCTGAACAGACCTCATTCCCTGAGGCCCCCAACCCAGCCTCTCACCTTTCTTTAGGTGCAAAGTATTTTCTATAACTGTGCTCAATCCTCTTCTCAGCTCCTGTTATGACCCACTTCCCTGTCTCTGACCTGGCCAAGGTGGATTCCCACGTCAGCAGCAAGGATTCACCATACACACCCTGAGCTGCCAGCCAGGCAAGAGTGCCTGCCACTGAGTCACAGGAATTGCCCCCAAACTGTCCCAGGAAAAGCCCTCTCTATGGGACTGTTCAGATACAGCCTTCTCGTGCCGAGACAGCTGTGTCCAAACACCGACAAAGAGCACAGATCAGGATCTTACAAAACAGAAGAGAGCAACATGCTAAATGTCACTTGGGGAGATTATTTTTAAAACTAAAGCACCAGGACTGGCTTGGTGTTGAAGCTTAGCCACTCATCATGTGAGAAAAGCAGAGGACCACACTCACTTTGTATTTCCCAGGGGCTCACAGAAAGCATCAGCTTCAAACCAGCCCATGCTGCAGTTTGTAACAGATAAATCCACTCTTTGTAGCCTTTTTCCTTTGCATTTTTAAGTTAGGCAAGGTGTGTGTATACCCATTTGTATACACACAATTTGTTTTACAAAGTACTAAAATATTAACCACTACAAGTTACCCCAGAGTATTTATCCTTCGATCTAACACTCTCCTGAGATTGACAGCAGCACAGTGAAAGAGCAACTGAACAAAAGGTTAATGAAACAGGTGGCCACATGCTGCTTGCAAAACCTTGCAGCAGCCAGTCACAAGCCTTTCCCACTGACCAGCCAGGCTACCTGGCAAACCCAATGCACAAGAAACAATTACAGAACTGATGAAGCAAGCTACACCAGATGTTGAACTTAGGCCCCATAATTTGATGTAACACCTGTTTTGTGACTGAGGTTGTACTGTAATAACAGCCTGTGGAAACATGCACAGAGACTCAAGGGTAACATTTTGTTTGCTGGGAGTTGCTTGCTGAGCATTCATCAAAAGCCTGATACTCCCAATTATTTCTCTGAAAGACACGGCTGTCTCGGGGACAGACGGCAGCTCTCTGCTCTTCCAGATCCTCTGCACTACAAACTAAAGCAACAGCAGGGCCTGCATTACTTACATAGAGCAGCATCTGGCACCAGTGTTTGGTACTTCTCTTTCCTTGTGACATTCAGTGAGTCAGCAGATAGATTTACCTTATATAAATCTATGGTATCAACAGCAGCAGCACTAAGTGGAAACAAGGCTCTGGGACATGAAATGCAGCTGATTTTCTCTTCCTTTACTAAGCTGCTTAATAAGTCACTTATCTCAGAAAAACCATTGTTGCCAATGCAAATTTCTAGGGATGCCAAAGCTCTTTACAGCCCAGGATCTCAAGTAAAGACCCCAGAAACTGCATTTACTATTCAGATTAAACTAGCAAACCTCTCAGTTATCAGAAACGTAAATTCCAAGCCTGCAATGTGGTTCATGCAGGCAGCTCTCAGAGCCCACATTGAGCCCCAGGGACACAGGCACTGGGGTCTGCCCACACAACCTGCAGGCAGCTTCTCTGGGATGCTGAGTGCATCCCTGAGACACCTCCCCCCCCTACCCCCACCCCAGGGCATGATAACCCTTCCAGGGAAGAAATTTTTCCTAATCTGCAATCTAAACCTCCCCAGTCAAGCTTGAGGCCATTTCTTCTTGTCCTACTGCATGTTACTTGGGAGAAGAGACCAACTTCAAACAGTGCTGAAAGCTTTAACACATGCCCTGAGAGAATAAAATCCCTCCTGAATAAGCTAGCTGCAACTTTTCATAGAGTAACAGAAGATTAATGTTTCATGATGAGCGGGAGAAGATTTATCTTTGCCCATGTCTGAAAGAAGAAGAATTAGTATCCTAAAAGAGGAACAACAACTAGGAAGAAAAAGTTAACCCACCAGAAAACCGCTGATGTAGGCTGGAAAAGCCACCAGAGAAGTTACAATAGCAGCAAGCTCTCTAACACTCTGTGCTCTGCAGCAGTTGGGGAAGTTAAAAGCAGCAAGAACTGCTAAAGTCCTCCCTGAAATACCATTACTGATGCTACATCACGAGGGCAAATGGCCACTGAAATCATCTCTGGAGGAATGTAGTGCATTTTCCATCAGCTCAGATCAACACTGGGCAGGGAAAATACAAGAAAACCCAAGAAAACAGTACAGAGCTGAGCTAAACACTTGAGGCATCGTTCCAAGTCTGAAGCCTTCTTGAACTTTAACCTCATCCTGGATTTGGAGAAATGGAAACATACTGACAGACACTAAAACGCAAAATCAAATTACTCTCATCCTCTTGGAGAGAAGCCCTCCCTAAGACACGTGTGATAGCTGGAGCAGAGGCAGCTGCCCCCTCCAGCACGCTGCCCAAATTAACCCTTTTCACTGGATGAGATAAATGAGGGACTACAGGAAAAGTCAGGAAGGCACAATTCACGTGTTTCAATTTCCAGTTAAAGCATCTGCACACCATTCCAAACGTACCATGCTGGCCACATACCCTTAATAAAGAATTTCAGTAAGTGGGAGCTCAGAGAATATTTACTATGCTCTAATAATTGCCCACAACCTGGTCAACTCTGTTGTCAACAGACACTGAGCTGCATGAACTATTGACAGCTACACTGCTAGAGATGTCCTTTCCCTGTGCCTGACTGCCCACCCATTCATCATCATATCAGTTTTACAGCCCTACAAATTGATGGATTCATGGTAGCTCCTCGAGGCAACAACATTCATATTGCAAAGTCTTGATGAGCTATAAAAGACAATTTGCCACTCCTTCAAATTAGAACTGGGAGCCCAGGCTCTTTCCCCACGACCAGCACAGCAGCCAGCTCAGCTGTCTCCAGAGTCAATGCAAAAGTATAAGCACCTCTCATGCCAGGCCCCTGTGCTCATTATCCTCAGTCTGTACTTCCCACAGGGAATCACACTGGGCAGCAGCTTGAAGATGCTCTGACCAAACAGTAAGAATTCACATGGGGAAAGAAAAACACAGAGTAAAAAAAACCTCACCAAAATAGCACCTCCCTCACCCCAAACAGCCAGTTAAGCATCTCCATTATTCTTGGTGTTTGGGACTATGCACAAGCCTAAATCCCAAGTCTCTCACCAGTGCCCGCATCACATCCCTCCTGGGCATCCATCTGCAGAGGCAAAGTCCCTAAGGAGCAGCAGCAAAGTGCTCACTCCCCTGCTCCTGCACACACAGCTCCCTTTCCTAACAGCCCCAGTGCAAGAACTTGAAGCAGAAGTTTATCTGTATGCAGATGGGATAATCATTTTCTGTACTTCCCTTTCAGATTCATAGATATGCTACTTCACTAATCTGACAGCAACTGAAATGCAGAGAAGAGCCCATGCTGGCTGCTCTCAGCATCAGGGCACACCAGCACTGCTGCTTAAGCGGCAGTTGCCTCCGTTTGGGTTTATAGAGCATCATCAGTATCTCCGGTAGGGAAACACCCTCTCTCTAATGATGCTACAGTCCCTCCCTAAACTGCAGAGCACAAGTAGGTCTGCAACAGCAACAATTTCTTACCATTCCATCTCATATTTTGCAGAAATTATGGCCTCTGCCAGATGCAGAAAGCCAGGGTGTAATAACGTCCCTGCCCATCAGGAGCATCTGGACACTGAGTATTTAAAGTGAAGACCAGCAACCTTAAACTCTGTTAATCACAAAAATTAGTTACATTCTCAACTGCAATTCAGACTACATGGACAAGCTCAGAAAAGTCCATTTGCCTTCTACGATTAATCCAGCCCAAAGCTGTGTGCTTTAGGCAGAAAGCTTAAGGCTTTATGCATCAAGAAGCACACAGATAATTCTTCTTCCATAGCTTCTGGATGACATCTGTTTTTTTCTTCTGAATGAAAATGCACATTTCATTACTGGAATATTATGAAACTTTTTTTCCCTACTCGCAAAAACACGATCATCATCTGAGCACCTCAGCTGCCAACGTCAGCCTTTGGCTCTGATCTGCAAGAACTTCACCACTCAGTAATTAAATCAGAAACAGAGCTGAGTAGGAAACAACATGCTATAGAGCATTCTAGAGTTGATGTACGTGGTAAAAATTAGCCTTGTGACTCCTGGTACCTATGAGCAGCTCTTACCATTTGCACTAGAGACCACAGCCCACGTTCATGAATTCTCATGCAAGCCGACAAAAAGCTTCCCTGAAATAAAGGCTGATGCCTGCATTGTTTTGCCTTTTCCTCCTTGAATTGATATGACAAAACTTCTGTCCCCAAATACATACCTCTTCTCCATACATCTGCAGATGACAGGATAGCAAGATGCCCTGTGACAGTCAAAGTTGCTGCCTTACACTCTGCTCCTTTCCACTCAGTTCATGTTTGAAAGGAAAAAAAAAAAGTGAGTTGTGCCTCCAAGGTATCTCTTTGCTGTTGATGGCTGAAAAAGCCTTTGCTGGCATTACAATCTGCTCAAATTATTACTTCATTTGATTTTCATCCTCACAAGTATTTTATTAACAGCATCCTACAGCCATGCCCTGGTTCCTGATGCTCAGGGAAGGAGCAAGGAAATGACAGAATCCCCAGCTGATACTCTGATTTTCTCGTATTGCAATTCTGCAGCAGAAGCAAGAGCTTTGCAAACACACCCATCCCTGCTCTGCCTCCTCCCTTCCAGCCTCTCCTACCTCCCCCATCAGCACCACTTCTCTAAACCCCAAGCCAGCAGCTGCAGGGCCCTCCAGGGATAGGCAGGTTATGGAGGGGCAGCTCACACCAGAGAGCAGCTGGCAGGCAGCGGCATATGAGTTCAAGTGGAAGAAGAAGAAAATACACACCAGAGAGTAGGGAAGTAGCCTCTTTAGTACATCAGAGCTGCCACTTACAAATGGGAGAATATCAGAAAAAAAAAAAGGCAAAAATTAAATTACTCTTCACAGGACATAAAAATTGTTGTCAGCATCCCGTGAGTCAAGCAAAATGCTTCTGTACCTGGTGCTCTGTGCCTTACAGAAACTTGAACTGCTACACTCAGAAAATCATCTCCTCTCAAATATCCATTCCAAAAACCTGATGAGAAGTAAGTGTAACATTCAGTCTAACATAGAAAACAGACTGAAGGTGCACTATCTTGATGCATTTTTATATATATATATTAATATATAATATTATATATTAATAGTTCCCATTACTAGTAAACTACCATCCAAGATAAATTGCAAGATTATTAAAGAAACCGTGTAAAAGCCACAGAATCACGCAGGGAAAGCCCATGCAAATTTATAGGGTGGTGCAACCATAATCTCCAAACCCCTACTGATTTAGAGGACTAAGATTAAGACCACTTTTACTTAAAAACCTCCCTGTAATGGAATAGTTCTCAGATAAACACGTATTTAGGTCAGTGGCTTCCAAAAACTGTGCTGCTTACCCCAAATACAGGAATCTCCCTGCAGCAGAGCTGCTGCAGCTTTTGAGAAAACGTATCATCAGATCAGACAAGCAAGGTCATGGTATTTATTTTGTCCTGATGGCTTCACTAAATAATTACATCAGGATTTTTCTCCCTTCAATGCCACCTAAACAGGAGCCTGTTTTCTAAGTCAATTGTGATACTTATTGTGAACTAAAAATACTGCAACTTCTATAGCAAGGCTCTTCTTGAAAGCCTTAAGGGATATAATCCCTGTTACTCACTGGTGCTGCAACCAACAGATTTATGGCACAAATGTTGTGTTTGTGAGATCTGATGAGCTGCCAGAGACTTCACAGCTATGGAAGTCTCACCACACACTGCTGCAGCAAGGGCAGGCTACGTTCTCACACACACGCCAGGTATCTGCACAGCCTTCACAGGGCTCCTGTTCTTCAGATATTCAGAAACAAGCTCATTTCATCCAGTTTAGACCTGCTTCCAAAATGCTGATCCCTATGCTGTCTCTTACTTTTGACTATTCAACGTTTCAGCCTACTATGAAGGACAAAATTAGGCCAAAGGGTGCAAATGGCCTGAAATGCAGGAATCTAGTAACAAACAAGCCAGGAAGTGCAATCACAAACCTTGACAGCAAAGCCAATCCATAGCACTTAGAAACACTTCTAACAGTTAGATTTGCCTTTGTGCAACTGCCATCCTACAGCACTGCTGGACCACTCACTCCAAGAGATATTAAGGAAACAAAAAGAGTTGGCTGGGGGGATACAGAAGGTTTCCTGTGGACAACATCAGACCTTGCAGCTTATATGCCACCGACCTTCCCATGGGTTTTACTTGCAGCTCAAAGGCAGAAGCAGTGTGCTGCATGCGTAGGTTCTGCTTGCAGGCTTTAAGCATCACCAAAGAAATGAAGTCACAACCTGACTTATTAAAAATGAGCGAAGCCATTAAGCCACAGTGGCTATTTGCATACACACTGCAACACTTCAAATGTCAGCCATTTTTACAACAGCCCCTGTTACAAAAAAAGCTAGGTGTAAAATGCTAATGTACAACACACAGGTCTGAAGCCAAGGATGCATAATGTTAGTTGACCAAAGGGCAGCTTCCAAAAGTTCTATCCTAAAGCAGATTAAAATATGCAGCAGCATTCCTCCAGCTGCTTTTCTGCAGGCAGGATTCATCCCCAGGAGCAAGACTTGGCATGTCTCTGCTGAGCTTCACCAAGTTCTTCTGGGCCACATCACCAGCAGGTCCACGCACCTCTGAACATCAGCACAGCCATCAGGTCTACCAACCACCCTTCCAGTCAGGTGCTGATGGCACACTGATGCTTCATTTCCCAGCCTCAGAATCACTCAGCATTTTCGTGGGAGAACAGCGTATTTATATTTCATGTATAGCCTCCATGCTTACCAATTACTTCCACTGCTGCCTACACATTAAGTAATCATATTCCCCAGCTCAGCAACTTGAGCAGGAGAGGGAGATTTTCTTGCCCCAAAGAAGAGGAGAATTGCAAATTAAATATCATCCCTATATTTAGGAAATAAGCTGTTTCTGCTGCAGTTATAATTATGCAAGTGTCACAACATTTTGAGATTCCTTGGAAGTATTATCTGCAGCAAAAAAAAACCACCCAACACATTTAAACATGGCACAGTCTCACTTACCTTTACAGCTGTATCCAAGAGCACAGCTTTAAAACCATTCCCAGGAAGATCTGGTGTAAGGATCCAGTGTCAGACATTGCTCTTGCTCCCAGGTTCTATCACCCCTGCGTCCCTGAAACTCCTCTACCCAACTATTTCCTGACTTCCCATCTTTTACTAATCCATGCCCCAGTCAAGTCAGACATTTTTCTGTTTTGCTTGGTTTGTCTGTATTAAGAAGGAAAAAGCTCCTGTTTTTCTCATCAGAGATATGCAGAATGAAGGCTGGAAGATGCTGGAAGGACTCCTTTGATGTGAGAGGTTTACACTTGACCTTCTCTTTTCCTGCCTAGATATTTATATCCTGTTGGCTCAGAAAACTGAACAACAGTATCATGTAAATAATGACCTGCTACAGTGAAGCTTGGGACCTTTCTCCTAGAAATGTATCTATGGCACTCGCTGCTAATAGTTTTATTCTTCAATCATAACTACAGTGGAAAAAAAAGGCAAAATCTTCAGTTTAGCTCACTTGGCATTTGAGCTTGCTAAAGAGATGGTTCCAGACAAAATTAATCACTTCAGTAGTTATAAGATATTGCCTGAAAAGGCAAAGATCAGTACTTCAAACACATAAATCAAATTAATCCCAGATAAATTCAATAGCCTCCGAAATGCAACATCTACTGCAGCAGTGTTTTGAACTGCCATGTGCTGGACTCAACTTCACTATAACCTCTGAATAAGGAGAAGGTTCACTTGTAATTTCCCAAATGCATATCTAGGTCTCAAAGTACAGCTTCATGCCCTTATTCTTCACCAAAATGAAAACTACTTGGAAAACAAAGTCATTATATCCAAACAACTGTCAGAGAATACTTCCAGGACACGTGAACCCTCATTTCTAAGACATTTCCAGGATTTTTATATGCCTGTAATCTTTCATTCTTTTTAATCAACATGAAATGCATTGTTTATCTGAAAGTAAGCCAATTTTGATTTGGTAATGAGGCAGCATCATACATATGAGAAAAGCAAAGCACCAAAGAAACCTGGGCAAAAGGTAAAGGATTACATTTTAAAGGAGGACAAAACCTTTGATCCAGACAATCTGCTGTTTTCCCAGGAAGGTCAATGGATGTGGCTATCTCCATGTAGCTGGAGCAGGAAACACCACTTGAATATTCATTTGCATTGCAGAACAGCTCTGCAGCCCATGCTGATGTCACAGTGGAGAGCAAATCCACTGCACAAAACCAATTCTCATCGTGACCACAGTTAAATAACTTAATGATATATTTCTTACTTGTAACTTCAGCTGTGCAGAAGTTTGGAATGTATCTCCTTGAATGCACTTAGATATGCCCCAAAACAGGGATCCACTCTCAGCATCCATTGAGGGGAAAGACTGTACCACATCGTGCAAAGCAGCCTAATACACACATGCCCCTGACAATGGAAGCGCTAAGCCTATAATACTTTCCTGTTTCATTCTTGTTAACCAAAAGGATTATGATCTATCCCCATCACTGTGGATTTCTAACCACTTAAGCTACTACAGCCAATACATATTTATTGAAATTCTTCACACAAACCCAGCAAAGCCCTCGAAATTTAAGCCAAAAGCATAAAAATTGGCTTTAAGTCGTCTTTGGGGCTGTTTTAGGTACGTATTTTATATAGTGTCCTCTGTAATGTTATAATCTGGAATAATTCTGAGGGCTCACACATAAATTCACAGAGCATTCTCAGAAACGTTCAAGAGCATCTGAAAACGTTCCAGTTTGAAGTTAAAAGTTCTTTCCACAAGACATTGACTTCAAACACCCAAGCAAAGACTTGCCACTGACGTAAAGTGTCCTTGGAGACCTGCTTGTTCAAATGCAGTACAACCTAAGATTAGAGTAACAGAATCATAGAATCATTTCAGCTGGAAAACACCTTTAAGGTGATAACTGTCTTTTAGAAGAGTGCCCAGAGGTTCTTCTCCATCTCCTGATAACAGAGAGCTATACTGGACACCAAATGGCAACATTGGGCAGGGTTCAGCCACCTTGACTTTTGAATGATAGAGGAAAAGGTTTTATTTACTTATGTATGACTTGCTCAATTGATAACCAGGGCCTAATCTCTGCAGTTGAGCACGAGAGCCACAAATTACATCAAATCAAACAGGAGAACTTCCAATTCTGTATTTTAAAATGCTACTTAACAGTCAATATTTGTTTTAAGTGACTCGGTGGCAAAGGCAACTCAACCCTTGGTTCTCACATCACAGCAGCAAAGATAACTTTTAAGAAATAATAGCTTTGAATGATCAAAATTATGTGCAGTCAATACTTGTCCTATCTATGCATTCTGAAATAAACCATTCCACCCTCTCAGGAAGGAAACAGCATATGGAGCTGAGCTATCCCATTGTCAGCTTTTTCCTATACATAAACAAACAGAGGAAAGTCATTACAGGCTTCATATGTTAATAACAGGAGGAAAGAGGTAGAGGTCAGGTCTTTATTGCCAACTCCACCTTGGGAAAGACAGATTTAATGGACCAAAGCACATTTCTTGAAAATAACCTAATGCTAAAGAATACACTCATGAAGAAATAAAGTCAGTATGCTTTCTCCTGAGTAACAATTGCTCCTTATCTTCAATTCATAGTAAATGCTGGAAACTCCTGATATGCCACAGTAGAAACAATACCTCCCAAATTATGTAGAGAGTTAAAAAGATTTCCAGCAAATTCTCTTAGAGTCTAACATTTCTATGAGAAAAGTAGCTTTCCCACAGATAAATTCACAGTAGTCATACCCATAACTTATATAGATATAGGAACTATTTTAAGTAGTATACAAGTAGTCTGTGTAATGCAGAAGATAAAGCCAAGACTCCAGACCAGAGAGTGCTGTTACTGTGAGACCCCTACATTCCCCCAAACCAACACTATGAACTAGATTAAATCAAACTTTTATCAGCCAAAATACCTAAGCCTTCATTTGTAACAGACACACAGAAATCCAAGCAGGGTAGTAGCTTCATATATCACTCCTGTCTCCTATGCCTTCTCCATTTGCTCCCTGCAGGCTCTTCATCTACTCCCCTCTTTCTCCTTTCCCTTATCATCACAGATCAACAGTTAAAATGCAGGAGCTAGAAATAACATGAAAACATCTCTAATCTTCACCTGAAGAAGAAGCTGTCACTAACTGTGATCAAAGGAGGAAGAGAAGGAAGGAGGTTGCTCCTGCACAGACATGGCAACCCAGCTTGGGAAGAGCTGATGAACAAACAGCCACACTGATGGGGCAACAGTCCCCCAGTTGCACAGGGCTCACACCTCTCTGCTCAAAGGAAAGTTAAAATTAAATGATACAAAAAGATGCTCTAGCCTGCCAAACGACTTGGCTTGCCATTAGAAATGCTGAGATGCCTCTGAAATCGTACATCTCGCATTTATCAGTTAAGGCTGAGCAGAAGCTATGTAAAATAGGTGTTATTAAAGTGCCATATGTAATATCACATGGTATTTTCTGACATAGTTGGGTTCTTTGCTAAAAAGCCATGAAATGGTAATGCTAAGCAAAATAAGCCCTGACTCCACAGCACACTGCATTTCTAACTGTCAAATGCAATATTTTTAGTTACACTTTCTTGAGTTTCCTTAAATATGTTAATAATTTTGTAACTTACTGGAAAATAAAACACCAAACCCAAACCCCAACAGTTTCAGAGATTTGTGTAGAAGGAACTTGAGTGAACTGATACTTTGAGGACTGGCAAAGCAGCCCAACGTTAAAAATAGGGTTCTCGCCTTCAGAAGGTGACTGGATGCACAGCTGCTTCCTCCAATGCCTTACAATAAACTCAAACAACTAGACCTTAAACTTGCCTCACAGAATCGAGGAGTCCTTACACACATAGGTGTGTGCAACCTCCCTGCTAGAGTAGGGCACACAGGAACTTGTCCAGGTGGGTTGGAATGTCTCCAGAGAAGGAGACTCCACAGCCCACCTGGGCAGCCCCTGCCAGTGCTGTCACCCTCACACTGATGAAGTTTTTCCCTCATGTTTCTTTGGAACCTCTTCTGTTCCATCTTCCATTGCCATTTGTTTCTGTTGAGAAGAAACTTTGGAGCGAGGATGTTCTTGCACTGCAGTCAGGCACTAAGAATAATTCTTGGCTGCAACAAAATTTGCAATCTCCCCTTTTCCCAGCAGGGGCCCTTATTTTCACTGGTTGCCATGGCAACGTTGCAGCATAGCTGCTCTGAGTTTCTGTAATTTCCCCCCACCTGGCCATGATACAAACTGGGGAGAGAAGCCCCTTTGGTTGACAGGGTACAGCTCCCTTACCAAGTCCTGTACACTCAGTAGAAAAGCAAACCTCTGTCTTCTGCCAGAGCATTCAGGACCACAGAGCTACAACCCACTGATGTTACAGGAGCTGCCACATGAACTGGCAGGGGAAACGCAACAGACTGAAGCCTCTGCCCTTCCAGCACTGGTTGATCGAAGTTTCTCTCCAGAGGCTTCATGTAGACTCCAAAAAGAAACATCTTCCTAAACCACTGAAGAGATGCAACTAACCCCCACCACTCACTTCTTATGCCCCAGCTTCCCGCTGACAAGACAAGGCCTGCGCTGCTCCTGTTGTTCTGCACAACTTGTCATAGTAAAATATTTACTTGAGGACATTCTCCATTTATTCCAGCAAAGTTACTGCTGAACTGGAACAAGAGATGCATTCATTCACATTATCCACATTACATTAACTTCAGTCAGGCTTGCCTTCAGTGCACCCTAAGCAGCACATTTTCTCCTTTCAGAAGATTTTGGACCACAAGGTCTCATGTAGGGGCAAGTTTCAACTCATCAACTCAGCAGACAAAGGTGCAAAGTCTCATCGCTCATGGTAAAGCCTCATATAAGCTGGTTGCTACATTTGTCATCGCTTCTGGAAGAGTAAAACAAGGGGGTTGGCACTCTTGAAACATACTTTATTCCCCATGGAAGAGAAATGAGCAGACTGCAATCTGATTTACTGACAACTTTATCATCTCTTAAACGTGAATATTTGTCGAGAGCAGCAAACAGCAGGTTACAAATCAGAGCTGGGGCAAACCCTCATGGCTGCCTGCTGCAGAGGAGAGGAGAGGAGAGAAGAGGGCTGCATCCCTGCTGCATCATCCCCCAGGCTCCAGCCACCAGGTCTGGCACTTCCTGAAGGAGCTGTGAAAGGGGAGAAAGAAGACAGATCCCCGGGGGTGACACATAATGAGGATGCAATGGATTTTTCTCATCCTGCTTCGAGTTCCATGGTCTATATATACACATACATCCATTTCCACCCACCATTTATAGTCTGAAAGATGGATAATATGTAAAGTCCAAAATGAATATACAGCACAAACTAGTTCACATCCTAGAGTTACACTATTCCAAGGGGAAAACATTCCATTAAGGAAAGTCAAGAGTAAGCACCAACTTCTACACCAATTCCTGATGCCAAACTTCAAATCATTGTGTGCCAAGACATACTAACAAATTTACAAGTCAAAAAAAATAACCCCAACAAGCTCTGTTCCTCTTTTTGTTCTCTTCCTCTCATACTGGGAAATCATATGACACCAGCAGAGTCATCAGGAGAATACCTAATGACTTTAAATCTGATTATATATTCTTAATGAACTGGTTTGCATGTGCAGCTCCTTGCAGCAACACGTCACTACGACCGATCTGCCACCTAACAACAAACAGGACTGTTCAATGTAATGCCCTTCCAATAAAAACATGAGGGGGCTACAGACTGAAAACACAAACTAACAAAAATGAGCTTCCCCCTTTTCTCTCACTGCTCACCTTTGAAAAAGAAGGAGGTCAAATCATTTCACTTGAAGCTGGATCAAAGTGTGTATGTAGGTTATCCTGCTCATCCAGCACTGTCAGCAGGATGTGCAGACAGGCAGCTGGGCTTCGGCATAAACCCCCCTTTGTCTTGCTGAGCAAAGCAACCCCTGTGCCTTAGCACAGCGACTAAAGCATCATGCTGAGCAAACCAGGTAATACATACCAGCAGTAATACATATCACTAAATACTAATATATAAGCCTGTTAGGGAAGTATTTACTGGTCATCATGAGGTATAAACAAGTGTTATTGGGAAAATACTGAAGAAGCTGCAAGAAAAGGAATGCCCAGCACTGAAAGCACAGTTGAATCTGACCACACAGGAGGCTCTCAGGGCTGCTCCACCTCCCCATAACACATGGAGCCTGCAAGAATTGAAACACTCAGGGCTGCTCCACCTCCCCTTAACACACAGAGCCTGCAAGAGTTGAAATGCTCAGGTTTTCACCTGCAAGCCAAGCTGATAGCGAACATATGTTTCCAGTCCCACCAATCCAGGCAGCAAAGCCCAGACAGTTATTCCTTAATAGCTGGAATGGTTTTTACTTTGTATTTCAGCTGTGCACAGAGCGACTTCCAGCAACGGCCCCCATCAGTGAGCATCACACGGACATTACAGCTGCTCCCCGGAGTCAAACACCACACAAGATTGTCATGGCAAATAACAAGTAGATATTCCCTAATTTACAGTGCCAAGGTCTTTTCTGACCCCATTGGCTAAGAGCAAATGAAAATGAAAGGTTCTGCTTCCTCCAGACCTCGTTTCGACTATTTCAACACATCCAGCACATTATTCTGTGTGTGACATTCCCCTTTTCATCCCAATTTTGCCCGCCAGCTGTGAAACTCGCTTTAGACCTTGGATCACAGTTGTCCGTGTTCAATTATTGCTGCAGCTTGACACGGGAAACATTGAGTTTCTGTTTCTGCCTTTTCTTCACTCTGTTCCAGCCCAGGAATAGCTGTGACTGAAATTTGCTCCCATTCTTTTCTGCTCACAGTCAGTCTGGGTTTATTGACTGACACAGCCATCTCAAACTGCTTTGAAAACTTTTACCTGGAGAAAACTAGAAAGTTTCTTTCAAAACAATAAAGACTGCTGTATGGTGGATGAGTCACCAGAAATGGCTGAAAGTCGTGCATTTTCCCTTTATACAAAAAAAGAAGTGAAAGAAATCCTGTCTCCTCAGAAGAGCATGACCCTTCTGGAAAAAAGAGCTGCTGTATTTTCCCACCGGTGCCTGGAATGGACAAAAGTGGAAGCTGATGACTAAAGGAACAACTAAAAATATCTGAAGTAGCCTGGATCTGGAGTGGTTTGCCTTCACTGAAATTACCAAACAGCATATTAAGGTGTCACTGATACTGATGTGTGCAACAAGTTCATTAATACCTCAATTGCCTTCAAAACACTTTTGTTTTCCACAACTAATGACAGTTCTTCCTCCCTATTGCTGTAGTCCCTTTTTCTGACCCCCAAGTGCAAGAAAACACTGCCTCACTTGTTTCAAATACAGTTTCAAAGGAGTGGGTGGAATCAGTAAGAAAAATGCATTTCCAACATGTGTAAAGAAGAGAAGGAAAACCTCGCACTGGACAAGAGCAGATGGATGCCAGATGGCTTCTGAGATACAGTTGTAATCACATCTGTTTAGGCAAAAATCAGGAAAACCCATCAAAGGAAAAGTCCAGCACAGAAAACGGGGCAAATCTGGCTGGCGGCTCCTCTGGGACTTTACCAGGTACAAATACCAGAGGTTTAAAGTCAAGGTTCAGATCAAGTGGGAAGAGATATTACAGCCTGTGCAAGAGCTCCCCAAGGCATCATTAGCAAATGGGGCCAAAAGGCTACAGTTTGCCATTGCTTATTCATGAGTAAAGTCTTCATAAGTCAGGCTCAATCTTTTTCCTTTAGGGTTTTTTTTTTTTGGAAGGGGAGGGAATGGAGACAAGAAAGATGTTGGGAGGAGCCTGACCTCAATAAAAAAAATGGCAGTGTAGCATTTAATCAGCAGATAATTTCTAGCAGTAAATTTCCAGCAATAAAGTAAGGTTGAAAGCATCCCTCAGCAGGAAGAGGAACTGGCAGAGGCACAGTAACTGGCAAAATACGATGGGAAATAAATCCAGAGATGATGAGACTTCTTTCCCAAAGCACAGACTGAGGCTGACAGTGAGGAAGGGAAATCCTCCTGGACACCCCACAGCTGCTGGAGTACAACACACTGATGGCCCATGACCCTCACCACGAGCAGTCCTCACTCTTGCATTTGCCATGTCATAGCATCATAGAATGGCAGGGTTGGAAGGGACCTTTAGAGAGCATCCAGTCCAACTCCCCTGCAGAAGGAGGTTCACCTAGATCAGGTCACACAGGAACATGTCCAGGTGGGTCTTGAAGATCTCCAAGGAAGGAGCCTCCATAACCCTTCCGGGCAGCCTGTTCTACTGCATTTGTCTCATCTCTTATTAATACACAATCTCCTTTGTCTTTTGCTTGGATATCAACAACGTTCCCTAACAAAAAAGTGTGCAAACATGCTGATTTGAAGCAGCATCATTCAGGAGTAATAGTCTGGCAAGAGGCAGAGCCTGATGGAAAATCCAGCTATTGATTTTCCTATAGGTTGCTGTCATCACTTCTGCTGCCTAGAAATAAGCAACCTGGAGACTACTCACTTTCCAATGACAGCTCATCTCAACAACTGTGTGCATTTAATGTCATGCTGTCTGCAGAATAAACAGACATTTTATTATTTGATGTGTTTTAAAAGCACCACTGGTATTCCTGATGGCATTACTGTTGATTAAATGTACATGTATCTTAAATCCCTGGCAAAGCATTGCACATCCACAGCCAGTTAGCATTCAAAGCCTTATCAGTTCTTTTTAAGACATGGTATTACAAAGAAATGCTACCCCTGAACGTATTTACTATGGAACAGAAGGAAAACTGTGTGATTAATAGTACAATAATAATAGCAATAATACAGAAGCATACTCCTGGGAAATGTTTAGCACAAGTGAGTTTTGAGTGCTGCTCAGCCTGTTTACAGCAAAACTTGTTATAGCTCACAAAACCATGATTTTGCAAGGATTTCTAAGAACACTTTTTTCTCTTCCTGTTGGAATTTTGTATAAAGGATTTTTTTTTTTTCCTTTGAGGACAGGAATAAATAGAATCAAAGTGTTTTCCTACCAGCCCTGGAAAGCTGTCTCTAAGACAACATGTGTTGAAAACACAGAGGACAGTCTCATCTGGAGTGAAACACGTAACAAGTTTGTAGATTTGACCATCCCATTTAGAGACTCTGGCCTATTCCATCCAAAAATCATTTTTGGTGGAAAATATCCCTGGGTTAAATGAGGCTTGTTAGCATGGGAATAGCTTTTTGGACTGAGACCGTACCCTGGACCTAAGATCAAAGAGAATTCTATTTCTATTTTGAAAGTAAAGAAGTATGTTAACTATAACAATAATAATAATGCTGCTGCTATTCCAGCATTTGCACAGAACACTCAGTTCCAAATCTGCAAAGCTTCATTTCCACAAAACACAACAGCAGACACCAGCAAGAGCAGAGCCCACAAGCTGGCGCTGCCTGGCATGGCTGTGTCCTGCCCTTGCTGCCTTTCTGTGTCACACACCAGCAGCATCCACCAGAGTCACCCAGTAAGAAAGCTGCTCCCTTTGCAAAACCAGCTGTGTGCTGAAAGGGCAGATGTTAAGTTTTAATTTAAAAAACCTAATTTCTTTTTTTCCTGCCCCAATGTTTATTATGGCATCTTCTGAAAAGAAAAGGAAGCTGCCAAGAGCTCTGCCTGAGCCATCTGTTTCTGCTTACTAGGGACCTGCTGGAAGCACAGACTCACGTGGGGGAGGCACAAACACACACTCCCCTGTGCTTCAGACAGGCTTAGTGTCCAGTGAGTCACTTATGTGACGTTTAGTTCACTTCACGTTACACACGGAGGAGAAGATACAAGCAGAGATGTGTTTAGGGGGTAAAAATGCAAGGATGGATGAAAACCAGGAGGCTCCCAGGAATGGCTCTGTCTGTCCCTGAGGGATTATGGGGGACACAGAGGGGTCCTGAGGGCGCAGACACAGCGTGTATGTAGACCCTGGGGTTGCTCACTCAACCTCAGTGTTACATTCATGACTACACAATCTGTAACTCCAAAATTCACCTTCCACCAAGACTTCCACTAAGCAGCTGCATAGAGATACCAGACTCCTGGAGGTCCATGTCAGGAGATGAATTTCCTTTTCATATTGAAAAGAATGTCAAGGTTTTCACTGCAGATGCAGTCGTACAAGTATTGAGCCAGATGTTTACGCATCACAGCACGTCCCCATCACTTCTGCCATAAAAATACACTGCCAGTATGATAGAATTAATTTAAAAAGTAACTGTTTAATATGACAACTATAACATTTTTCAGATGAGTTAAGGTTGCCTAAGGCTACAGATGCATAAACATTTAATTCTAGTTTCTGTCAGCCAGAGAAAGACCCTAAAATTACTGAAATGACACTTTTAGCCTCGGAGGATTTGAAACTAAACCAGTCAACTACTTCCTCCTGACAAAACTTTTTCTGATGAAACAGGTTTCAAATAGCCTCTCTGAAATCTCCAGCAGAGAGCAGGATCATTTACAAACACACAGGAACTAACATTTTCACTACTTTTGTTTGTTTGCTTTGCGTTCTCATTGTTTATTTTGATTGATCGGTTGTCACATTGTAACACGTGAACTTCCTTAAAGCAAGGAACCATTCAAAGCAGGGAATATTTAGAATATCTTCTCAGTTCTTTGTTTCCTGGTGCAGGGAACATTATTTGGGGCTTGTTTTTTTTACCCCTCTGTATATTCTGGACCACAATCACTCCAACCACAAACACACACCTAAGGTTTTGGCACAAGCCATGGCACCAGCTTCACAGAATTGAGTTGCTCACATGTACATTTTAGGGTAAAAAAAACATAGATATAGACCCACAAGACAAAGGAAGGAGCTAGTCCAAATTATAACTCCAACTCTTTTCACCCAATAATTAATATTTAGCAGTTCTGTAGCCTTCTCCCTATTTTTTCTTTAACATTCCTGGAGACATTTCAGGTCAATGGGCAACCTACCAAAAGTAATTGTGATTCATTCTCTGTGCTTCGATCTAAATACACTAGTTGAGTTCTACTTCAGCAAGACCTGCCTACCAGCCCTGTTGTCCCTGCCAGTCCCTTGTCACCACCCCGCAACACCAGCCGTGCCCTGTTCTTCACAGCATAGGAGCACATTTACCCCTGCGTGGCGAAACAGGAGACACGCGACATCTCCTGTCTGTCCCCTCTGTGGTCCCAAAAACAAACACACATCTAGAAATACAGACACACTTTGTGCAATTGCATGATACAAACTGGTTATTTGTCTTTGCCTTTTTCCTTTACCTGTGTTCCCACTGACGCAGAGTGGCCCGAGAACAAACCCTGGGGATCCATTTTTCCAGATCACTTTGAATGCTGCTGCCTGCCAAACTCTTCTTTCAGAACTTAGCTGTCAAACAAAAGGAGTGAGCTTTTTTATAGACTAAGTCCAGCGTGCCTGTGTAGTCCCACCCCAGTGATGGAAACCCTGATTGCTGAATACTCTGCTTGCGGCTCGAGCACATGGTAAGTGCTCATCTCACACATTCAATGGAACAAGCTGAGAGGCTCTGGCCACGTCATAACATCAACATTTTTCCTCCTGTGACTGGAAAGAGAGACATCCAGCCTGATCAGTGACTAGCTGAAGTCACAAATGAAGTCTCCTCTTTTTTTCAGAGCAGCTGTTGAGTACCTGGCCATGAATTTCTATTCCAGGATAACAGAGAAAATCTGCTTGTGGTACGGTTAAACAAAACAGTCAATGTACAGTTCTCAGCCTCATAAAACCCTACTTAGAAATACTGAAGGAGGGAAAAAGTGGAAGGTACAAGAAATTTCTCATCACATTTTCCCTCTTCCCTACAAGCACATCATTAGCCTTGTCCCATCCCAGCTGCCTCCCCCCTGTCATGGGAAAACCCAGCTTGGGAAACTGAGGCTCAGCCTCTTTAAACCTACTTAACACCTGAGCTGATGTACTGCTTACATCACTCTCTGTCCCTCTAAGTGGGTTCCTCCAACCTATATGCACAAGATTAAACTTAAAATCCCAGCTCCATCTACTTTATTTCTTCATACATGTAGAGAAACTTCTCAGGGGAAGGAAAAAGAACGTAACTGTTGTGTTTGAGGAAGATGCACAAACCTGAGATAGCAAATTTAGGAATAGTTTTAGCTTTGGAAAATGTCACCAGTCAGGGTAACGTTAACCACAGGAGTTCAGCAGGCTCCAAAGGATTGTTTTTTACAGGTACTGGAAAGAAGGAAGAGCCAGACTCTGTGAGACAGCAAAGCTCATTTAAAGCCTATTGATGTACAAAACCAAGCAAATGGCTTTCTGGGAAGCCACATCAGCTGACAGTATCACTCACATTCATTTTGAGTGGGGAAAGGTGAGAGTTCAGCCACCTGCTTTGTGGAACTGTGTGTTTCACCCAACCAAAAGGCCTTTCTCCTCAGACATGGGTAGCAATTTTTAATTGCAGTAAACAAAGCAAGCAGATAAACTTGAGTTAACAAAGTCTCAGGAAGATTCATGAAGTGGAAGCTTCATTAGCTGGAAGATCTGAACTGACCTCTGGCAAGAAAACTTTCTGGCAGCCACTAAACTAAAAAGGAGTAGCTCTGATTTTGCCAGATTCAAGTCAACCTCTTTCCATTGAGAAAAGAAAATGAAGAGAGACATTGCTGGGGTACCAAGGGCTTCTTATCTCACACACTTTTCAACAACACAATAGAGATATATAGAGATATTTATACACATACACACACACACACCCCACCTATCTAGGGCATACTGCAGCAATGGGGAGAAACAGAACCAAAATGCATTTACATGCAGCTCTGCAGTCTGTGTCTGAAGCACATCCCTTCCTTTCCCATCACGTCAGGCATTAGCTGCCAAAACCNGCATACTGCAGCAATGGGGAGAAATAGAACCAAAATGCCCTGTGGCATGCATATTTTGTGCTTATGATCTGCTCTTCCAGCTCAAGTCATTACTGTACAATTTAGTGCAAGTTAGCTGTCTCATAAAACATATATGTCAGCTTTAGCAGAGTGGCATCAGAACAACTCTCAAAAAAA